>QJOB01000322.1:0-55149 GCA_004155035.1 Monosporascus sp. 5C6A
CAGACAGACAGACAGACAGACAGACAGACAGACAGACAGACAGACAGGACAGATTCCCAAGTTCCAAAAGCTGAGCCTTGCTGTCAGGTGGACATAGCCTGGCTCCCTTTTTCGGGCGTCTTTGGTGGAAGATGAACAAAGATAGAATGAGGCCATGCGAGACACCTAGTGTACTAAGCGAAAGGAAGTGCCCGGAATTCCTTGGCATAAGCTTGGCGAGAGCTTGGCAGGCGCTTGGCAGTCTACCGTGGGCTGAGATTGGGTTAGGACATGTACTACACCAACTTGCCGCCTAACCGCGATGCGTAAGGAATTCATTCCCCCGTCTCAGCTGGACACCAACTTCTTACCTTGATCGCATGTACTGTAACTTCGCACATAGCGGCCGCGGGTTGGTTGGCCGAGCAGGTCTAACGTAAGGCTACGCAGGATGTACCGGCTCCACTGATAAGTTGCCGGTACATCCCGGAGCATTTCTGCAGTTACAGGTCACAGGGGTTTTTCGGTTAGTTACCTCCACCGCCCCGCAGTATTCCCCAGACAGGTAGTATGTATACTCCCATATATTGCGTATGCAAAAATACCTCCATCAATTCTCTACGGTTTCCCACCACATTCAAAGCAGCGTTTTCATCTTGGTTTATTATGGCAGTACCAGCGTTATTTCTTAACATGTTTAATCTGGACTTTAGTATCTATTAGGAAACCGAATTAATAACTTAATTACGAAAATTTGCCTTAGTTACGATAAAATAGTAAGGTGGTGAAGCTGGTGATGGTTGTTGTTGTTGGTGTTGCCCTGATGTTATTCCCCACATAAATTATATAGGGAGCTACATCGTAACCGTATTTGGGAAATAGTGGGTGGGTGGAGGTAACTAACTGAGAATATCCCTGTGACCTGGGTAGGTACCGCACAGTCGCAAGATGCGTTTCCCGGACCTTGGTAATTAATTGGTTTAATGCTTACAGTACATAGGAAGACGTTGGAGGGGGCAAATTTACTGTGCCTCTTCCGCCTCGATGCGCCGCACAAGAAACCGGCGACTCTGAAAATTTCGAATTCCTGAGCCATCACGCGGTCCGCCCGATGCGAACATCGGTCGGACTGCCATCCGGTGAGGGGATTGTATATTTAAATGCATGCCTTCTTCGTCTGGAAAAACAGCGGTGCAAAGCCAAGGAGGTGCCAGTACCATTCTACTTTAAATATCTAGTCCTATCAATGATTTCATTTATCACCAGTGCCGTAAAATCCTGCCCGCAATATCCACATACATCCCGTTCACAGGACGCTAATCCTACCAAGCCCTGCTAACTAGACGCCCGTCAGACCACTATCACCCCTTTTGCTGTAATAGCGTAGATACATACCTACCGAGTACCCCTGTGCAATGTACCTAGGAAGTATAGACTCGTCTCATTTTTGTATGTAGTAAGACTTTCAGGTTGAGTTCAGACAAATATGTTTCATTCTTATATTTTGTCTTGTTCATCATATTGAAGTCATTTCACCACTTGTCATAGTCTTGGAAAACTCGTCCACCTCCCTTCAATTTTCTTTCTTTTACCTAGTTTAACTGGAACATCATCATCCTTTGCCCTTCGTGTACAATAGCTACCTGCTTCTTGCCAATACTACCGCCTATAATTATTCACCTAATACCACTTGCCGACCCCTCGCTTCTGTTGTCCTGACGATCCTTCTTATCTTGCAGCGCCCAATAGACTCGAACCCTACTGTTACCTCTTTATACTTTCAATAATAAATAAGAAAAACAATCCTCTCGCGCTGCAGGATCCGCTACGACGAAATCTAGGTTGGACAGATTTTGATTGTTTCGGGGGTAATATAGTGCACGGGGTGTTCTTGGTTGGGTTTGGGTTCCGAGCTGGTAAAGGAGAGTTTTGGGCTCAGCGCTGGACAGCTTTCATCCCAATGTCAACGTTGGTAAATGGGTCACATGACCACGATGGTGCCCTCAGAAACGATGCCGACCAGGTGAGGCGTAATAGTCTGGATGCCGATACCACGGAACAGGCCGGTCTACTCTCGGAGCGTGAAGGCGATGTCGACCTCGAGAAAGGCGCGGTTCAACAGACACCGGCCACCCCGCCTCAGAACCACGAAGATACCGTGTCGACAAAGAAGAAGCTCACATACCTCGCCGGCTACTTCGTATGCAACATAGGTTTGACCATCTACAACAAGGCCATTCTAGGATCAGTGCGTACTCCCCCCCTCTCGAGATCGCCTGGATATCGCGACCTGCCTGTAGGCGCTAGCTAACCCCCCTCGTTCCCCCATCGATAGTTCCGCTTTCCTTGGTTATTGACTGCCTTACATGCTGGCTGCTCGTCCATCGGCTGTACGGTGATGCTACAGCTAGGTCACTACCATGCTGCGAAGCTCACCCAGCGGGAGAACCTCGCGCTCGTGGCATTCTCCTTCCTGTTCACCATCAACATCGCCATCTCCAATGTCTCACTGTAAGTTTCCCCTCGGAGCCTTCCAGACCGCCGCAGGCTTTTCACCCCAGACGCCCCTCTACGGCTGGCACTGCTGACAACCGCCGCAGGGCTATGGTATCCGTGCCATTCCACCAAGTCGTGCGTTCGACGACACCCCTCTTTACCACTTTCCTGTTCCGCGTGTTGTTCAACCGAACCTTCTCGACGGAAACCTACCTATCGCTCGTACCCATCATCTTCGGGGTAACGATCGCAACGTATGGCGACTTCACATTCACAGACCTGGGGTTCATCTTGACCTTCTTTGGCGTCATCTTAGCGGCGTTCAAGACGATCGTGACAAACCGGATGATGACCGGTTCTCTGGCTCTATCGTTCTGGGAGATCCTGCGTCGCATGTCACCGCTGGCCTGCCTGCAGTCGATTCTATACGCGCTGTTCACCGGTGAGCTGGCTGCGTTCCGCGACTTTCTGAGGGATGAACTGTTCGCAGGCACGGCGAGATTCTCACCGCTGGGTTTCCTGTCGGTCATGCTCGGCAACGGTGCGCTTGCCTTTGCCCTGAATGTGTCTAGCTTCAGCACCAACAAGGTTGCTGGTGCGCTGACCATGACCGTCTGTGCTAACATCAAACAATGTCTGACCATCATCCTCGGCGGCATTCTGTTTGATGTGCACCTTAGCGCTCTAAACATGTGGGGAATTATCATTACTGTCCTCGGTGGTGCTGTATACTCGTTCGTAGAGCTCGACAGCAAAAAGAAGAACAAGGCTAGAGCCGCCGCGGCAGCGGCCGAAGCGAGCCGAGAAGCTTCCGCGCCGTCGCGCACGTGAGAACACGGGAGCAATCCATGCATGCATCGACTGTTTCTGCTCTTTTTGCATAGCCGACGAACGACGCGCAAAAAGGGACGTGTACATATTTGACCAATGGCCTTGTCATGACACATACATATAAACTGGGATATCCCCTTGATGGCCCGGGGCCGGGCCTGCGGGTACCTGAGCCGGAGCCGGAACTTCTGGGAGAGGCGGCCGACGTGGTAGATAAAGAAGTAACCCATCACGATATCCTGATAGTTGAATTATTAATAGCATTACTCCATAAGTAATTCGAATTCCATGTCTTCTATTCGGCCGCCTTAATAAATCGCTTAGGATAGAAACTTGCGTTGATGAGGAAAAGGTTTTTTGTTCCGTGACGTACGTAAGGTAAAAAGACTTCGGGTGGGTAAGTCCGTAGAGGCTGCAGGGGACGATTAGTTAACCTTTACGGGGCGTCTCGTTCCCGCCGGGCACCGAAGCCGATACGTCTTGAAATGTCATCACTAGGTAAGTACCCAGCAATTATTAGTCCCATATCCGGGAGATCCGGGGCAGTCCGACCGATATCATCACCGCACCGACAGATAGATTGCCGGAGATGAGGCGGAATTAGAAATAAACCCCAGTATGCCTAACCCAGGTCTTGGCGTAAGGTGACGATTTCTCTGTCTGCTTGGCCCCCCGCTGTTAGGGATTCTGTGGACGCGGTAGGTATTTGCACGTGTACGGGCGTAGATATTCATGATGAATACAGTATTCGCGTGCTTGGACTGACTAACTGCAGGCGTGCACGCATGTAACTCGGATCCGATATGCATCACACTAAACTACCATCCGGTTACGTCCCCTTAGGTATTCAATGGAATAGAGGGGTAGGACCCGCTTCATCGTACCCTTCCCGCCGCCCACCTAGAGACCAGCCGCGCACGAGATGCGCTCAGTCTGCTCGGCCTGTCTTGGATCGTGCTCTCAGATTGATTAAGCTCTATCGTACAGGCACAAGGTTGTGTACGTGTTTGTACCTGTAAGTATATAATATACAATCCACTCCCGTATCTATCGACCACACGCACACGCACTCCCGGCCGAACCGCCCGTCCGTTACTCCATACCATGCAAGCAGGGCACGCACGTGCGTATGCGCTTCTAAACCTATCCAAGGCGTGTTATTGTTGAAGCCACCCCCCTGTAGGGAGCAAACACTGCAGGGAAAAAAGGGGTGGCGGGGGAGAAATGGTTTTCTATTTCGATTATACTATTATGCATTACAACTCGACCCTCTCCTTCCCCTGCAGTTTCGCCTCGAACTGTCTGCAGAGGCCGTCGTTCCAGGGCTTCCAGCCGAGGGTGGTGCCGTTGCCGGCGTAGGTCCAGGCGCCGGCGATGGCGTCGCGGCGGGGCCCCTCGTCTCTGGGCCCGCGGCGCCGCAGCGCTGCTAGGAGCTCCGCCTGGTAGGGGTAGTACCAGTTGCGCGGCCACCACATGTCGCGGTAGCCCTTCTTTCCCGTGAAGTGGATGACGGGTGGCACCGTCTTGGAGATTGTGTTGAAGGCGAGCGGCAGCGTCTCCCAGGAGCGCAGCTCCGCGGGCAGTCGCGCGTCCCGCAGGAGAGACTTCGATGCCGCGTCCCCCCGGCGGTCAAGCGCCTCGAGCGGCGACTGCGCGAGCCCGTGTGGGTTGGCCCTGGCCGACGTCGACGTCAGGTCCTCGGGCAGCACGAAGTTGTGGTACGGGTTGACGGTCTTGCTGGCCTCGCGCACGTAGGCCGACGAGTAGTTCTGCTGCACCCACGCGATGTAATCGTCGTAGAAGGCGATGGTCTGCCAGATGGCCGAGTCGAAGTCGATCCCGAGGTAGTACTCGGTGCGCTGGCCCGGCTTGATGTCCGGTACGTCCTTGTCCTGCGGCGGCAGCAGGAAGGCCTCGTCGGCGCTTACGTCCTCGCCGGCCTCGCGGTCGCGCTCGAGCTTGTTGAGCCGCCGCTGGTACGACTGGTCGGCCCACACCTCAGCAAAGTAGAACTGGTCCGAGTCGGTCGTGTGGTGGTCGTGGATCTTATCCAGCGTCGCCTTGAACACGTCCCGCATCTCCTTGGCCGGCCCCATGGCCGTGCCCGAGTTCAGCCACCGCGCGCGCCTGTGCTCGATTGCGCCGTGGTCCGTGTCCGGGCCGAACGAGAGCGGGTCCATCCACGACTCCGGCACCGCCCAGCAGGCGGGCCGCTCGTCGCCCAGCGGCCAGCACAGCTTGTCGGAGCCGAAGAGCACCGTGTCCCGGATGTCGTGCTTCTTGACCAGGTCGGCGCCGAAGTCCTCCAGGTGCTGCTTCGCCGCCCTGTTGACGACGTCGTAGTAACGTTGGATCATCACGTCGCCGGGCAGCTGAAACCAGGCGTCGAAGCCGTCCAGCATGAAGACCAGGTCGTCCTGCTGGTCGGGGCGCAGCGAGTCGAGGTAGTTGAGGACGCCCTCGACCTTCATCAGGTGCTGCACGTAGGCGTCGGCGGCCTCGGGCGCGCCCCAGTTGATCAGCACGGGCGCCGCGAAGCCCATGAGGGCGGTCGAGGTGAGGAGCTGGCACAGGTGGTGGTTCGTGCTGGTCGCCGGGATGAGCAGGTGCATCCGCTGGACGTCGTACTTCTTCCTGCCATTGTTGGTCGACGAGGTGAACTTCTTCAGAGACTCGGGCGCGAGCTCGTCGTAGAACAGGTGGCTGAAGATGGCGGTGACCAGGACGATGGCGGCGACGGCGCCCACGATCCTCAGCAGGCGCCTCCGGGACGCTATGGCGGATAATATCGTCGTCATTTCGGCGGCCTCTGGATGACTCCTGGGAGCATATCTCGATGGGATATGGATATCACCTCGACAGCGATCGGCTCATGGAGAGGAGGGGACCTGAAATGGAGCCGGGGCTGGTGATGGGGTGTGCCGTCCTCCCTTGAGTCACCGCGTAACTATCCAAGCCGGTTGATTGTCGGGGACGGCCCTGTATCCGTACTGTTTTGGGAGACGTTGCTGGTAGTGGGTGGGTAAGTTCTACCTCTGGTGTAGTGCTGTAGGTATTGTATTAGGTCTGATCTTGTTGAACGAATCTCTTCTGTGGCAACGCAGATGGACCGGACGCCGTGTGTCTCTGCTAGAGGCGCTAGGACGAGGCCGCTACACACAAACTTGAAAAGGTTGCTCGGAAACTTTTGGGGTGCCACGGCGGGCTTAGAACATGGAGAAGGGAATGTCCAGAATAGGAAAAATGAGGTAATACGGTTTGGCACAAAGGGCAAAATTTGTCCACCGCGAGAGAGTCGTCACGTCGTACTGCAATGTAAAGAAATCGATGTCCAAAGTCCAGCTTTAGGTATGACCTACATAGGTACCGAGGAATGTACAATCGTAGGAGGTATGTATGGAGAGACTAAGAGGCAGGATAAGACACCCGGTACTAGCCTGCATACACGCTACGTACAGTACATAAGGCAGGGCTACATAGAGGAAAGGAGAAAATGAGGATCGAGTGCAAAAGAGATAGCAAAAGTAGAACAGGGGGGAGGGGTGAGGGGTGAGCTAGCCAAGCTGAACGCGGACAGGGCAAATTATACATGTTGCAAGGGTATATTCGGTTAGTTAGCTCCATCCCGCCCCACTGTTCGCGAATACTTTTATGATGTGTCCTCCCATACAATTTATATGGAAAATAACATCAAAGCAACATCATCCACAAGAGCAATTGCCGTAAGCTTCACTACTTTACTATTTTATGATTACTAATCCGGGTTTAACGCATTTAAAGCCGTTTATGCGTTTTCCCAATACGTATCGAAACCCAGCTTCAATATGTCAAGAATAACGCTTTCTGCTTCCCACGCTGCTGCTTAAAGCTGCCGAACGCCCTTTAACAAAAGGGACGGGATGAAACGTTACGTTAAGTGGTAAGAAACAGCGAATGGAGTTAATGGACGTATACTTGCATGCAAAACGTATGGGAGAATACATCCTAGCTGGTTAGAGAATCTTGCGGGGCGGTGGAGGTAATTAACTAAATATACCCTGCGACTTGTCACGGCGTAGGTATTATGGATACTAGGTACTGCAACTCTTCGGTTAGCTTAGCCCCGGAATGGGGCGAGAAGATTCCTAGTCCCCACAGATCCCAGCAAATGGTTCTGATGATATCATACCCCAAGGTCAGATGCACTCCCTGCCCAGCAGCTACATACTATCGGTCCCAGGCTACTTTGCAGGTACACACTGTATCCGGCCGTGGGATAGGTCTAAGTGTACATACACTACATACACACAAAGCACATCTCACCGACTACTGCTTTCTTGACCCGGTATAATCTGTCGGCCACTGGCTGGCATTCGCATAATGTAACAAACGTTTTGCTAGAAACGTGCCAAGGGAATCCACTGGCATGACGGTGGAAATGAGGTCGGCTACATCGGCAGAGTACTTTACACACGAGAACCACATGAGGACAAGGCGAGACAGCCTGACGCAAGACTACTTCTGGAGAGTCAATGGGAGATAATCTTGGAAGGGCCAAGCCCCTACGCCACTGCATCGTGGTGCCAGTTACCATATGCGCCGCTTGCCGCTTAACCGGTATGCCGAAGTTCGCAGGATGCGTTCCCATACACGTGTTGTCAATGGATAAAAATAGGGGGCGATGGCTTACCTTAGTGTACAAAGTGCTGTATGTACCTAGCCTGCTGTATGTAACCTGAGAGGTAGGAGGAGGTGGCAGAGAATCACGGAGTAGGTAGTGGTACTTGGGATTAAGTTGGCGCCAGGGGGAACAAATTCGCCTCGACTAAATGCTAATCTCGTATCATTACCTCAATGAATTCTCGACCTTGAGCGAAGGTAAGTGCCTAACGTTAATCCAAGACAGCCGTAAGTCAGTGTCCCGTAGCCTGTACCGTAGTGAGTTCGGGCGACAACTTGCAACGGACATCCACTACCACCACCACCGCCCTCGTCGTCGGTTCTGTTCCCGATTTTTGGGTACGAGATAGAGAGAATATACCAACCACACATACACTTCCCTGGACTTGCTTCATTTTTTATTATCCTTAATAATTATCCACGAGCGCCTGCCTGCTGTACCTACCGCATCGCAGACACACGCGCATGATGTATCGTGATGTCGGCCACTTCCCGTTGGAAAGATAGGATCTATGAGTCCATTGGGTTAAAGGAATGGAAATATGATCGCCTCGACCAGACCGACGACCCCGATCAGCAACACGATGCTTCCCCGGTAACACCACCAGCACCCGCTTCCTCCCGGTCGCGGAGTAAGGTCTTAAAAGTCGGTGCTGCCGTCTTCGCCGTCTTCGTTCTCCTCGTCCTCGTTTTCCGACCATCCTCGACTAAAATATCCGACCTCATCTCCACGCCGGAAATTCGTTCTTCGTACTTCTATCTCCTACTACCCGCCGCCACCGGCAGTCCCGACTTCTGCAAGACCCTCTTCAGCGCCTCTGTCCTTGGCTATCCGACGGCGCGCATCATTAACTGGAAGAAGACCTTCAATGATTCCAACCTGACCCACGGTGGCCATGACCTCGCTAAGGTCCAAGGCATTCATGACTTCCTGAAGCAGCTGGGATCCGGCACGGACGATGACCTGATCCTCATTGCTGATGGCTACGATACTTGGTTTCAGCTACGACCCTCCGTCCTGATCGACCGGTACTATGCCATAAACGATCGAGCTAACAAACTGCTCAACGAAGAGCTCGGGTCCGAGGCTGGAATTTCTCAGCGTGTCATCTTTTCCGCTCAGAAGAGTTGCTCCTCCGACAACCCTGACCACCTCGAATGCTATGCAATCCCTGACTCCGACCTCCCCGATGATATCTACGGTCTGCGCACCGATAAGGACGGGGGCGGTTTGGAGCGCTACCTTAACGCAGGTACCATCATGGGTCACATAGGCGACGTGCGCAAAATTTTCGAGGCCGCTGTTAAGGAGGCCAAAAACCACCAGTACAAGACCGATACAGAGGTATTCGCGCGGGTATTCGGCGAGCAAGAATACCACCGTGAACTCATCCGCTCGCGGAACCGAAGCGTGTGGCAGAAGTTGAAGTCCTGGTTCTCCCCCGGCAGCCCGCGGGATGATATTACCTCCTCGCATCCTACGCGCGAGCGACCGGCAAGGGACGGGAACCCGCCGCCCGACTACGGCATCGGCCTGGACTACTATGGCGAGATCTCGCAACCTGCCGAGTATGACGAGGGGGACGTGGCCTGGGTCGCGCACGACTCGAGTCAGAAGATTGGGATGATTGCTCAGAGGCCGGGTATCCCTACCGATGTCTCTGAGGAGGTCCAGCGCTCGACACCGCCCTTCTGGACCCCCGACTACACGGGCTTCGTTCAGGTTCCAGCGGAGCAGGACTGGTCCCAGGTGCCCCTGTTCACGAACCTCTGGACCGGCGTCACGCCCGTCGCCGTCCGGCAGAGCCCGGCCAAGGGCGACAAGAGGAACCCCGTGGTCTCGCAGACGTGGAACCAGAGCTGGTTCTTCCCGTACCTGCGCCAGATGCTCGTGGCGCACTCCAAGGCGCCGCGCATGCCGCACGCCGTGGTCGAGGGCGTCGACGGCCGCACAGAGGAGTGGTGGGGCCCCAACGACGGGCGCGGCGGCGTCTTCATCGAGACGGGCTCGCTGCCCGGCGAGTGGCAGTTCTGGCACGACGTGTGCGGCGCCGAGGACATCGCCAAGGAGGTGCTCGCCGACGGCCGCGGGCCCTGGCGGAACCCCCTCTGGATGCTCCACGACAACAAAGACATCGCCGCCGACCAGCTTAAGGACTGGTACAAGCAGTTCTACGCCGTCGAGGACGGCACTGCCGTCTGGGGCGAGAAGCCGCCCGAGTGATGAGGGAGGGGTAGTAGAGGGGTTGACGAGAAGCTAGTTTAAATGAGAAACAAGAAACCAGCAAGAATATAGAATATTAAAATACGGTGTGTTAGATTGAAGCACGGGAGATGAGCCCAGCAGCAGCTGAGACAAGGGCGCGGAGAAACATACCGAAATAGGTAGATGAGGAGCCGAGACGTAATAAGATGGGTGATGACGAGCGTGGGCAGACGAAAGGCCAAGGAGGTGCCTTCTACTGTATAATATACCCACCTACCCGAGTGACTGCCGGCACTAGAGCGAGCGGCTCGGGGCAGTATATGCATGTACGGCGTTATGACATTGTTGTTGTTACGGCCTCGACCTCCTATCCATGTGTACTCGTATATGTATGTGTGTCTATATACGTGCTGATGTTGACGGTCTCCTGCCACTGTTAGATGGACCATTCATTTGATCACCTTATCTCTAGCCGCTGGGGTTTCATTATCATTCCTTTGCGATACCTGACCAAGATTGTCTACAACGAAGCCGGGCAGTGCCCATGAGATAGCCGCGCATGATATATAATAAGAGGGTGAGGGCAAGACCCGCCCACCGACGCCCGTAGGTCGATGTAGCTCTCTGCATGTATGATCGACGCGCAAGCAAAGGAGCGAGTCCGTCGTCACGGTGAAAAGAACCACTGCGGTCTCGTGGCTGCAGGTGTTCACTAACATAGACTCCCCGACACGAAGTACGTGAGCGCAACGTAAAGGTTTCGAGGCGGCAATGCGAAAAGATTCATATTCTTCGCTGCTCGGATGGGAGGACCGAGGACACAATCGCACATTTGACTAGCCTATGCGGACCCTGGAGGCGCTCTCGAAAAGGGACGTCGGTATCGCTGAGGTGAAGGGGGCGGTTGTCTAACAAGGGCCGGACTCAGAACCCAGCATGTCAGCAATTCCCCCGCCTTAGATACCCCTTGGCTTCCGGGATAGACGAACGTATGTATGCCTGCTCCGCTCGCTGCTGGATAATCAGCCACGGAGAGCCACAGGTCTCCCCTAGGTAGAACTCCGAAGTAGCATCTTCAACAGCGCAGTCCCGAAGCATGGGAGGAGGGATGGCCCTAAGACTCGCTCCCGGTAGCGTCCTAGACATACCGTCTGGATTCTCCGTCGGTTAACTTGGCATCGACGTCCGTCTCGTTTGATTAACGCTACGGCCTCAGGCGCACGCTCCCTGGTAGTCGACGTGGATCACGTAGCGTGGGCTCTTGAGCAGAAAAGGTTCGTCTAAAAGCAGGCGGATAGCTAGCTAACCTACTTCCCACGAAAAACACTGAATGGGATGCGAGTGAGTACCCATGACGCACCGAGTCATCGCCGTCGGCCCAAAGGCAATCCGCGGCTGGCGCTGATATAGAATAGGGGCCTGGAGGCACCAACATTCAGTCATTCACACGCCATTTTCCGCCCGGAACTGTCGAAGAAAACAGCACCGGCCGGGGAAGTTGCGTGGCAGACACCCACGTGGACGCGTCGTAGCCGGCACCCGTGTCGATGCGTGATGCTCATACCTAAGGTTCTCGGTGCCGCAACGGGATATGAGCATGTAGCCTAGCATACTTGGGTGGCGATGACGGGGGTAGCCTGTTCGCTTTGTAGTTCTTGACAGACAGAGAGCGAATAGCAAGCACCTGACGCCCGGCGGATATGTACGAGTTACGGCTGTACTCGATATTGCGTACTTGGGTGTCGAAAAGAACGTCAAAGGCATGGATAAGGAGCCGTGGCAGTCGGCGGAAACCGGTGCACGGCCGCCGATTCTTTTCTCTGCTTACTTACCGCGGGCTTCTAGCGTGCGTTCCAATCCCGGTTCCCTGATGTCGGGACTTGACGTCGCCGCCTTCCCCTCGATCGCAGTGCCTCACCAAGGTAGGGGGTCCAGGAACTTTCGTCAAGAGAGGGACAGCGTCACGGTTTCGGTGGGTTACCGCCTAGCATTACTCAATTTGGCCGCGTTGGGGTAGACGGATGCATCGGGAGCGACCCGCTGTCGGCAAATTATACCATACCTTGACGGGGGCTCCGGGTTGGAGGGTGGCACGAATATTCGTGCGTCTGGGATCACATTCCCCCTCCGACGGGTCCCAAAGACCTGAACGAAACAATTAACATTAAGCAGCATTTGAAGATTTCGTATTACGACGAAATATAGAAAAATATCCGCCGTATATAGAAAAGGCTTTATATTGTAAACTTGTGCAAAAAGATATATATCAAATTTAGCATTTAAATAAAGCTTTATTAACAGTTTCGAGTTAACTATTTTTATTTTTTTGTAATAATATATAAAGGCCGCTTAACGTATTACTTGATAATAAAACTTAACAAAGCTATAATAATATTTGAAAATCTTAGTATAAGAAATTATTTTAAATTAATTTCAGCGGCAATATTTTTAATTAATTTAAATTTGTTTTCGTAAAATGCTGAATATTATACAGTGTTATGGCCCAGCCAGGCTTGGCTTCTCCAAACGGTCGGAGCTACAGGAGATGAGGGACCGATCATGGATCACGTGACCAGGCCATGGTCGAACAAGGTCTGTTCGACCACGTTCGACTTATGGTCGAACACGGTCGGTTCGACCATACTTAACCACAAGAAGTTAAGTAAGATATATACGTTTATTATTTCCCATAATCATAAATAATATCAGCTTATAATATAACTTGGTTACCCAGATTACCCTTAGTTATTTGTTATTACTAAACGTAACTAATTTACTTTTTATTGTTTAGTTTTTTATAATATTACTATTAATATAAACCCGTATAATTAAGTTTAATAATTAGTTAATTAATTTAGCCGTTATACGTTATAAGCTTTTGTTTAATAATACAGTTAAATTTTAAGTAATATTCGAATCGTTATTATGTCGGCCAGTATATAAGTAATTATTATTCCGGAACTTACGGTTTAACAACTTTAAGATAAAATTAAAAAACTTAAAATTACCGTTTAATAACTTACTAACGAAATAATAATAACTTAACAAATAAGTTTTCGCAAAATAAAGCTTAAAAAATTACAGCTTTATAATAAAAAAGAAAATAT
The DNA here is from genome assembly GCA_004155035.1 of Monosporascus sp. 5C6A. Lineage (NCBI taxonomy): Eukaryota > Fungi > Ascomycota > Sordariomycetes > Xylariales > Monosporascus > Monosporascus sp. 5C6A. Next base: position 13,279 of record QJOB01000322.1, read on the forward strand.
CCAAAGTTTCCTAACTTAAGTTCGAATTTACCTTTATTTTAAAAGATTTATTAATCTAACCGATTAAATCTTTGTTATTACCGCTTATTTAAAAGGAAATATTTTTAATTAATTTAAATTTACTATAAAGGAATTTTTGGAAAATAAAAAGTTTAATTAAGAAAAAATTACTTAAAAAGTTTTTTCCAGTTACGTTAATTTCGAAAACAAACTTAAAAGCAATTTTGAAAATCCAGATAAAAAATAAATCGTAATATAAAACTTTTTTAATTGCGTTAAAAAAAACCAGCTTTTACGTATACTGTAAAGTTTAGGAACTTTATAATAGAAATAAGATAAATAGATAAAAAAAACGATATTTTAATTAATGTATTTTATAAAAATTTTAAAAAAAACGTTAAAAACGAAATTATCAAATTATCGTAAGTTATTATATTCGATAAATACATTACAAAAATAATTAAAATCGATAACCGATAGTTTAAAAAATAATAAAAACGACGAAAACATTTTATTTTACAGATTAAATATTTTAAAGTTAATTAGGGAAAAAAACGCAAAATATCTTTTACCTTTTTTAAAACGGTTTTAAAACTTATGGAATTTAATATTACTTAACAACGAAATATAAGCTAGGTATAATGTTACAATTACAACAAAAAAGGTTATATAACCCGGTATTATAAAATACCTAAACGGCAACGATAAGAAAATTAAACTTTAATACCGAAAGGATAACTTATTAAACTTAACGGTAAATTAATTTTTATACCAGATATACAGTATAAACAGGTTAACATAATCCGTATACGCAATAACGATAAATACATAAAAATCCAACAAAAATTAAAAATAACTAAAGTTTTTTTATAAACAACTATTTAATAATACTGGTTTGCTATAACAAAATAATTAATGAAATACCAGGGATAAAAAAAATTATTTACTTTTAGATCTTGTTCGTAATTATAAAAAAAAAAGTAAAAATAATACGAATAATCAAAATTAAACGTATAAATTAAGAAATACCACGGTTAGGACGAGGCCTTATTACCAGATATATCCGACCGACATAAAAAATTATATGCTATCCATTACAAACGAGCCTATTATCCAAAACATAAAAAACAGCAAAGTTACATATAACGACGTATTATACGTATGTAATATTAAAAATTTAACTTCCGTAACTAAACGGGAAACGATTTTAAAAACTAACGATAATACCAACATTTACGTACATTAACGTTACAAGACACCATCGACATCCTTACAGTAAGGGAAAATTGGCCTAAGAAATAAAATTATTTAAAAGAAAATTTAATATATTACTTTAAAACATATAACCATAAAACGTAAAAAAAAATAAATCTATTAAACAGTTATAAAAGCAGTACGGGAAATCCTTAATAACTTATAATTCCAACTAATATTTATAACTAACCCTTATAAACAACAAAAATTCTAAAAAAAATACGATTCCGGTAAAAAAATACAGCCCGATACGACGCGTAATATTAATAAACCAACAGTTCCGATAATTAAATAACATAATTAAGTTACCCTAAAAAAACGTAATTAAATAAATAAAAGGAAATATTATTACTTTAAAACAATATAACAAATTATTCGACGTACGTACCATAAAGTTAAAAGCAACATTACGGCGTCAGAAAAAACATATCAAGCAGCTACAAGCAAAATTAAAGCAGCTGGAACACCCAAAAAACAAACGCTACCTATAAAAAAGCCACAAAATAACAAAAACTAAAAAAGTCAATATAAAACCCTTAAAAAAGCTCTATATACAACGACAAAAACTAACAACAACCTTATTACCTTAAAAATACGAATTAAAACATATTAATATACCGTAATAATGGACTACGGAACTTTAAGCGCCAACTACATTACTCCAAAATTAATTAATCAGCTTAAACTACTATAAAAGAAATAAAAAAAACCCTTACATCGCCGAAAACGCCGAAAATCAGGCATTTACTTACGACAACGGAAAAATCGCACGCGAAATTAATTACCTCGAAATTTTCGTCAAAAAATAAATCCAAATAATTAATTTCGACATCGTTCCGTTAAAAAACTATAACATAATTTTAAGAAAACCATAATTATATCAATACAACCCCTTAAGTAATTAAAATACTAGCTAAATAAAATTTGCTTTATATCCTATTAATAAACAAAAAAAACGAACAAAATTTCCATACTCGATCAGCAATAAAAAAAGCAACGAATGTAAACATAAAGATACGACAAATACCTTACCACCTAAAAAAACACGACACAAAAAAAAAAAAACATAATAAACGTATTCGACATATCATAGCCACGATCCGGACACAGCTTTACGACATAAACGAAATCCTGGAACACCAGCCCAAAAAGCCAAAAAAAAATGATTAATATACCACCATAATATCGCAAATATAAACAACTATTTCAAAAAAAACTCGAAACGAAATTACCAGAACACAGCAAATAAAATCATAAAATAATCTTTAAAAAAGGTACCTTATTTAAATTTTATCCTATTTACAATTTAAACGAAACAAAATTATATACCCTACGTATATACCTAAAAGATAAATTCCAAAAAGAATGGATTCGACGATCCATATCTTTAACCGGATACCCTATATTTTTCGTATTAAAAAAACGGCAAATTACGATTAGTAATAAATTATCGATATCTTAATAACATCATTATTAAAAATAAAACACCTTTACTACTAATTACCGAAATAAAAAATCGTTTACAAAAAACCAAATAATTTACCGCTTTAAACCTCAAAAACGGGTGTAACCTAATTCGAATCAAACCAAAATACGAATAAAAAACGGCTTTTAAAACGAAATACGGACTATACGAATATTTAGTTACATTAATAAAACTTACGAACGTACCAGTAACCTTTTAACGAATAATTAATTACGTATTTCGAAAATACCTAAACATTTTCGTTATATATTACCTAAACGACATTTTAATCTTTTTAAAATCAAAAAAAGCATATACAAAATACGTTCATTAAATTTTTCAAGCTTTATAAAACGCTAATTTATTAATTAACGTAAAAAAAAATCAATTCTATACCCAAAAAGTAAAATATCTAAAATATATCATTATTCCAAAATATATCAAAATAAACCCCAAAAAATTACAGTAATTACCAAATAACCTACACCTATTAACGTTACAAAAATACAAACATTTATCGGATTTACCAACTACTACCGGAAATTTATTAAATATTTCAATAAAATTGTAACACTTTTATTTAATCTTACCAGGAAATAAAACAAATTCCAATAAACGACAGAAATAAAAAAAACTTTTTAACAAATTAAAAATACGATTATTAATAAACCAATACTAATTATATACGATCCTAAACGTCCAGTTAAGTTAAAAACCGACTTCTCGGATTATACATTAAACGCGGTTATCGGATACCGGAATAATCAAAAAATACTTTACCCGATTACTTTTTATTCTTACAAATTAAAAAAAAACAAAACTAAATTATGTTATTCCCGATAAAAAATTTATAGCTATTATTAAAACTTTTCGAAAATTCAAATACATACTTAAAAAAAACCTTTATCAAACCAAGGTTTATACCAATTACAAAAACCTTACCCGTTTTACCATTATACGAAAACTTACAAAACGATAATTACGTTACGCAAAAAAGCTAACAAAATACAATTTCATTATCATCTATCAAAAAGGTTCTAAAAACGGTAAAGCAAATACCTTTAACAAACGATCTAATTTAAAAAAAAATTAATTAAAGTTAACTACCAAATCTTTAATATCACTCCAGAAAAATACCTAAAATTACGACAAATCGTAACGATTAAAGCAATACCCCCTAATCCATACCAGAAAATACAGCAATATAACGATAACCTACCCGACAATTAAAAAATAAACAAAATTTAAGTTCTAAAAAATTATTAACAAAACCTAATATAAAATATACATTAACATTTACTTTATGGATATTTAGGAATTTACAAAACCTTAAAACGTTTATAACGTACCTATTATTTCCCCAAAATAAAAACAACAATACAAAAAGTTAGAAAATAATGTAACGTTTGCGCCAAAATAAAAATTCCAAAACATAAATTATATAAAAAATTACAACCATTTCCAATTTCATAACAACTATAAAACTCGATTATTATGGATTTTATTATTAAGTTTCCTTTATCCGAAAACTTAATGACAAAAATATATTACGATAATATCTTCGTTACCGTCGATCGATTCACGAAATTTTCCTACTTTTTCTTATATCTCGAAAACATAAACGCAAAACAAATAACATACATTTTTTTTCAATACATTTTTAACGTACATAAATTACCAGCAAAAATTATATCAAATAAAAGTACTATATTTATCTTTAAATTCTGGCAAGGCTTTATGGCACAAATCGGCCTAAATTACAAATTATCTAACGCATTTAAACCCCAAACAAACGGACAAATAAAACGGTTAAATTAAATTTTTAAAACTTATTTACGATACTACATTAACTACAAGTAAAATAATTGGGTTAAAAAATTACTAATAACCCAGTTGGCTTACAATACTAATTACCAAGAAAATATCAAAACAACCACAACAAACGCTAATTTTGGATTTACACCAAAAATTTATAAAAAAATACGCAATAACGGTTCAGTTAATATTAAGGCCATCTTAACGTTAAAACAACTCAGACAGCTATACGCAAAAATAAAAACAGAACTCGAATTTGTACGTAATTAAATAAAGAAATACTACAATTAAAAAAGGTTAAAAAAATTAACCTTTTTGGAAAAAAACATAATCTACCTAACTATTAAAAACATCAAAACCAAACGCCCTAACCAAAAACTCGACTTCAAGTATATCGGCCCGTATAAAATCAAAAAGAAAATATCAAAAAACAATTACGAATTAAAACTGCCCCTAAAAGTTAAATTTTATCCAGTTTTTTATGTTTCCTTACTTAAGTCAACAGCAAATATTATCAAGGTTAACATAAAATACGAAAATAAGATAAAAGAAAATATACCAATATATAAAGTAAAAAAAATCTTAAACACGCGCAAAAAAATAAACTTACCCAATATTTCATCCAATAAAAAAAATACCCGGATTCCGAAAATACCTGGGAACCCGCCAAAATTTTCATAAACGCCTAGCGCCTTTTAAAGGAATTTCATTAATAACGCCGGAATTACCAAAAATAATACCCCAATCTATATCATCCGGAACGGACGAACTTGCAATAATATCCCCGGCCCAGTTAATTATCGCAACGTTTTGTATTAACAAGGACGCCTTAGCCTTGGCCCATTCTTGTTATTTCAGCTTATCCAAATTTTTAACCCCACGACGAATTATTTCAACAACCTTTTCTTGCAAAATTTTCTCTTATTTACGAAGGCGTTACAGCCGGGTTAACGCCTTAAAAAGGAATACTTCGGCTTTTTCCTTCTTTCGTTTAATTCGATTCTTTTTACGGGAAACGCAAAATATCGCTTACAAATCTACCTTACCAAAATCGCAGTTTGCGTATTTTTTCTTTACACAAAAATTACAACAAGTTTTACCTTCCGTAATAATATAATCAAAACGGTTAGTACAAAAACAAGCCGAACAGCAAAACATATCTATACCAAATTTGTTAATAAAACGAACAAGTTTTTTATAACGATCCGGGTTAAAATCTAATTCTTTTCTGTTTTTAAAAACACTACCTAACATAATAACTAAAGTAAAGTATAAGAAAAATAAAAAATAAAAAGAAAAAGTTACTTACCAAAAACAACAAACAAACAATTTAATCTTTAAAAAAAAAATCCTGAAAAGGGAAAATCGTATTATGGCCCAGTTAAGCTTAGCTTTTCCAAACGGTCGGAGCTACAGGAAATAAAGAACCGATCATAAATTACGTAACCAGGCCATAGTCGAATAAGGTCTGTTCGACCACGTTCGACTTATAATCGAATACGGTCAGTTCGACCACACTCGACTTATGGTCGAACCTGGTCGGCTCGACTATACTCGATTATAAGAAGTTAAATAAGATATATACGCTTATTATTTCCCATAGTCGTAAATAACATCAGCTTGTAATATAACTTAGTTATCCAGATTACCCTTAGTTATTTATTATTACCAAACGTAATTAGTTTACTTTTCATTGTTTAATTTCCCACAGTACCATTGCTAATATAAACCCGTACGACTAGGTTTAATAATTGGTTAACTAACCCAGCCGTCACATTATATTAATAGTAATATTATAGAAAATTAACTAATAACGGGGGAATTAGTTATATTTGGTAATAACAAATAATTAAAGGTAATTTAGGTAATTAAGTTGTATTATAAGCTGGTATTATTTAAGATTATAAGAAATAATAAGCGTATATATTTTATTTTTAGTTTAAAACGTTTTAAACGGCTTAACGTTGTTTTATTATATTAATATATATAAGTTTTTTTAAGTTAATTACGTAATTTGGTTTTACCGTCGGATATTTTTTTTTATAAGATTCCGATTTTTTTTAAAGAAATTAAGTTTTATTAAGTTATAATACGATTTTTTTAAAGATTTTTGCTTTTAAAAATTAATTATTTGTTTATCGGGGTTTAAGTAAGTAACTTCTTTTTTTTATTTTTTGTTGTTAGGTATATTTTTAGGTTAATAAATATGTTTAGTTAAATTAAAAAAACTTTTTTTCGTAAACGTATTAACGCTTTTATTTTTTCAGAACGGATTAATCGTTTTGGTTTTATTATGTTATCGGATATTTTTTTGTTTTCGTTGCAAGTTTAAGGATAAGTTTTGTAAAGTTTATCATAATATTGGGAAACGTTTACGTTATATTAAATAGGGGATTTTTGTAAATCTTTTAATTTTTCGGAATTCAAATGTTAGAAATTTATTACCGTAAAAAACCGTTTGGAACTAAAAAAGCGTATTATTAAGGAAGAATTGCTAAAAATATAATAACGCTTAATTAAGTTATTTAAACGTTTGAATTGTTTAAGAAAATAAAAGAAATTTTTTCGTAGTTACAAAATTAAAATATTCTGTTATAATATAAAAGGTACGGAGGTAATAGAAAAATTTAAGCGTTTAAAGAAAAAGCGGGAATAGTTATTTGCAGAAATAATTGCGTCGGTATAAGCCGTAATTCCGACCGATTAATTTAATCCTGATAACGTAAATTAATGTATATTTATAACGGGTTTTGGCATTATTAATAATTTTTTTAAAAGGCGTTAGGCGTTTATGAAATTTTTGGCGGGTTTTTAAGTGTTTTCGAAATATAGGTAATTTTTCCATTTAATCAAATATTTAATCAGTTCGTTTTCTTTTTTTGCGTATATTTAAATTCTTTTTTGTATATTAGTATAATTCTTTTTGCTTTATTTTTTTATTCGGTATTAACTTTAATAATATTTGCTGTTAATTTAGATAAGGATACATAAAAAATTAAATAAAACTTGATTATCGGGAATACTTTTAATTTATAGTTATTTTTTGAAATTTTCTTGATAATTTTATATAGGTCGATATATTTGAAATCGAATTTTGAATTTAAATATTTAGTTTGAATGTTTTTAATAATTACGTAAACTATATTTTTTTTGAAAAAATTGGTTTTTTTAAATTGGTTTTGGTTATAATACTTTTTTATTTAGTTATATATAAATTTAAATTTTAGTTTTAATTTTGTATGTAACTATTTAAATTATTTTATTGTCAAAATAATTTAACGCTATTTAAGCCCTTATTACGTATTGTTTTGAAAACTTTTAATATGAAATTAAAGTTAACGTTTATTAAGATTATTTTAATATTTTTATTATAGTTAATATTATAAGCTAATTAAATTAATAATAATTTTTTAATTTAATTGTTTTGTTTATAGTTAATGTAATATCGTAAATAAATCTCGATAGTTTAATTTAACCGTTTTGTTTATTTATTTATTTAAAGTTTAAATGCGTTAAATAATTTATAGTTTAAGCCGATTCGTATTATAAAATTTTATTAAAACTTAAAGATAAACGTAATATTTCTATTTAAAATCATTTTTGTTAGTAATTTATATACGTTAAAGATGTATCGAAAAAAAATGTATGTTGTTTATTTTGCGTTTGTATTTTCGTAATAAGGTAAAAAGTAAGAAAATTTCGTAAATTGGTCGACGATAACGAAAATATTGTTATAATATATTTTTGTTGCTAGGTTTTTAAATAAAGAAAGTTTAGTAATAAAATTTATAATAATCGAATTTTATAGTTGCTATAAAATTAAAAGTAGTTATAATTTTCCGTAAAGCTTATGCCGTAAAGCTTTTACTTTAGCATAAATGTCGTATTTTGATTTAATTTTCTATATTATTATTTTTATTTTAAAAAAGTAATAGGTATATTATAATCGTTTTAAGGTTTTATAGATTTTTGGACATCCATAAAATAAGTATTAATATATATCCTATATTAAATCCTGTTAATATTTTTTGGTATTTGAATTTTATTTGTTTTTTAATTATTATATAAGTTATCGTTATTGTTATGGCCCAGCAAGGCTTGGCCTTTCCAAACGGTCGGAGACTGCAGGAGGACAAGCTCCGACCCTAAGCGGGTTACGTAACTTGTAATTACGGAGGATTTAGTAATTAAAAATGATTACAGTGGCTTGATTACTGGTAATTACCATAATGATAGTAATTAAAAGTAATTAAAAATAATTACTATAAATTAACAGAAAGGATATATACGCTTATTATTTCCTATAACCTTAAATAATACCGGCTTGTAATATAACTTAATTATTTAGATTACCTTTAGTTATTTGTTATTACTAAACGTAATTAATTTACTTTTTATTGCTTAGTTTTCTATAGTACCATTATTAATATAAACCCGTATAATTAGGTTTAATAGTTAGTTAATTAACCCAGCCGTTATACGTTACAAACTTTTGTTTAGTAATATAATCAAATTTTAAGCAATATTCGAATCGCTATTATGTCGACCAGTACATAAGTAATTATTACCCCGGAATTTACGGCTTAATAACTTTAAGATAAAATTAAAAAGCTTAAGGTTACCGTTTAGTAACTTACTAACGAAATGGTGACAGCTTAGTAAGTAGGTCCTTATAAAATGAAGTTTAAAAAACCACAGCCTTATAACGGGAAAGGAAACATTTAAAATTTTCTAACCTAGGTTCGGGTTTACTTTTGTTTTAAAGGATTTATTAATCCAATTAATCAGATTTTTGCTGTTGCTACTTGCTTAAAAGAAGATGTTTTTAACTGGTTTAAACTTACCATAAAGGACTTTTTGGAAAACGGAAAGTTTAATTAGGAAAAAACTACTTAAAAATTTTTTTCCAGCTATGTCAACTTCGAAAATAAGCTTAAAAGCAACTTTGAGAATTTAGATAAGGGACGAATTATAATATAGAAGCTTTTTTAATTGCGCCAGAAGGGACCAGCTTCTATATATGCTATAAAATTTAGGAACTTTATAGCAGAAACAAAATGGACAGATAAAAAAAACGATACTTTAATCGACGTATTTTACAAAGGTTTTAAAAAGAACGTTAAAAACGAAATCATTAAATTTCCATAACTTATAACACTTAATAAATATATTACGGAAACAGTTAAAATCGACAATCGACAGTTTAAAAGGCGATAAGAATAACGAGGATATTTTACCTTATAGATTAGATATTTCAAGGTTAATTAAAAAAAAAAGGCGTAAGGTACTTTTTATTTCTTTCGGAATAGCTCCAAAATTTATAAAACTTAGCATTACTTAACGACGAAATATAAGCCAAGTAAAATGTTATAATTGCGGCAAAATAGGACATATGGCCAAACGATACAGGTTATTATCAAAAACCGACAAAAAGATATATTAGGCCTTAGTACTAGAAGGACCCTTAAAAAATCGGAATAATGGTAAATTAATTAACATAGTTCGTATCCGTTACGGTGACGAACAAATAGAAGTTTAACAGGAATTAAAGGTGGCTAAGGTTTTTTTACGAACAGCCATTTAATAATACCGGTTTGCTATAACAGGATGGTTGGCGGAATATTAAGGATAAAAAAAGTTGTTTATTCTCAAATTACGTTCGCGATCTTAAAAAAAAAGGCAAAAGCGGTACGAACAGTTAAAGTTAAACGTATAGATTAAGGAATACTACGGTTAAAACGAGGCCTTATTATTAGAAATACCCGACTAATATAGAAAATTACATGCTGTTTATTATAAGCGAGTTTATTATTCAAAATATAAAAAACAACAAAGCTATATATAGCGACGTATTACGTATATGTAACATTAAGAATTTAATTTCCTTAATTAAACGGGAAACGATTTTAAAAACTAACGATAATATCGATACTTACGTACATTAGCATTACAAGATATTATCGATATCCTTACGGCAAAAGGAAATTAACCCGAAGGATAAAGTTACCCAAAAAAAGATTTAATACATTACTTTAAAACATGCGATTATAAAATATAAAAAAAATGGATTTATTAAATAGTTATAAAAATAGTACGGGAAACCCTTAATAATTTGTAATTTCAGCTAGTATTTACGATTAATCCTTATAAATAATAAAAATTCCAAAAGGAAATACGATCCCGGCAAGAAAATATAGTCCGATATAACGCATAATATCAGTAAATTAACGGTTTCAACAGTTGGACGATATAATTAGATTGCCCGAAAGAAAACGTAATCGAACAAATCGAAAAAGATATCATTACCTTGAAATAATATAATAAATTATTTAATATACGTATTATAGAATTAAAAGCAACATTAAAGCGCTAAAAGAAATATATTAAGTAACTGTAAGTAAAGGTAAAGCAACTGAAGCATCCAAAAAAGGGACGTTACCTATAAAGAAGTTTCAGGATAACGCGAGCCGGGAATAATAACAAAATTTTTCCAAAATGGCTTTAAATATAACGACAGGAGCTAATAACGATTTTGTTACTTTAAAGATACGAATTGGAATATATTGGTATACCGTAATAATGAACTGCGGAATTTTAAATATTAATTATATTACCCCAAAATTAATTAATCAGCTTAAATTACCATGGAAAAATAAAAAGAACCTTTATATTGCCGAAAACGCTGAAAGTTAGGCATTTATTTACGATAACGGAAAAGTTATAGGCAAAATTAATTACTTCAAGATTTTTATCCAAAAACAAATCCAGACAGTTAATTTCGATATTGTTCTGTTAGGGAATTACGATATAATTTTAAGAAAATCATGATTATATCAATATAACCTTTTAATCGATTAAAGTACTGGCTAGGTAAAATTTACTTTATACCTTATCGATAAGCAGAAAAAACGAACGAGATTTTATATTTGATTAGTAAGGAAAAAAATAACAAGTATAGGTATAAGGATATAATAAAAACCTTACTATCTAAAGAAACAAAACGTAAAAAAGAAAAAGGGCATAACAGACGTATTCGACGCCTTATAGCCACTATCCAGGCATAGTTTTGCGACATAAACGAAATCCTAAAATACCAGCCCGAAAAGCCAAAAAAAGAAAAAGAAAATATAATTAATATACTGTTATAATATCGCAAATATAAACGATTGTTTCAAAAGAAACTTAACATTAAGTTACTAAAACATAACGAATAAGATTATAAAATAATGCTTAAAAAAGGTACTTTACCTAGATTTTACCTTATTTACAATTTGAACGAAACAAAGCTTTATATTTTACGTACGTACCTGGAAGATAGATTCTAGAAAGAATGGATTCGACAATTTATATTTTTAGCCGGATATTTTATATTTTTCGTACTTAAAAAAATAACAAATTACGATTAATAATGGATTATTAATATTTTAACAGTATTACTGTTAAGAATAAAACGCTTTTATTACTGATTACCAAGATAAAGGATTATTTATAAGGAATTAAATAGTTTACCGTTTTAAATTTTAAAAATAGATATAACTTAATTCGAATTAAATTAAAATACGAATAGAAAACGGCTTTCAAAACGAAATACGGATTATACGAATATTTGGTTATATTAATGGGATTTACGAACGTACCATTAACCTTTTAGCAAATAATTAATTACGTATTTTGAAAGTACCTGGATATTTTCGTTATATATTATTTAGATAACATTTTAATTTTTTTAAAGTCAGAAAAAGCATATACAAAACACGTTTATTAAATCTTTTAAGTTTTACAAAACGTTAATTTATTAATTAACGCAGAAAAAAGTTAATTTTATATATAGGAAATGGAATATTTAGAATATATTATTACTTCAAGATATATTAAGATAAACTTTAAGAAAATTACAGTAATTACTAAATGGCTTATATTTATTATTATTATAAAGGTATAAGCATTTATTGGATTCGCCAATTACTATCGAAAATTTATTAAGTACTTTAATAAAATTGTAATACCGTTATTTAATTTTACCAAAAAAAAAACGAATTCTAGTAGATAACGGAAATAAAAGAAACTTTCTAACAAATTAAAAATGTAATTACTAGTAAATTAATATTAATCATGTACGATCCAAAACATTTAGTCGAGTTAGAAACTAACTTTTCAAATTATATATTAAGCGCAGGAATCGGATACCGAAATAATTAAGAAGTACTTTATTCAATTACTTTTTATTTTTACGAGTTAAAAAAAGCCGAACTTAATTACGGTATTCCCGATAAAAAATTCATGGCTATTATTAAAACCTTTCGAAAATTTAAGCATATATTTAAAAGAAACCTGTACCAAATTAAGGTTTATACCGATTATAAAAATCTTACCCGTTTTACTATTACGCGAAAACTTACAAAATAACAATTACGTTACGTAAAGGAACTAACGGAATATAATTTCGTTATTATTTACTAAAAAGATTTTGAAAACGGCAAAACGGATGCTTTTAGCAAACGACCTAACTTAAAAAAATTGGTTAAGGTCAGTTATAAAATTTTTAATGTTACCCCAAAAAAACACTTAAAATCACGACAAATTATAACAATTAAGGCAGTACCCCCGATCTACATCAGAAAATCTAACAGTATAACAACAGCCTACCTAATAACCAGAAAATAAATAAAATTCAGGTACCAAAAAATTATTAACAAAACCTGATATAGGATCTATACTAACATCCACTTTATGAATACCCAGGGATTCACAAAACCCTAGAACGTCTATAGCGCACCTATTACTTTTTTAAAATAAAGATAACAATATAAAAAGTTAAAAAAAATGCAACGTTTGCGTTAAAGCAAAAGCCCTAAGGCATAAACCATATGGAAAACTGCAACCATTTCCAGTTTTATAGCGACTATGGGATTCGATTATTATAAATTTTATTACTAAACTTCCCTTATCCGAAAACCCAGTAATAGGAATATATTATGACAGTATTTTCGTAATTGTCGACCGATTTACAAAATTTTCTTGTTTTTCACCTTATAATAAGGATACCGATACAAAACAAATGGCTTACATTTTTTTGATACATCTTTAGCGTATATAAATTACCAACAAAGATTATTTTAAATAAAGGTACCATATTTACCTTTAAATTTTAACAAGGCCTTATGGCATAGATCGGCTTAAATGAAAAGTTATTTAACGTATTTAAACCCCAAACAAATGGACAAACAAAACGGTTAAATTAAATTTTCGAAACTTATTTACGATATTATATTAATTATAAGCAGAATAATTAGGTCGAAAAACTTCTAACAGCTTAATTGGCTTACAATACAAGTTATTATAAAAATATTAAGATAACCCTAACAAATGCTAATTTCGGTTTTATATTAAAATTTTACAAAAGAATACGTAACAATAACTTAATTAACATTAAGGCTATTTTAACATTAAAATAATTTAAACAGCTATATGCAAAAATAAAAACAGAACTCGAATTTATACGTAATTAAATAAAGAAATACTACAATTAAAAGAAATTAAAGGGACCAACTTTTTCGGAAAGAAAAATGGTTTACTTAACCACCAAAAACATCAAAACTAAACGACCAAATCAAAAACTCGATTTTAAGTATATCGGCTTATACAAAATCACCAAGAAAATTTCAAAAAATAATTATTAATTGGAATTACTTCTAAAAGTTAAACTTTATCCAGTTTTTTATATTTCCTTATTTAAGTTAGTAGCAAACATTATTAAAATTAACATAGGATACGAAAATAAAGCAGAAAAAAATACATTAATATACGAAATAAAAAAAATCCTAGATACGCGCAAAAAGAATAAACTTATTTAATACCTTATTAAATGGAAAAAATACCCGGATTTCGAAAATACCAAAAAGCCCGCCAAAAATCTCATAAACACCTAGTGCCTTTTGAAAGATTTCCACCAGTAACGCCGAGGTTGCCGGCCATAGCACCCCAGTCGATATTGTTAATAATGGACCAGTTAATATTTTCGATACTCGACTAATTTACCGGACCAAGAACTTATGCTAACGCGGTAACATTAATTTCCAGACCTACTTGTTTCCGTTTTTCCTCTTCTTCCAACTTGTCCAGTAATTACAAATTACGTTAAACTATAATAACACCTTTTAAACGCGCTAAAGCTTTTTATTTGCGCAACCGAATTAAACAAGCCAAAACCTCGTTTATTTTTTCTTGATGTCGCTGTTATATTTTTAAATAACGCCGTTAAAGCTTCAAAAAACGCTTTTCCGTAAGCGTCTTTTCCCGTTTAAAACGTTAATGTTTACGACAAATATTTTGCAAAGATAATACCGGAACGCCGGTATTATCACAAAAACGGCCTCGGGAAATATATTCCTTGTATCGCGACATATTTTCTATTATTTCACACTTTAATGCTTTTAAAAAACACCAAAAACAAGGTATAATTTCGAAACCAAAATCGTTAAAAGTTTTTACAAGTTTAATACGACGAACGGTAAAAAAACGTAACTTACGGCAAGTTTTGTTTTTTCGATTAAACATGTTAGGTACCAGAAAAAATGATAGTAAGGAAGGGAAGTTATTTACCAAAAGTTACAAATAAACAAATTAATTTTTAAGGGCAAAAATCCTAAAAAAGAAGAAATCGTGTTATGGCCCAGCAAGGCTTGGCTTTTCTAAACGGTTGGAAATTACAAAAGGACAAGTTCCGACCTTAAACGGGTTACATAACTTGTAATTACGGAAAATCCAGTAATCAAAAATAATTACAGTAATTTAATCACTGGTAATTACCACAATAACAGTAATTAAAAGTAATTAGGAATAATTACTATAAATTGGCAGAAAGGATATATACGCTTATTATTTCCTATAACTTTAAATAGCACCGGTTTGTAATATAACTTAGTTACTTAAATTACCCTTAGTTATCTGTTATTACCAAACGTAACTAATTTACTTTTTATTACTTAGTTTCCCACAGTACCATTACCAACATAAACCCGTATAATTAAGTTTAATAATTGGTTAACTAGCCCAGCCGTTACAGTTATGTTGTTATATTTTCTGGTATAAGTTAAGTGGTATTGCCTTAATCGTTATAATTTGCTATAAATTTAAATGTTTTTATAAGGTAACCTTAAAGGTTTTATAATTAACTTCAACTTTTTTGTAGGTTAGGTTGTTTGTTAAAGGTATTTGTTTTATTATTTTTAAAGTTTTTTTAGTAGATAATAATAAAGTTATATTTTGTTAGTTTTTTTACATAGCGTAATTATCGTTTTAATAAATTTTCGTATAACGTCCCATATTACCAAGCGAGCCAAACTACCAAACGAGCCGTTTTTCCGTACCTTGCAATAATAAATGTAAATAAAATAACTATAACATAATAGATTAATTTAAATTAATTGCATTTTTTTGTTAAATGTATTTATAGCCTTTTTATAAATACGCGTATTATGTCCAGGTTTGCCGCAAATGTTATATTTTCGGTTTTTCGTTTTAATTCTTTTATGACGATTATTTTTAACCGTTGTTAGTTGGGACTTTTTATTATTTTCTTTCGGTTAGAAAAGTGTATTTTTTATATAGTAAGTATTTTTTTTTAAAAAAACGTTTATTTTTAATTTTTTGGCATTTATTAAAAAGATGGTTGGTTTTGTGTAATTTGGCGGTTTATTTTAAGAAAAACGTTTTCGTATAAAAATATTAAGTTACTTTTCGTTAAAAGATTAACCGATTTAATTATCTTTATCGGCGAGTTTCCTTAATAATTTTTAATCTTTTTTTGCAAATATTATTTCCGTTTTTTTGTTTTTTTATATATTTCGAAACGTTTCGACGGTAGGGAAAAAATAAAACCGGCGGAGGTAAATGGCGAAACGGTTGGCGTAAGTATAACTGGAGGAATTTCCAAATTGGAAAAAACGTTATTAAGATTAAATAAAATAAGTTTAATTTTTGCAAAGCTGGATTTAATATTATCGGACGTTATAACGATTTTAAATATATCAAAAAAACCGGCCAAAATTTTTTTTAATATAGATATAGTAACGTTACATTAAATTTTCGATATAAAACGTATACGCGCGTTTTAAAACGGGAAAACAGAATACGTCGAAAAGTTAAAATTAATAGAAAAAATAAAAGAGCATATAAAACGTAATAATATCGTTATTCGCGTAATATTTTTCGAATTTTATCGAATAATAATTTTCGTAACTAGTGAAAATAAAAGAACTTTTCGTTTCTTTCGTACGTATTCAAATATATTTATCAAAATAATAAATTTATTTTAAACCCAATTCGTTCGTTATTTAATTATTATAATTAATCCCGATCTTTTAATTAAGTAATAATAACTTATCGTAATATTAAGATGTAAAATAGGTTTTTTCTATTAAAATAATAAATAACCGTATAACTTAACTTTACAAATTAACAACTTATATAATTATAACTTATTCTCGATTATTTTATTAAACCTATTTAAATTTTCTATATTTTTCGGTACTTATAATTATTATATTGCATGTTATTAAAAACTTTATTAAAAAACCTGTTTCGTTAAAATTATAAATATCCTTTTTGGCAATGCCGTATTTTGCAATTATAACCCAAACCAATTCGAACTACTTACGAAATACTTTTAAATCTTCGCATAATATTTTTTAATAATCAATTTTCCGATTTAAACGCGTCTTAAATTTTTTTTGCTGTCGAACAAATCTTAACGCCCAATTAACTCCGACGCATTCCGTAACCCGTTAAGTAAATAACAAATTTGCTATATCTTTAATATATTAAAGCTATACAGAAAATATTTACGTATTTAAATTAAGGATTTATTCGATAATAAATTTTTCCTCGGTCGGCATCAACTTTCGCGAATTAAAAATACTATCGGTTCGGGCGCGTTAACCGCTATATCGGGTCTTTAAAGTAAATTCGGAAACGTTATATATAAAATATAACTTTTTAAAGCTAAGTTTCGGATCTTATCCTTTTACTTAAATAACTAAGTTTATTTTAAAGTCTTTTATAACACGTTCCATATTATTAATATTAAGAAATATATAATTAAAGTTAGGTAATTAACATATTAACAAAATTGGCTCGCTTAGTAGTTTGGCTCGCTCGGTAGTACAATCCGTGTGCAAAAGTCTCGGTTTAGTCTCCAAATCGCATCTTTTTTACCAGCACCTTTCACCTTTGATTATAAATAACTCCATGGTTTTTATCCGGATTTAACAATAACTTAAGAATTAAAATCGCTAATTACTTTTAAATATAATTATGTCATTATAAGTAAAGATATCTTTTAATTACATATTCTGTAAGTAATATTAACTAAGCGATTAAAAATAAATATTTTAAATTTAGAATAATTGAAATTAACGTTATATCTTCGCTTTTAGTAAAGTAAATTTTATAAAATTCGCGTCATATAAAGATATAAGCGCCCTTTAATATATCTAAAAAGATAATAAATCGGCCATATAGTTGCTTAGTTATATAAAGTTAAATATTAAGTCGATTTTGCTTAATATTTAAATACTGAAAATAACCACTTTAGCGTATAAACTAAAAATAGCAAAAAGTTAATAACTAGTGCTTTTGATATGGCAATATCGAAAATACATTATAAACTTAGATTACAGATGTATTACATAAGTTATGTAAGTTTTTGATTTGTCTCGATTTTTACCTTGCGTTTAAAATATTACTAGATTAGGCTAGCGTAGTTTTTTAAGAAAATAAGTCACCCAAAATATATGTTATGTAAATACTTTTAATATTACAATTTTTAATTATTATCATTCTATAAAGTCATAATAAAATTCAAGGTGGAAATGTGTGGGTTTGTATGGAAAAACGGCATCTACCGAGACTTTTGCACCTCCATTATATAGAACGTTAATAATAAAACGGGTAACGTTTTTGTAATTAGTGTAAACCTTAATTTAATGGAGAATTTTTTTAAGTATATATTTAAATTTTCGGAAAATTTTAACGATCATTATGAATTTTTTCTCGGGGATGATATAGTTTAATTTTGTTTCTTTTAATTTGTAAAGATAAAAGGTAATCGAGTAAAATATTTTTGAATTATTTCGGTATCCGATAACCGCGGTTAACATATAATTTAAAAAAATTGGTTTCTAATTTATCCGAGCGTTTTAGGTTGTATATAATTAATATTAGTTTATTAATAATTACGTTTTTAATTTATTAAAAAAACCTTTTTGGTTTTTGTTATTTATTGAAGTTTGTTTTTTTATAAAATTAAATAATGGTATCGTAATTTTGCTAAAGTATTTGATAAACTTTCGGTAGTAATTAACGAATTTAATAAATATTTGTATTTTTGTAACAGTAATAGATATAAGCTATTTAGTAATTGTTACGACTTTTTAAGGTTTATTTTGATAAGTTTTAAAGTAATGATATATCTTAAATATTTTATTTTTTGTATATAAAACTGGCGTTAATCAACAGATTATCGTTTTGTAAAATCTGAAAAACTTAATAAACGTATTTTATATATGTTTTTTCCGATTTTGAAAAAATTAAGATATCGTTTAAATAATACATAACAAAAATATTTAAATATTTTCGAAATACGTGGTTAATTATTCGTTAAAAAGTTGCTGGTACGTTTGTAAGTTTTATTAATATAATTAAATATTTGCATAATCCATATTTCGTTTTAAAAGATATTTTTTATTCATATCTTAGCTTGATTCGAATTAGGTTATACCCGTTTTTAAGATTTAAAGCGGTAAATTACTTAGTTTTTTATAAGTGATTTTTTATTTTGGTAATTAATAATAAAGGTATTTTATTTTTGATAATAATATTATTAAAAATAACGATAATTTATTATTAACCGTAATTCGCTATTTCTTTGATACGAAAAATATAAAATATACAGCCGACAATGTAAATCGTTAAATCTATCTTTTTTTAAATTTATATTCCAGGGATTGGCGTAAAATATAAAGATTTATTTCATTTAAATTGTAAATAGCATAAAACTTAGGTAAAATATTTTTTAAGGATTATTTTATAGTTCCATTCGTTATATTTTAATAATTTCGTTTTAAATTCCTTTTAAAATAACGTCCCACACCCCCTCCCCGCTCACACCTCCTCGCCGCTCGTTTTTTAGCATTCCGCGATAACAAATCCAAATAAATCAACTATAACGCATTAAATTAATTCAAATTAATCGGATTTTTTTCGCTAGACGTATCTACAACTTTTTTATAAGTACGCGCATTATGTCCGGGCTTGCCGTAAACGCTACATTTCCGTTCTTTTGTTTTAACCCTTTTGTAACGATTACCTTTAGCCGTTATTAGTTGTATTTTTTCATTACCTTTTTTTTTCGGCCAGAAAAGCTTGTTCCTTTTGTATAATAAATGTTCCTTTTTTTTGAAAACGTTTATTTTTAGTTTTTCGGCGTTTGTTAAAAAAATTGTTCGTTTCGCGTAATTGGGCGGTTTTTTCCCGAAAAAACGCAACTTCGTACAAAAGTAACAAGTTATTTTTGGTTAAAAGATTAACCGATTTAACCATTTTTGTCGGCGAGCTACCCTGGTAATTTCTGATTTTTTTTACAAGTAACGTTCTTATTTTATTGCTTTATAAATATTTCTAGGGGTTTTCGTAAAAGGGAAAAAAATGGAACCGGCGGAGGTAAGCGGCGAGATAGTCGGCGTAGGTACGATTAAAGGAATTTTTAATTCGGAAAGGACGTTATTAGGATCAAATAAAACAAGTTTAACTTTTGCAAATCCGGATTTGATATTATCGGACGTCATGGTAACTTTAAACGCGTCGTAAAAACCGGCAAGAAAATCTTTTTTCGCAATATAGGTATAATAACGTCGCATTAAATTTTCGATATAAAGCATATACGCGCGCTTTAAAACGGAAAAACAAATACGTTAAAAAGTTAAAACCGATAAAAAGAATAAAAAGGTATGCAAAACGTAATAATGCCGTTATTCGCGTAGTATTTTTCGAATTCCATCGAATAATAACTTTCGTAACCGTCGAGAATAAAAAAACGTTTTGTTTTTTTCGTACGCGTTCGAATATATTTATCGAAATATTAAATTTATTTTATACTTAATTTATTCGTTATCTAGTTATTATAACTAATACTAACCTTTTAATTGGTTAATAATAAGTTATTACGATACCAGAAATTAAGATAAGTTTTTTTTACCAAAATAATAAATAACGGTATAGTTTAATTTTATAAATTAACAGCCTATATAACTGTAATCTATTTCCGATTACCTTATTAGGCCTGTTTAGGTTTTCTACGTTTTTCGGTACTTGTAATTATTATACCGCATGTTATCAAAAATCCCATTAAAAAATCCGTTTCGTCGAAATTGTAAATTTTTTTTTGCGATGCCGTATTTTGCAATTGTAACCCGAATTAATTTAAACTATTTGCGAAATATTTCTAAATTTTCGCATAATACCCTTTAATAATCAATTTTTCGATTTAAATACGTTTAAAGTTTTTTTTGCCGTCGAACAAATTTCGACGCCCAGTTAACTCCGATACGTTTTGTAACGTATTAGGCAAGTAATAAATTCGCCATATCTTTAATATGCTAAAGCCGGATAGGAAACGCTTACGTATTTAAGTTAAGGATTCGGTCAATGATCGATTTCTTTTCGGTCGGCGTTAATTTTCGTAAATTAGGGATAATATCGGTTCGGGAAGCTGTACCGTTACATCGATCCTTTAAGGTAAATTCGGAGATATCATATATTATATAAAAACGTTTATAACTAAGTTTCGGGTTTTGTTTTTTAGCTTAAACGGCTAAATTTATTCTTGATTTTTTTGTAAGTCGTTCCATATTGTTGGTATTAAAAAATAAGTAATTAAAGCTGCGTAATTAAAAGGGTTAAAAAAACGAGCGGCGAAGGGGTATGAGCGGGGAGGGGGTGTGGGACGTTAGTCGTTTATATTTATGATATTGTGGTAATACGTTAGTTATGTTTTTTTGGTTTTTATGGCTGGTGTTTTAAGATTTTATTTATGTTGCAAAGTTATATCCGGATAATGGTTATGATATGTCGAATACGTTTATTATGTTCTTTTTTTTGCATTTTGTTTTTTAGGTAGTAATGTTTTTGTTATATCTTTATACTTATATTTATCGTTTTTCTTTATTAATCGAATATGGAAATTTCGTTCGTTTTTTTATTTATCGATAGGGTATAAAGTAAATTTTATTTGGTTAGTAATTTAATTAATTAAAGGGTTATATTGATATAATTATGGTTTTTTAAAATTATATCGTAATTTTTAATGGAACGATATTGAAATTAATTATTTAATTTCGTTTTTAAATAAAAATCTCGAGGTAATTAATTTCGCATATAATCTTTCCGTTATTATAGGTAAATGCTTAACTTTTAACGTTTTCGACGATATAAATTTTTATTTTATTTTTTATAGCAATTTAAGTTAATTTATTAATTTGGGAATAATATAATTAAGGTTTAAAGTTTTGTAATCTATTATTACGATATATTAATATATTTTAATCCGTATTTTTAAAGTAATAAGGTTATTATTAATTTTTGTTATCGTATTTAGAATTATTTTAGGGAACTTTTGCTATTGTTTCCGGTTTTCGTTATTTTAAAGCTTTTTTATAAGCAACGTCCTTTTTATTAGCGCAGCTAGTTTTAAATTAAAGTTTTTTTTGTTAATATAACCGGTTTATTATATCGTAAATATCGTTTTTAAGTTTTCTGATAGTTTCCTATCCTATATAAGAGGTTGGTTGGTGTTGGCTGGAGAATTTTGTTAATTTTTCTTATAATTTTCTTTTTGCTTTCGGGGATCCGTTTCGAAAATCAGCTATGATTAAATTTTGGTAACAACTTTTTAATAATGTTTGTCGACAGATTTTTAAATTAGCTTTTTTTAGGTTTAATAATTGTACCATCCGAAATAATACGTAGAGTTTCTTTAAGGATATTCCTCGTTTTCCAACCATGTTAATATTAATATTATATCTTTAATTCTTTCTTATATAGTAAAGGTTTGTAATTCTTGGTATTATTGTTAATTTTTTAATTTTACCCGGTTCGTGTATAACAGTTAAAACCTTTTTTTATGTACGGGTAATTCGTTTATAAATATATATATATATATTTTTGCATAGATAAAGCATTAAGGTTAATCGTAATTAATAAGGTAGAGGTCCGTATACCGGGCTTTTTCAATTTGTTTATTTACTGTTATCTATAAAAAAGCCTTAGCCCTTTTTAATCCCTACTACGTTTTTTTTGTTTGTCGTTATAACGAATGTAAATTATATTAACTTATTTGTTACCATTTTAACCTTTTAGACGTTTTTCGTATATTAAGGTTTAAAGTATTTTTTTTACCGGTTTTTAGCGGCGATTTGCATTATTTGGCCATATATCCCATTTTGTTATAATTATAATATTATACTTGGTTTATGTCTCGTCGTTAAGTAATATTAAATTGTATAAATTTTGGAATTTTTCTTTGAAAAAAATAAAAGATATTTCGCGCCTTTTTTTCTAATTAGCCTTAAAAAATTTTTTCTCGTTTTTCAAATTATCGGTTGTCGATTTTAATTACTTTCGTAATATATTTATCGAATGTCGTAAGTCGTAAAATCTTAATAATTCCGTCTTTAACGTTCTTTTTAAAACGTTTGTAAAATACGTCGATTAAGGTATTGTTTTTTTTTCTGTTTATTTTCCTTTTACTATAAGGTTTTTAAATTTTATAACATATGTAAAAACTGGTTCCTTTTAATTCAATTAATGGGTTTTCTAACTTGTAACTTATTCTTTATCCGGATTTTCAAAATTATTTTTAAGCTTATCTTCGAAATTAATATAATTGGAAAAGATTTTCCGAATAATTTTTTAATCAGATTTTTTATTTTCCAGGAAGTTCTTTATAATAGGTTTAAATTAATCGAAAGCATTTTTTTCTAAATAAATAATAATAACAAGTATCTAATTTACCGAGTCGGTAAATTTTTTAAAACGAAAATAAACCTAAACCTGGGTTAGAAAACCTTAAATGTTCCTTTTCCTACTATAAAGCTAAAGTTTTTTAGGCTTTATTTTGAGAAAACTTACTTACCAAGTTATTATTATTTCGTTAATAAGTTGTTAAATAATAATTTCGAATTCCTTAATTTTATTTTAAAGCTACTAAACCGTAAGCTTTGAAATAACTATTACTTATATATTAATCGACATATTAACGATTTAAATATTACTTAAAATTTAATTATACTATTAAATAAAAACTTATAAGATATAACGGTTAAGTTAATTAACTAATTATTAAACTTAATCGTACGGGTTTATATTAATAATAATACTATAAAAAACTAAGTAATAATAGGGGAATTAATTATATTTAATAATAACAAATAATTAAAGGTAATTTAAGTAGCTTAAAGCTGTTTTACTGTATTAATATGCTTAAATCCTTTTAAGCCCGAAACGGCTTAAACGTTAAGCTTTTATAAAACCTTATTAAGCCCTTTTAAGCTAGTTACGTGACCTGGTTCTACCGTCGGATCTTATCTTTATAAAACTCCGATCTTCCTTAAAGGAGCCAAGTCTTGCTAGGTTATAACAATTTTTAATATTATTATTACTTTGTTTTTCAAGCTATATAGCAAGCTTTTAATAAGTATAACGATTATATATAAGCATTAGTTTATATAAGAATTATATTTTTGTTAATTAAATAATATATATTTAGCAGACATATTTAATATTAAATTATAATACTTTGGGAAATTATAAAATATATTTGTAAAAGTTTTTTTAATAATTGTAGAAAAACTATTTAAATATTTGAATTTTATATCCAAACAGCAGTTTATATATTAATTAAACTTTTTAATTTAACTCCGCATTAACTTTATATAATAATGTTTATCAGGTACACCCTTGGGTAATCTTACAAAGTTCGTTGTAAGCTATAATACGTTATCACCTCCGTATTGGGACACAGAGTTATCCTCCCCCACCATCCGACGCTGAGTAATGACTGTTGCTTTATAACGCGACGCTGAGTAACGACTTGCATAACCATTCCTAAGAAACCATTATAATAAGGCCCCCTTCGGGTTCTACCGTAACCTGATGGCGGACGGCACCTTAGCTTTCAAGTTTGTGGGAGCTTCGAGGTCCATTGCCGAGCTCAGCCCCTGACCGCGCCATATATTATCTCTTCTGACCTTAACCCAGGGAAACGGAGAAAGAGCCATGTTGCCAATTCTCTCTCTTGCCTTCGCGGCTATCGTAGCTTACTCCATCGTCCTTCGAGTTACCGCATGGCATCGCCTTCGACATATAAAGGGACCGACCCTGGCAGGTTGGAGTAGGCTGCGGATTCTGCGCTACCAAACCTCGGGCAGACTGAGTCAAGGTCTCGACATCGCTTGCAGTGGGCGTGGTACGTAGTCCCTACGGGAGCCTTCGTTCATCCTGACACGCGGTGGCAATGAGCAGATTTGGTCCGAGTTGCTCCCAACATGGTGATATGTAACGACCCAGCGGAGCTGCGTCGAGTCCTGAGCGCCTCCTCCGGCTTCCGAAGGTCACCGTGGTATAGCTGCATGCGCATGGATCCGAGCAAGGAGAGCATCTTATGTATGTCTAACAACAAGGCCCATCAGCAGCTGCGTAGCTACCTGAAACCCGGCTATACTATGGGGTCGGGCCACCAGGAGCGGCTAGTGGACGAACAGATCCTGAAACTGCTCCAACTGGTTGAGAGGGAATACGTATCAACGAAGGAGAAGTATCGAACAATGGACCTCGTGCGAGTAATGCAATACCTCGTCTACGACGTCATCTCGTCCGTAGGATTCGGCCGATCTTTCGGGTATCTCGACGCTAACGACGATCTGCACGGAGCTATTCAAATAGTAAGGTCCATTACGCCCCCGCTGATGGGTGCGGCCCTATTTCCTTCAATATTCCTAGCAGTCGCAAAATCTCCCTTTACGAAGCCTTTCCTCCCAAAACCAAACGATAAACGGGGACTTGGGCTCGTGTTGGGGATAATCAAGGGCCAAGTCGAAAAGCGGTACGGCCCCGAGAAAATCGAAAATAAGGATGTCCTCCAGTCGTTCGTCGAGTCCGGTCTGCCTCGAGACATGGTCGAATCCGAGTGTCTCGTGCAGCTCATAGCCGGCACAACCACGACGGTAATAGCGATATCCTCCGCCATCTTCCACGTCGCCAGCAATCCGGGCGCGTATCGAAAGCTTCAGGAGGAAATCGACGCTGCCACCAAAACAGTGTCCTGGCCCGTGATCTCGGACCAGCAGGCAAAACACCTGCCCTATCTCCAAGCCGTCATAAAGGAGGCACTGCGGATGTGGCCTCCCGTCGCGGCTCTCCAGCCCCACAGATCTGATAAGGACGAAATAATCTGCGGGGTCAAGGTGCCGGCGGAGACTGACGTGGCATGGGCCCCTTTTACTCTTATGAAGAACAAGGCTGTCTTTGGCGAAGATGCGGCTGTGTTCAACCCCGATAGGTGGATCGGCGCCCAACCCGAGAGAGTTCGAGAGATGGAATTGACACAGGGCTTGGTCTTTTCGAGCGGAAGCCGCTGGGAGTGCTTGGGCAAAAGGCTCGCGTATATGGAAATAGCGAAGACGGTGTTTGAGGTAAGCCATCCTGACAGTACTTGCGGTCGCATATGCCCATTCGCATGTACCCATGAGAATAGCAGCTGATTCGAGAATCGACTCCAGCTCTTCAGAAGGTACGACTTCGCGATGCTCAACCCGGTCCAGCCCTTTACTTGGAAGGACTATGGTGAGAGCATAGTGGATGGAATGTACGTGAAGGTTACGCGACGGAGCTTAACTTAATCTTCGGGAGCATGTGTACTTGTCGGTTCACGAAGCCTCAGGGTTACATCCGTATATCGGTCTTGTGTATACGAGAAAACTAATCGATCTATAAACGGAACAATAACGCCCACAAGAGACCAATCTTATAACTTACCTGTGCCTATTATGTATTCAGCTATTCATTCCTGCACTTACTATCTCGGTCGAATCTTATTTCCTACCCTGCTATAATCCCGTATAAGTTTGATTATCGTTATTGATCGCTCAATTATTGCTTCGGTGTAGGAGCTAATCTTCGGTGCCTGAAGAACCCATGACGCGCGCTCGTGATTCCCTGCATCACTAGTGGAGACATCTGTATCGTTCTATATTCCCGGCGGCATAGTATATTGTAACTATTTTGCGCCTTGAGGCTATTGATGTAGGATCGAAGAGCCCATCTCGGCAGTGCCTTGCGCTTTAGCCTCCCCTCACTAGCCTGAATTCTTCCACCAGTCAGGCCAGAGCATTTGAATAGGTTGCCCAAATCGGGATTAGGGCACAATAACTGTCAACACCATCCCTTCGGCCAAGCATATAAACCGTGGGGTGCTCTGTTATAATATGGAATGACTTCGAGATGCGCTGAGGCTACTTGAACGGGCGGTCATCTTCAATTCTTCAACACTAAGCGGCGAGTCCCTAATTTCGCCAAGTAATGAAGCAATCCAAAATGAGACTCATGACAAGACTTAGTTGACTCCAACATGCTTCCCCTTACTCTCGCGCTTCTTCCGACTTTGGCTCTTACCGGCGTTGCCCCTGTGCATAGCTATACCCGATGCCAGAGGAACACACAGAATCCTCTAGATGGTTGCCCACCACGGACTCTATACGTGAGCCAATCAGACGAGAGGGCACAGTTTCATACAATCCAGAGCGCCATTGCTTCAATACCAAATAACACTGTTCCGTACACCATATTGATCGCGCCGGGGACGTACACCGAGCAACTGAATGTGACACGGCAAGGGCCCCTCACGCTCCTTGGCATGGCGGATAGGCCGTGGGGCGCTGGGCGGTACGCCGACATCGATGGAAACAGCGCACAGGAGAATGCTGTCCAGGTCTACTGGAACTCGGCTAACCATGACGCCGTCTTTCCAGACAACGTGTATACCGGTGTACTTACCATCGGGCCGAATTTGAATGCGACATTGACCGGCTCTGGGCCGACTGGCTTCCCCGTCCCCGAAGACACTCCGTTTGGGTGCACGGACTTCCGTGCATACAACATCGACTTTCGGAACGAGTATACACCGTATGCCAACGGCCCCGCGCATGCGTTAGGGGTTAGCCGTGCCAACGCCGGATTCTATTCCTGCGGGTTTTACAGCTATCAAGACACTGCGAGTCCAATTCCAGCCATTGCCCCCGGCGTTTAGAGACTAATAACAAGAATCAGGTATACGTCGGAAAGCTGGGAAACGCGTATTTCTACGATACTGTCGTGGCGGGGCAAACAGACTTCCTGTACGGCTTCGGAACCCTCTATATCGAGACGTCTACGCTCGCGCTGCGTGGCTGCGGCGGCGGCATCACCGCTTGGAAGGGCACCAACACGACATTCCCCAACAAGTATGGAGTGTACATATCGGACTCGGCAGTCGTGGCCGCGAACAGCTCTATCGCTTCCGAGATCGAAGACAAGTGTTCGCTCGGCCGGCCGTGGAACGAGGGGCACCGCAGCGTCTTCATGAACACCTACTTCGACCCAAGCATCTTACCTGCTGGATACACCCCGTGGAGTGGACAACCCAATGGCAGAATAGGCCCCAATACTACCATGGCGGTCTACCGTGTTTACGGGCCCGGCTACG
Organism: Monosporascus sp. 5C6A; assembly: GCA_004155035.1. Taxonomy (NCBI): domain Eukaryota; kingdom Fungi; phylum Ascomycota; class Sordariomycetes; order Xylariales; genus Monosporascus; species Monosporascus sp. 5C6A. The sequence continues at coordinate 41,607 of QJOB01000322.1, forward strand.
ATGCAGCAGCGGAAGAAGCGAGCAATGTGACCAAGGTGTTCAGTAGAGGACAGATCAAGGCATTCCGTCGACCTATCGATGTTTTCATGACGCCAACTGGAAAGCAGCCGAATATTGGATGGATAGATCCGTACGCACTAATGTTTGGAAGAAGCCCGTGAAGAACAACTGCCGATTGTGTCAGAATAGTGGCAATACACCCCAGACCAGCTGTGCAGATATATGCATATAATATAGATCTGTGGACATCCTCATGGCTAGACAGCTAGGATGAAACCCAACGTGTATTGATCCTTGATCGATAGTTTCAGGCTATATCCTACTCATAATTCAGGTGTGTAATCCAAACTCCTGAGCAATAAGTCGGAAAAGGGATCGTACGTAGGGAATGAGGAAAGAAAGGGATGCGCTTCTAACGGTGACGACTAACGTTATAATCAGCCATTAATGTTTAGCAGCAGGCTATCTGACCTTCAGAGTCGATCTAAGGTGGCCCACCCCTCTACGGGCCGCCCCATCAACGCGCCGCCATTTCTCATACAAAATCAACAAAACAGCATATTTATAATTAAATAACTAAAATATATATAAAAAATTTGTGGGAAGATTATATTAATATACTTTAAAATACTACAGGAAAAAAAAATTAAAGTAAAAATATAAGTGATAAAATAAGTAAATAACTATTCAAAATATGCGAATTTTAATTTTAACATATTTCCATATATTTTCTTAAGAAATTTGTTAAGAAATGAAAATTTTAAATATCTTGATAAATATTTATAATATTGGAATATAAATTTAATTAAGTATAGTTATATATAAAATACATATAAAAATAATTTAATTTATATATAATGTTATTAATACGGTCCGTTATTAATAAAAATATAAGTTTTAATACGAAAATTCGAAAAGTTCGGACCCACTTTTTAACAATTTATTAATAATTAATTAACGAAATTTATAATTTAAAATATATCAAAGGTTATTTATAGATATATAATCTTTTTAAATTAATAAGTAAGTATTATTGTAATAATCGAAAAATTCAATTTTTAATATTTAATTATATTTTTCGTTAAAATATGTAGTAAAATCGGTACTTAAGATTCGAATCAATATTATATTAGTAATAAAATTTTATAATTTTTTTAAATTTCGCTATTCGAGAATTATATTAAATCTTTGTATTGTTCTGTTTAGTATTAAGTTTTCTTATTTAAATTCAAATTTTAGGCGTTTTTTGAAAATGTAGCGATTTTGCGATTTTGTATGGGAAGTGGCGGCGCGTTGATGGGGCGGCCCGCAGAGGGGTGGGTTACCTTATCTGTTTAAGCATATGGTATCAGTCATCTGTTCGCAACCTTGTCAACCTCTTAATTTTCTGCACTACCCTCTTGTGCTTTCTCGACTAGTTTCTCATCAATGATCGAAGAGCACCAGTTTGGAGGTGTCAGCCAGACGCCGAGATACTTGCTGGCTCTGACGAGACTTTGTCGAGGACAGTCCCCATCCAGTTCCTGTTGAATGCATGAACCAGGATAACGCCAAGCTTGGCAGCTAGCTCTACATTACCTTTAGTTCGATTTCTTTTCGTCGAGGTCCTCATCGCCAGTGACAGACCAGAATTCCTTCCAGAGTGCTTCCTCAACTCGAGCACAGCAGCTCATATCTAACCAACCCTCGCTAGTCATTTGCCGGACAGTTGACGTAATGCAGACAGTTCCAACCCGAAAGGATCTTCTGAACCAAGTGACCAGTCGATAAATCCTGTAATTGCCCGGGTTTGTTCATCAAGGGGAACATTCACTTCAGAAAGACCACCATGGTTGACCACTTTCGGATAGTCTACATTGAGGAGTTGTGGGATACCCTTCTCACTTTGAAGCTTGATAATACTGTCACAGTTAGGCTGATCGCGAGGAACGTGTGCATAGAGTGTGGGAAGTGTAAATTGTCATGGATAGTTCGGGCTCTAGAGAGCAGTGGCTAGAAAGCTCTCTACATAGCGTGGGATACGGCGTCCGAGAGGGCTTACTTTCTCATTTCAAGAATTCTAAAAAGAATTAATATACGTACACCCAAAATTTTAATTAGACGTAGTTACCTAACTAAATTTTTAAGATAGGTGCATACGTTAAACTAATAGACGTTATATCCAATTTTACGTAATTTCGTTAATTAAGTAAATTTTTTAATACAGTATATTATTAACCGGTAAAACCCCGACTTTTTCATTAAATAATTTTGCGCCCGTATCCCTTATATACTTTATATTAATACCGTTTAAATCGCTTTAACGAAGCGATTTAAATAGTATCAAAATATTAGGATTTTCCCTTTATTTTAATAAAATAAGGAAAATTTAATAAAATCGAATAAAGTCGAGTTTATATAAGTATTAATAGGTTTTCGTTGATTAAATTATACGTATTCGAATATTACCAATCGTTATTAATTAAGACGGAAAAAAAAACGGGTTATATTAAAATAAGTTAAGCCGGATCGAATAACGAGAATTTCGAAAAAGTCGGATCGAATAAAATCGACTTAAATTAAGTTTCTGGTAATATCCGTTAAATTTACGGAAAAACCTTTTCGTAAAGGCATCTAAACAAATAAACGAAAACTTTAATAAGGAAAAAGTTTTTTCGTACTGGTTCGAACGAATTTTCTAAAATTCATTTTCGAAAGCACTGGATATTATTAAAAACCGTAAGGTAAATAAACCGAAATCGAATAAAATCGAATAACCGGTAATAAAAAAAAAGAATTAAATTTAACCAAATTTAAAGATAATATTTTGTTTTTTCGAACCTTTCGATTACCGCGTCGGAAATAGATAGGTTAAGGCCAGCTTTAATATTATTCGTAATTATTAAACGTAGGTTTTTACGGTTTATATATTGTTACCGAATATAAGACTAAGTTTAATTTAATAAAATCGAATAAAATAAAAGCTAATTAAATAATAATAAAAAATACTAAGCCATAGATATAGTATTCGAATTATAAATTATGTAATTTTTACAAAAATTATATCGTTTTCGGTAACCAGTAATTTAGAAAAGCTTATAGTAACTATAAATATTTAGGTATTTTTTTATAATTATTCGTTTTTTAAAAAACGAATAATTAATAAATCGAATAAACGTAGTTAAATAACGAGGGATATAAATTTAATATAATCGAATAAAAATAATCGAAAAGAAACAAAATTACGTTAAACGTTTCGAAAAAATACGTAAAAGAACGGACAAGATTTAGTTTACGCAAAATAACTTTAAAAATTACTTAACTTCGGAATTCAAAAAACTGGCGGACCTAATCCGGGCCGAACTGGATAAGCGTTCGGTTAAACGCGCTGTTCCAATTAAGTTACCAGGTAAATCTTCTAATAAAAAAGCCCGACGTGCTTAATTAAATAAAATCGAATAATTACGATTAGTAATGAGTAAATTTACATAAATACAAAATATTGCGCTTAAAAGCAACATAAAAAAAACGTTTATAAGTAGATATTATTAAAATCTAAAGGTTTTATATTTGTTTTTAAAAATTAAAAAGATTTGTTATTATACCAAAATTGATCGAATAACCTTAAATAAAAATTAAGAATTAAAAAATATGTATTAAATTATATATATTTAATATAATATAATATAATGTTATATATAATAAAGTAAATATTTTAAAAGATTATTATATTAAAAAATTAATATATTAAATTTTTAAATATTTTTAAAATTATATTTAGATAATAAAAAATTCAAAATATAAGTTCAACAATAATATAACGTTAATTATGAAATTTAAAAAATAAATAATTTAAATTTTTATTTTAAATTTAAATATTAAATATTATTTTCTAAAGTTAATTATAATTTAAAATTTAATTAACGTTTTATATTAATTTTTTATTTATTTTAACTTCTTATTTATTTTTAAAAATTTTATAATAATTAAATTAAATAATTTAATTTTAATATTTTTAATTAATTTAAATTAATTATATTTTATTATTATTAATAATGTTTATAAATTTAAAATAAATATATATATTTTTTTTATTTTTTTTACAATTAAATAATTTTTAACGTATTAAATTTTATTTCGAAAATATTATAATTAATCAATAAAAAATAATGATTAATTAAATTTTTAATTTATATACGTAAATATTTTTTTTGGATTTTAAAATATAAAATATATTTTAAAATATATTAGAAAATATTACGGTATTATAAAATAACTAAAAAATTAATAATATACGCTTATAAATTCTTTTAATATAATATGTAGTTATAATATATTTAAATTAATTAAAAAATATTATATAAAATTGTTAAAAAATATATTAACGTCACAGATAAGCTCGCGAGCCGGACAAGCTCGCGAGCCAATTTTCTTAACATCTCAACTACCCAACTTCAATTACTAATTTTTCAACATCACAAGATGGAGCGCCTTACAAAAGAATCTAGAATAAATCTAGCCATTCAGGCGAAAAAGCAAAACCCGAAACTTAGTTTTAAAAGGTTACATTCGATATACGACATTCCCGAATCTACATTAAAAGCCCGTTATTACGGACGATACGCCCGAGCCGATATTATCCCCCATTTTCGAAAATTAACGGCGACCGAAAAGAAATCTATTATCGAAAGAATCCTTAACCTAAATACGCAAGCGTTTCCTGTCCGGCTTCAGCACGTTAAAGATATGGCCAATATACTGCTTGCCTAACGCGTTACAAAGCGCGTTAAAGTTAAATGGGTTTCGAATTTTGTTAAACGGCAAAAAAAATTCCAAACGTATCTAAATCGGAAAATCGATTATTAACGGGTTCTATGCGAAAATCCAGAAACATTTCGTAAGTAGTTCGAGCTTGTCCGGGTTACTATCGCAAAATACGGCATCGCAAAAAAGGATATTTACAACTTCGACGAAACGGGATTTTTAATAAGGCTTTTTATAATAACGGACATAATAATTACTAATACCGAAAAACGTAAAAAACCTAAACAAACCTAACAAAAAAATAAAGAATAAATTACAGTTATCTAGGCTGTTAATTCCTAAGGTTAGGCTTTGCCGCTATTTATTATTATGGCGGGGAAAAATTACCTTAAGTTTTAATATTGCGATAGCAAATTACCGACCGATTAAAAACTTAGTATAAGCCATAATAACTGGACAACAAACGAATTAAGTTTAAAATAAATTCAGCATTTCGATAAACATACTCGGATACGTACGAAAGGTTCGAAACGTTTCCTTATCCTCGACGGCCACGAAAGCCACTATTCGATGGAATTCGAAAAATACTGTGCCAACCACGACATTATTACACTTTATATACCCGCGCATTTCTTCCATCGGTTCCAACCTTTTAACGTATCTTGTTTTTCTGTTTTAAAACGCGCTTATTCGCGGTATATCGAAAACCTAATGCGACACTATCATACCCATATTACCAAAAAAGATTTTCTCGCCAGCTTCTATAACGCGTTCCAAGCTGCCATAACGTCCAACAATATCAAATCTGGATTTGCAAAAGCTGGTCTTATTCCATTCGATTCTAATAACGTTCTTTCCGAATTGGAAATATTTCCAGTTGTACCTACGCCGACCGTTTCCCCGTTAACCTCCGCCGGTTCCATTCGTTCCCCGCCCGCAAAAACCCCTAGGAATATTAAAGAAATAACAAAACAAGGACGTTATTTGTAAAAAAAGATTGGAAATTATTAAGGTACTTTGTTAATAAGGGTTATTAAATCGGCTGGTTTTTTAACAAAAAGTAACTTGTTACTTTTATACGAAGTTGCTTTTTTTCGGGAAAAAAACGCCTAATTGCGCAAAACCAACCATATCTTAAGCAAACGTCGGAAAACCAAAAATAAACGTTTTCAAAAAAAAGGAATACTTACTATACAAAAAGGATAAGTTCTTTTGGCCGAAAAGAAAGGGGTTAGTAAAAAAATGCAACCAACAACAACTGGAGGGGGTCATCGCAAAAGGGTTAAAACCAAGGAACGGAAGTGTGGCGTTTGCGGCAAGCCCGGACATAATGCGCGTACTTGTAAAGAAACTATAGATACGTCTAGCGAAAGAGAATCCGATTAATTTAAATTGATTTGATATGTTATGATTAATTAATTTGAATTTATTGTTGCAAGGTGCCCAAAAACGGCTCGCGAGCTTATCCGGCTCGCGAGCTTATCTGTAACGTTATTTTAAATATATTATATAAATATATTTATAAAATATAAAGGTTTTCAATAATAGATTTATTTATTATAATTATATAACGTTTTATAATAATAAATCGATTAAATTATTAAATTAATTATTTTTTAATATATTATAATAATTAATTTAAATAATTTAATTATAATATAATAAATGTATTTTAATTAACGGTAATTTTTATTTTTAATTATATTTATAACTTTAAAATAAATCTATATATTATATTAATATTTATCTTAAACGTATATTATTAATTTTTTAAACGTTTTATAATTAAATAATTTAATTATTTTTTAAAATAATTCTTTTATTATAAACGTTTATTTTAATATTTTTAAATATATAAAATCGAATGATTATAGCGATAAATTTTATAATATCGTAATACGTTTTATAATACATTTTAAAACGGATTTTATAATAAATTATATAGTTTTATTTTATAATTAAATTTTATAATTTTCCGATATAACGTATTTTAGAAATATTTTTTAAATATTAAAATTAAATTAAAAATATTTATATATATAAATTAAAGAATAGTTTAATAATTATTATTTTATTAATTAATTTCAATATTTTGGAAATAAAAGTAATATTAATTTAAATATATTTAAAAAATAAGCGGTTATAAAATATTTTAAAAATAATAATATATATTTATAGCAAATTTTAATATAATACGTATATTCGTTTTAAAATATAAATATAATTAACGTTTTATATAAATAAATTAATTATATAAATAAATCGGTTACTTTTTAATAATTTGCGATAATTTATTTAAACAATTTAATTATAATATATTTATTTAATTTAAATTAACCGTATTTCTTTCCGTTAACTGTATATATAACTTTTTAATAAATATAAATATTATATTGAAACTTATTATTAACGTTATATTATTATTTATTCCGGTTAATTTATATATAACGTCCCACACCCCCTCCCCGCTCATACCCTCTCGCCGCTCGTTTTTTGGCACTCCGCAACAACAAATCTAAATAAATCAACCATAACGCATTAAATTAATTCAAATCAATCGGATTCTTTTTCGCTAAACGTATCTACAACTTTTTCACAAATATGCGTATTATATCCGGGCTTGCCGTAAACGCTACATTTCCGTTTTTTCGTTTTAACCCTTTTGCAATAATTACTTTTAGCCGTTATTAGCTGTATTTTTTTACCATTCCTTTCTTTTTCGGCCAGAAAAACTTGTCTCTTTTATATAATAAATGTTCCTCCTTTTTGAAAATGTTTATTTTTGGTTTTTCGGCGTTTACTAAAAAAATAGTTCGTTTCGCGTAATTAAGCAGTTTCTTCCTGAAAAAATGCAATTTCGTACAAAAATAACAAGTTACTTTTGGTAAAAAAATTAACCGATTTAACCATTTTTATCGGCGAGTTACCCTAGTAATTTCTGATTTTTTTTACAAGTAATATCCTTATCTTGTTATTTTATAAATATTTTTAAGGGTTTTTGTAAAAAAGAAAAAAATGGAACCGGTAAAGGTAAGCAGCGAGACGGTCGGCGTAAGTACAATTAAAGAAATTTCTAATTCGGAAAAAACGTTATTAAAATCGAATAAAATAAATCCAACTTTTGCAAATCTGGATTTGATATTATCGGACGTTATAGCAGCTTTAAACGCGTCGTAAAAGCCGGCAAAAAAATCTTCTTTCGTAATATAAGTATAATAACGTCGCATTAAATTTTCGATATAAAACGCATACGCACGCTTTAAAACGGAAAAACATAATACGTCAAAAAATTAAAACCGATAAGAAAAATAAAAAAGCATACAAAAAGTAATAATGCCGTTATTCGCGTAATATTTTTCGAATTTTATCGAATAATAACTTTCGTAACCGTCGAAAATAAGGAAACATTTCGTTCCTTTCGTACGCGTTCGAATATATTTATCGAAATGTTAAATCTATTTTATACCTAATTCGTTTGTTATTTAGTTATTATAACTAATACCAACTTTTTAATCGGTTAATAATAAATTATCGCGATACCAGGAACTAAAATGGGTTTTCCCTATCAAAATAATAAATAACGGTATAACTTAACTTTATAAATTAACAACTTATATAATTATAACCCATTTCCGATTGCTTTATTAAGCTTATTTAAGTTTTCCACGTTTTTCGGTACTTATAATTACTATACCGCATATTATTAAAAGTTTCATTAAAAAGCCCGTTTTGTCGAAATTGTAAATATCCTTTTTTACGATACCGTATTTTACGATTATAACCCGAATTAATTTAAACTACTTACGAAATATTTCTGGATCTTCGCATAATACTTTTTAATAATCGATCTTTCGATTTAAACGTATTTAAAAATTTTTTTGCCGTCGAACAAACTTCGACGCCCAGTTAACTCCGATACGTTTTATAACGCGTTAGGCAAGTAATAAATTCGCCATATCTTTAACATGCTAAAACCGGACAAAAAACGCTCGCGTATCTAGGTCAAGGATTCGATCGACAATCGATTTCTTTTCGGTCGGCGTTAATTTTCGTAAATTAAAGATAATGTCGGTTCGGGAAATTATACCGTTACATCGATTTCTTAAGGTAAATTCGAAAACATCATACATTATATAAAAACGTTTATAATTAAGTTTCGGGTTTTGTTTTTTAGCCTGAACGGCTAAGTTCATTCTTGATTTTTTTGTAAATCGTTCCATATTATTGGTATTGAAAAATAAGTAATTAAAGCTGCGTAATTAAAAAGGTCAAAAAAACGAACAGCAAGAGGGTATAAACGGGAAAGAGGTATAGGACGTTAACCGATTAATTTTTAATACATTTAAATTAATATTATTTTTATTTCGTACGAATTCGAAATAACCGATTAAACATTTAGTATTAACTGAATATTAAATATATATATGTATTTTTTTTGTTTAAATATAATACGTTGAAAATATATATTAAGAAACGTATTAAAAAAACGCGTTAAAAAACGCATTAAGGTATTATAAGGTTTAATTTCGTAATAACTTAATTTTATGTAATTAAATAATTAAAATAAAAGTTTTATATAAAAGAAACTTATTATAAAAATTAAATAAATTTTTTTAATCGGTAAAAAATTAATATTAAAAAAATTATTGTTAATAATTATTAGAAATAGCCGTTATATATAGATTAACTAGAAAAAATAACAATATACGTCCGTAATATAACTTAATATAATACGTATATTTGTTAACAAATTATAAATACAATTAACGAAAGAAAATACGGTGAATTTAAACTAATTAAATATATTATAATTAAATTATTTAAATTAATTATTATGAACTATTAAAAAATAACCGATTTATTTATATAAAACGTTAACGATAAAAAATATTATTAATTAAAATAAATTTATTATATTATAATTAAATTATTTAAATTAATTATTACGAAATATTAAATAATAACCGATTTTTTAATTTAATTAATTTATTAATATAAAACATTATATATATACATTATATTAAATTATATTATAAATATATGTATTATAATTACTTTATATTAATTTATGTATAATTTAAAAAAAAATGAAATTATTTGAATAAATATTATTTTTATTTTAATAATCATAATATTAATTAATTATATTTTTAATTTTTATATATAACGTTTTATATAAATAAAAAATATATATATATAAGTTATATATTTTTTTATTATTATATAATAATTAATTTAAATAATTTAAATTAATAATATTTTTTTATTAATAATTATATTTATTATAAATATTATATTATTATTATTTTTAATTTTAAAAAACGTAATTATATATATATTTAAATAAAATAATAAATCATTTTTTAATTTTTAACTTTATTATTTTTTTTCGTTTCATAATTTTTATTTATATTAATAATTATTTAAATTTTAATTTTTTATTATTATTTTATATAACTTAATAAATTCCTGTTTATATTATTTTAATATATATTATTTTAATAATTATGTTTCGGAATTTTTTAATATTTTATTATTATTTATTTATAATTTTATTAAAAATTATAATATATAAATTATTTAAAACGTGTCGGCAGTTGAGGTAATTTGTTGGAAGGAGCGGTGAAAGGAACAAACGGGCTTTGATGTGGCCCTAGGATTGCAAGGACAAAGGAGCTGAAGCCTATATGTGGCTGCTCCCCCCCACCCCTAGTTGTAAGACAGTAGAGCAAGCAAACCTCCTCCCCCCAGTCTCCAGAATTGCAACGCATTTGCCGACAAAACCTTTATTATTTTTATTTTAACAATTTATATAATATCCGAAAATAAAAACCGAATTTAATTTTTATAAAAGTTTTTTTAAATCGATAATAACGTTAATAACTTTAAAAAATCCGGTATTTTTATTAAAATTAATTATTATAATTATAATAATTTTTACGTAAATTTTTTTATTATAAAAAATAAATATTATATATTAAAAATTACGTAATATATAATATTCGGTTATTATTTAAATAAATAAAAATTATAAAAATTATAAAAATAATCGAAGTTAAAAATTTTAATTATAAAATTAATAAAAATTTATAAAGCTTTTCATACGTTTTTAAAGTTTATTTTTAAAATTTACCGTATAAAGTTATTATTTATTTTTAAAAAATTTATTAAACCGTAATTAATAAATATATAATTTATTAAAACCGAAATTTATCGGTATTTATTGTTTAAAATCGAAATAAAACAAAATTAAAATATATAATTTATTTAAATTATAAAAAACTATTTAAAAAATTATTATATTAAAAATATTAAATATAATATTTATCGTAAAAATTAATCGTAGTATAATTTCTATATATTAACTTAATTTTATTTTTTAAATTTAAATTTATATATCATTTTATATTATTATTTTTAATAATTTAAAATGTATAAAATTAAATTATCATTTTAAATCTTTTCTGTAATATTATAATATGTTTTATAATACATTTTAAAAAGTATTTTATACTATATTTTATAATACAATTTTATATTTTTGAATAAAATATATTTATTAACATGTTTTATATATTAAAATTAAAAAAAATTATATATATATATTAAATTTTTTTAATAATAACGTCTCACACCACCGAACGGGACACACCACCGAACGGGACACTTTTTTTAACATTCCAACCATCTAACTTCAATTACTTATTTTTCAACAACCACAAAATGGAACGCCTTACAAAAAACGCGAGAATAAACCTAGCCGTTTAGGCTAAAAAAACGAAACCTTAAACTTAGTTATAAAAAGCTAAGTTCTATCTACAACGTTCTATATTTTACCTTAAAAACGCAATTTAATAATAAATACGCCCGAGCCGACATTATTCCCAATTCGCGAAAATTAACGGCGACCGAAAAAAAATCGATTATCGACCGAATTTTTAACTTAAATACGCAAGCATTTCCTATTCGGCTTCAGCATGTTAAAAATATGGCGAATTTATTACTCACTTAACGCGTTACAAAACGCGTCGGAATTAATTGGGCGTCGAGATTTGTTCGACAGCAAAAAAAAACTCCAAACGCATTTAAATCGGAAAATCGATTATTAAAAAGTATTATGCGAAAATCCAAAAGTATTTCGCAAGTAATTCGAGCTGGTTCGGGCTACAATCGCAAAATACGGCATCGCCGAAAAAGATATTTATAATTTCGACAAAACGGGATTTTTAATAGGGCTTTTAATAACATGCAGCATGGTAATTACAAACGCCGAAAAACGTAAAAAACTTAAATAGGCCTAACAAAATAATCGGAAATAAATTATAGTTATATAAGTTGTTAATTTACAAAATTGGGCTATACCGCCATTTATTATTTTAGCAGAAAAAACCTACCTTAAATCCTAGTATCGCAATAACTCATTACTACCCGATTGGAAAATCGGAACCAGTTATAATAACTAAATAACAAACGAATTAAATTTAAAATAAATCCAGCATTTCGATAAATATACTCGAACGCGTACGAAAAAAACGAAACGCCTTTTTATCCTTAATAGCTACGAAAGTTATTATTCGATAAAATTCGAAAAATACTGCGTAAACCACGATATTATTACGTTTTGTATACCTCCCCATTCCTTTTATCGGCTTTAATTTCTCGACGTATCCTGCTTTTCTGTTTTAAAACGCGCTTATACGTTTTATATCGAGAATTTAATACGACGTTACTATACCTATATCGCTAAAAAAGATTTTCTCGCCGGTTTTTTCGATGTATTTAAAATTGCCATAACGTCCGATAATATCAAATCCGGCTTTGCTAAAGCTAAATTTATTCTATTCGATCTTAATAATATTTTTTCCGATTTGGAAATTCCTTTAGTTGTACTTACGCCGACCTTATCGCCGCTTATCTCCGCCGGTTTTATTTTTTCCCTACCGTCGAAAACCCTTCGAAATATCCAAAAAAAAAGGGGGGATAATACTTACAAAGAAAAATTAGAAATTACCAGGGGAGCTCGCCGACAAAAATAGTTAAATCGGTTAATCTTTTAACAAAAAGTAACTTAATATTTCTGTACAAAAATGGTTTTTTTTTTAAAAACCGCCAAATTACGCGAAACTAACTATTTTCTTAACAAACGCCGAAGGACCAAAAATAAACGTCTTTAAAAAAAAGAATACTTATTATACAAAAGGGACAAGCTTTTCTGGCCGAAAAAAAAAGAGGTGGTGGAAAAATGCAATTAATAACGGCTGAAAGTAATCGTTGCAAAAGGGTTAAGACGAAGGAACGGAAATGTGGCGTTTGCGGCAAGCCCGGACATAATACGCGTACTTGTAAAAAAGCTGTAAATACGTCTAGCGACGAAGAATCCGATTAATTTGATACGATTCGATATGTTATAGTTGAGTTATTTGATTTTCTTGTCGCGAGGTACCAAAAAGTGTCCCGTTCGGTGGTGTGTCCCGTTCGGTGGTATGGGACGTTAAATTTTCCCTTAATTAATTTTAATTTATATAGAATAAAAATTATATTAAATTAAATATATTAAAAATTAATTATGTGTATATAAATTACTAAAAAAAAATAATATAAAATCCATATTAAGTTTTATTATAATAAATATAATTATTAACAAATTATAAATATAAATAATTAAAAAAAATATTAATTTAAATTAATATAATATATTATAATTAAATTATTTAAATTTATTATTAAATATATATTTTATATTAAAATTTATTATTAACGTTAATTACATTATTATTATTATTAATTATTAAGAATTATT
>QJOB01000323.1:0-54742 GCA_004155035.1 Monosporascus sp. 5C6A
TATATTATATATTACGTAATATTCAGCTTATAAAACTCCGCGATATATTCGTTACGCAAACTGGATTACAGCGTATTTATATTTATTTAATACTTATTTTCGTTAATTAATTATTGATATATAACCTTTCGGAAAAAGGTGGGGCGTGAAGGGGGTGGTGCGTGAAGGGGGTGTTTGACTTAGTTGTCCCCCGTGCAGCTAGCTAAGCCACATTCGGTACGAGGCTTTGTCGCAGGTGTTGATTCGCCTGCCCACGGGCAACGATGGAAAGCTCCATTTTTCTGATTCGATCGTCGACAACATCATTCAAAACGCCTGCAGCAGCTCCGATAAGTCAGAGGATTGATGTTACCATACCAGGGTTCCGCCCGGATGCACAACCATAATTACATCCTTGGTCCGCCGGATTCTTCTGGGGTCCTGGGCTCACTGGTAGACCCTGGATGCCCAACCTACACCATCTATATATCCTTACGTTCTGCCTCCCTGTAAGACTCAACACGTGCTGTGAGGGCGACCTGATCTCTTTTGTTTGAACATGGAGACAGCTGGCCTAGTCATCGGCGGAGTCAGCCTTGCTGGGCTATTCACGACTTGCGTCGACTGCTTCGAGCACGTTCAACTCGGGCGACACTTCGGGAAGGACTACTAGAGGTCGCTACTAAAGCTCGATATCGCGAGGCTCCGCTTGTCTCGATGGGGCGACGCGGTGAATAGCTCTTCATACAGCGTTTCGGTCGAGTCAGAAGCGGAAATTGAAAAGGTCAAAGATGTCCTTGGCGAGATCATGTCCGTGTTTACGGATGCGGAAAATGTCTCGAAACGTTTCAAACTGAGAAGCGCATTCAACACCGCGGTCTCCAATCCCAAGAATGACCTGGAGGCGGACGTTGAGTCGCTCCATCTCAGGATGAAAGAGCTTGCCCTTAAGCGCCAGAAGAGGAGCAGCTTTGCCCAGAAGGCGGCCTGGGCATTGTACGAAAAGAAGCATTTCGATCGACTGATTGAAGATGTCACTTCATTCGTCAAGGACCTAGTGGAGCTTTTCCCAGCTCTCAAGGCAGCCCAGCAAGAGCTGAGTAAGTAACGAAGAGGCACGAGAAATGCAGGCAGAGAAGGGCCTCGTGACCCTAGGAGAGGCAGCTGAGGATGTAGACGAGCTTCTTTACAATTCAATCGAGCAGACCATCGCCGGCAAGCGCAAACACCTCTTTATTGGGAACATCGCTAAAGACGACGTAGTAGCAAGATACGGCGACGAATATGAGGGCAATCCAGTTGCTACAGGGAGAGGAAGCTTGTACAAGAAGAACGAGGCGTCGGGAAAGGCGACCGTGCACTATGGCGACCATTATGGGCCAGGCTCTATATTTCCGCCGTCATAACGACGCTGAAGTTAAGTTTACATGGATAGTTATTACTGTGAGAGAGAGGTCGGCTCTGTAGTGTGATGAGCGGTTCCAGTGGCAACGTGGGTACGGGATTCTGTCTTGAGCTTTGAAGAACGCAGAGTCACTTCATAACAGCGGACGAGTCCGTATAATAAGTTTGAATTCGTCGCTTGCTCGCAGTTTTATTGCATTCACTTCTGCTTAGTTATGGGACCCTGACATCACATAATGAACTATATATGGCTGAAGAAGAAAATATTATCAGGTTGACCTTTAAAAGGTCCTACTTAGAAAGAGGTATTGCGAAGCTTTGTTAAATATATCTAAAAGAGCTATATCTGAAATAAAACGATACCGGGAATCCGAATAACGTATTTTATTAATAACATAGCTAGTTAAGCTATTATTAAATTAATAAATTTAGCATGTAATTAGGTTTATATTACAATTTGGTATTTTGATATATATTTGATTAGTTGGCTTATATAACGCTTATTTTAATGCGTTTTGTTAGATATAGGAAATATTAGTTACGTTATTGTATTTAGCTAATTGCGTAAGTGCTTCGTATATATATTGCTTTTGTATAGCTTAGTAACAGAACAATTATTTTCCGATTAAAGCCTAGCTTTTTTTAATTAGGGTGCTTTGATACACCTAGCTAGCTAACATATCCCTTTAACGCCTTGAATAATTCGGGACGTTAATTGCTACATTTTTATTATTTTTAAAGCTATATTTTTCTATTTAAACTTTTTCCCAGTACTTGTATTTTTTAATCAGCTAATCTCTTAGCAGAAATCGTTTTAAAGTTTTTCTCCGCAGGTTTAAAGCTTTTGTAATATTTACTAATTCTAGTTTTTTTAAAAAATACTTAAAAAGCTTTTTTAGTAGGGCTTTAGTTAGTTTATTAGTTGATATATCGCTTTTAAGTATATAATCTATTTTGATTAGGCTTGTTTTTATTATCTTTGTAATTAAGGGTTATATATATCTACGTACAGTAGTTTTATTCGTAAAAAAGCGACGTCGGTAATAATAAACTATATAGTTTGGTTATTATCGTATTACAAATTTAACGGTTTTGTATTTAGGTCGATTTTCAGCTTTTTAATTAATCGAAAAACGGATAAGGTTTTTTTAATTGCTTACGTAATGGATAATAATTTCGTTTCGATTGTAAAAGTAGTTATTGTATTTTGTTTATTTGTTTATTGTTTTATTATTTTCCATAAGTTCTTTGCTAGAAAAAATCTAATTTTTTTAATTATTAAAAATATAGATTTTAGAATTTATTTCGTAAAATTGTTACTATTTTTTCGGATAGTATCCTATTTGCGATTTTTTAAGTATATATTATAAAATCTTAATTATAAGCTTATTTGCTTTTTGTTGTTATTTTAAGGTTTTTATTAAGTAACTTATAAGGTTAATTTTTTCGAAGGTTTTTTTTAAAAAAAAAATAAAGAAATAGCTGGGATATTAGTTTGTATTATATAATAAACTCTTTTTTTAAATAAAAGGTTATATCGGATTTTGTAGATTTAACAGGTTATTAAAGTAACTAATTAAGGTTAATAAAGTCCTAAATATTAAACGCGTACGTTTTCGATTGGAATTGGCTTTTAAAACGGTTTTAATTTTTAAACTTCTTATAAATAACGGAAAATATTAATAAAACAATTTGTTATGGCCCAGCAGGCTGGGCTACTCCAAAAACGGTCGGAGCCTGGAGTGAGCAAGACCCGACTGTGGATCCATGTCACGTGACTGGCTCAAAAGGGCTCAAGGAGTTCTAATGGCTCCGAAGGGGCTTGGCAGCTTGAGCCAGTTAAGCCAAGAGGGTGGCTCAAAAGGCTCAAGGGAGTCCGGTCACCAAAGGAGAGTTTGAGCCGGTTTGAGCACCTTGAGCCAAAACACAGATATATACGCTCGTTATTTCCATAGTCTTAGATAGCACCAGCTTGTAATACAACTTGGTTACCCAGATCACCCTTGGTTATCTGATATTACCAGACGTGACTAGTATCCCCGTTATTACTCAGTTTCCCACAGTACCACTGCCAACATAAACCCGCACGACTAGGTTTAATAGTTGGTTAACTAGCCCAGCCGTCACACAATTATTATTATTGTTATTAAAATATATTAAGATTATTGCTATTAATATATAACTTATATCGTTTAGCAATAGTTAATTACTTAATAATTACTTAAATTAAGCAAATAAAACTTTTAATTATTAAATATAATAGATATTAATTGCGTTGTTATATTCCGTTAATTGCGCCGCTTTTTAATGCGCGTATTGCTTTTGTGTAGCCGAGTAACGGAACAATTATCCTCCGATCAAAACGTAGCCTTCCTTAGTTAGTGTGCTATAGCACATGCCTGGCTAGCTGACAGTTATTATTGTACTATGGTATCGGGCAAAATATTTATCACACCTTCAGGTACCAGTGGGTCGCGCTAGTAGCCACGCCACCCAAATTAGGTGTAGCGTTTACATGGGTCAACTGAAGGTACATGCGAAAATTGCAGCCTTTTTGCAGTCCCTAATCCAAGGTAGTTTATTACCAAGTGGGCCTCCAGCCAGAATACCTATAGAGAAATAAAAATTACCCGCAACACCATAGTACCTCAGCTAGCTTGGGCGTCGCTGGCTCGGTTTCCTAAAGTACTGCTGTATCATGCTAAAAATTAACCAATCAAATGCCGTATTTCCGTAATGAGCCAACGAGGCCTAAGATCATTTTGTGCGGACAGGAGTCTCGTTCTGGGTATCGCCATTAAAATTATGAACTTGTCCCGGACTTGATTTACCGGAACGCCCTCATGGCTGCGACGCAACAACCACAACCCGCGCGGACAAAAAAATAGCTGTACGGGCTTCTCCAATATTGAATTACCCTTGGAAGGCCCATGGCGAAATGTTACATGCGGTGGTTGCGTTATCGCAGCCATGAGGGCGTTCCGGATGGAAGGGTTGTTCAGAACGAAATTTTAATTTGTTTCTTTAATATCTCCGCCAAACCAGCCCTGTTTGGGAAGTTATATTTATAATTAAGAAGCTCTTTTAAAACTGTATATACTAACACCTTTCATTATTTTCTTATTATTTTTATTGCTGTTATATTTGCAAGTTCCTAAAAGATATTTTTAAAATTTGTATGGGAGTGCGGAGAATAAGTCCGAAAAATCACAACTTGAGGTTAGGCCCAATTTTTGAGGTTTTTGTTTTGTGGGTCGGTACTTAGAGCTACAGGTTGTTGGAAAGACCTAGCCACAGCTGCGCCGCAGGCGCAGCCATAACCTCAAAAGGGAGGCCTGACTTAAGTGAGGTAAGTTACTATATATGGAGTCCGTTTCGCATCACTGACTAGCTCACATGTCCCAACTATTTTTGGCCAGCGCCTTCCATGACAGGAATGAGGGGAATGAGGTTAAGCCATTCGGCTCGCCATGCTCTTTTAAGAGCTGGTGAGAACTTCGGCGTTGGTCGTCGTTTTTCCACTTCAAAACTCCCAGCATCCCGCTCGCGAGCATTCATCTACCTGCCTATGCAAGTAGATACGGAATCCAACCTTTGCGTTCCATACCCAACACCACGAACAGGATAGGAGGGGCTTGCCCTCTATACCTACAGCCGACATGCTAAATTGCGACATACCCCAGCCGTTCGGACAGCCTGGTGGGCGGTTCAACTTTACGGCTTGGTTCGCGCGCGGCACCTGCATCCACGCCATCAGCAACTACACAGAATGTCAGAACACGCTGCGCCAGACTCTAGACAACCAGGACTCGTTGCATACTACTGAATACAGCGCCGGTGCCACCGTTCTGGCCCTCCTGCCCACCGTCGGCGCTCTGCTTGGCTCGCCGTCCGCCGAGATCTGGATGCTGCTCAAGATCCTGCCCTTTGGCGGCACCCTGGCCCTTCTGCTGTCGTTTGTCAACGTCATGATCCCTGACCGTCTGGCCGACTACCTGGGCCCCATGACCATTTTGGACACTAACGGAGCTAGGGATGCAGTCCCAGCCGGCCCGTCTCTGGTCGTGCCTTCACAGGAGGGGAAATCCATTGCGCCCGACATTGCAGAAGAGGTGTCAGTGAGGATCAGGACGGGTTTACAGGCGCAAAGAGACATCCCCATTTTCAGCATTTCAGCGGTGTCTTTACTCCTCTTTCTGCTCCTTTCCGGCGTGATGGTAGCTATGGCCCTTATCGAGTATGGCGCGGTCAATGTCACCTGGTGCACCTCCACTTGGTGGTTCCATGTGTGGTATATAACACTTAAGTTTATCAGATCACCTAGGTATCGGGATGAACAGATTCGTCAATATCAAGTTCTAACTATGTGACTTAGTGATGGCGAACACATTGATGAACTCCTACATAGCCGTGCCGTTCGATCACTACGTCAAACTCTACATCACCCCGCTACCCAAAAATTGTAACGTAAAGGGACAGAGCGTGTCGGCACAACTTGCAGACCCTCGCTCTATCCGCGCCAACTTGGCCACCTTCGTCGCATCGTCCAAGGCTGAGCTGGCATCTACCAGTAGAATCTGGTTCCCCACTAGATTGTTTCGCCAACGGAGGAATATTGTTGTTCTGATATCTAAAGTCCGCCCAACCAATGGCGACGGCTCTGTGACGCCGCGTTTTCTGGCGCATCTGGTCATCAAGCTGTCAGGCGCGACAGTGTACATGTTCGCCACCTCTGTGTTTGCCGCCGTTTCGCTTCTTGCCCTTCCAATGGCCCAGTTCGTCCTCATGATGGTCATTGGGGCAGGCATCTCAGGAAGACACCTGACTAGCTATCTCGCCGCCAAGACAGGACAGAAGGATAGCTTCATACATGTGATTGCTGATTCGGAGGAGAGGGCGGGGCAGATTGTACAGCGGGTCTTCGAGGACCAGGTGCAAGCAGCCGCGACCGAGTCATCCGATTCTCCATTGAGATGAACGATTCAGTCTTCGTCTCTCAGAGTCTAGTTGGAATGAGAAGCCCTTGGCCTAGGCGCATTTTGGGTATGTTAGCTGCACCGCCCGAGTTTCGCTCCACGACTTCAAATAGCACTGCAAAAGCTTCTGGTGGTTTGTCACAGTCCCTCCTGGGATAACCTGGCGAACGTAAAGCGAACCGGAGTAGACCAAGAGAGTGCACAGGTACAGTACCGGTGCATGGATGAAATCGCCCCTGAATAGATCTGCCCCTGAGGGCATCGCGAAAACTGGTCGTCCAAACTTTGCGGTTTGGCTTGTGTTTGCGAGCGCTTCATTATGATACATAGACAATCGAAGAAGCCTATATACTCCGGTTACAGAGTCTAACTCATATACCTTCGCCGGGATCCTGGCCTGCCTGCCGTCACGAGAATACGAGCAGACTCTTTCATAATAACCCGTGCACTCCCACATCTACCCTACCAGGCTAATTTTAGGAAGGGGACTGGCGAGGCCAGTAGTACCCTAGTAGCGTCTCTCTGGGTTTGTCTCATGGTGAATCTTTCCAGGACGTCATGAAAGCTTTATAGGGTGAATTTCTGGACGTCGCTCGATACATCTCGTAGGTATCATGACGAGGCTAAGTGTAGACAATCGCGTGATGTTTGAATATATTTCGCCATCTTATTATGATCAATCGATTATCGTCACGGCGGATGAACATGAAGAGTGCAGCGCTGGCACCTTTTGTAGACGGCGCTTTTATCCATGGGTATAAGACGAATGCTTTCTTGGCCTTCAGCAAGCTTCATACCTACGATCTAACCCCTTTGCGGAGAAACCGCTGAGCTGCCAAAGATGCCGGGCTTTACCGCAGGCAATGTGCAGCACGAAATTGAAAGAGTCCCCATCGTGTCACCCAGAAATAAAATAGAAATTGGTTTGACAGGAAACTGGCCGCATATAACGTTTGTGTGGCTGAATCCAAACGGTAGAACGAAAAGGCAAGGCAAACTTCAGCTTATAGGCGCCTGGGTGGGGGCCCCGCTGGGCCCTCCCCCCCCCTTCGCGGTTGCTGCTCGAGTGGGAAGCGCAGGAGGGTTGCCCCTTTCGGTTGGGGAGGGTGTGATTGATGTGCCGTCTTGGCGCCGGTGCGACGTGCAGCTCGTATTCCTGCGCGGCTGGCTTGATTATCCGCTGCATGCACCTGCAGCCAGACAAGAGGGATGTGATTGATGTAACGGCAAAGTCCTACAGGCTACACCGCTGACCGTGATACGAGTTTCTAGAATCTGCAGCCCCGTGATTAATTCAGGGGGATGCAAACTATATAAGTAGTGAAACAAACTCCTCCCGAAGATCTCCTGTCTTCTGGGTCATGACATCCCCATAGCCGAAAAGGTCTAACACACGTCTAATATCGCGATGTTGTTCTCCGTCTCCATAGTCGCCGCATCCCTCGTCGCGGCGGCCCAGGGCGTGGCGATCGCCGCCGTCACCCCGCGCCAAGACGCAGCACCGCCCCAGGCATTCGCGATCCAGCGCGCGTACTCGGTGAAGCCGTCGGAGCGGCCACCCAGCTACCAGTACTGTGGCATCTCTTGTGAGTACAAAAAGAAGAGTAAAAAGCAACAGAGAACCCAAGAAAGAAGAAAAGCACCGTAGCAAGCACAAAAAAAAAGATGTCAATCTAACGCAGAAGCGACCCCGCAGTCAATGTAACGGACCCCCTTTCGAACCTAACGACGCGGTGCGAGGGCGAACACGGGCCCTGCGCGAAGAGCAGCTCGGAACCCGCGAAGCCGGAGCGGCCCCTCGACGCGGCGCACCCGGCGGCGTGCGCCGACGCGCGCTTCAGCTTCTGGCTCGACAGCTTCCTGGGGATCGAGGACTACAGCCTGGCGGTGCGGTTCGTCGACGACGGCTCCGGCTCCGAGGAGTCGCAGGAGTACAGGGTGGGGCAGACGCGCGTTGGCGTCACGCCGCGGATCAACCGGGAAAACTTCCCCGATTCCTGGCGCTATCAGTGTGGCGGCAGCAACCATTGCACGGGCATCGTGGGCCGTGTTGAGGCGCCCTTTGTTGAGGAGTGAGGAGGTGCGAGGCTGGCGGGCGAGGTCTTGGGTATGCGTGCGATTAAGTGTACGGATGTCCGGTTCTGATAAACTGGAATTTGTGGAATATCGTTTATTCCACCTCAATAAAGGTGGTATGATGTTAATGTTCCGTAGCTCCTTCGACAGTACGCCAGCGCGAAGAAACTCTAGTTGTGTTCGTCGCCTACACATTTAGCAGCTAGAGCACATATTGAGAGCCGAGATCGCAGACCAATTTCGTTGTCATTTCGTATCGACCTGAGCCGTCCAACTATAATAGCTATGGATACAGTTGCTGCCTTAGTTAAGTATATAGAGCCTCTCAATCATGCATAGGAATGAAGAAGGAACCTCTTCTATGAATGCTGTCTGTTGCGACATGATGTCTAATCCAGCCGAAGGACGGGGGCCGCCTCCTCGGCCTGTAATTCCTCCATCCGCACGGCGGGTCTCCTCTCCATAAGATTGTCGCTCTTCAGCCTTGGCCCCACGCCGAGCATATCCGTCACGACAAACCGGGCCAGCCTGACACATTTCTCGTCAATCGCCCTCCAGAAATATTCCCCGATCAGAACCGTAAGGACTAAAGTAAGGACATAGGCGACCACGAAGCTTGGCGTCTTGGACCACTCTTGTGCTTTCGTCAGATAACGAAATAGGGGGTAGCCAACGTTCTGCCGTACTATCCAGTGCACAAGGTAGAAGGCATAGCTGATCTCGCCGAGATATCGTAGCGGGGCGCACGATAGTGCTCTTTGGAGTAGAGGAAGCTGCTCCAAGCCCCATAGCAGGACGATAGAGCCTATGCTGCCGAAGTACCTACGAGACCACTAGAGTCAGTATTGCTTCAGAAAGAAGACAAACGCCCTCCACGGATTTCAACTCCTTAGATAGGGTCGAAGAAAAAGCGGTGTTTTCTCACCAAGTAAAGGCGGTGCTGAGCTCCGTCTCCGTCCTGCCCTGCCAAGACTTTGGTGCTAGCTTCCAGAAGAAATGGTATGGCTGGATCTTCATAGACTCGGGGTTCTCAGGCCAGCTGCAAAATATGAGCCCGAGCACGACGGCCATGGACCCAGCTACTACGCCGAGCCATCGGTTAGGTTTAAAATCGGGGCGTCTGATCAAGCGCCCGAAGTCGCTGGATAGGGGAGCGAAGCGGAGCTCCGCGACCAGGAGTCCTCCCATGAAGCCCATGACGTCCCATCGACGATCGCAATAGACGGACCAGACGGCGACGCTGAATATCACTACCTTCCGGGGAATCGTGGTGAGCCTGCAGGTAGCCATCAACACGAGGAACAGGACCAGGGAGAGGCGGTATTCCAGTGCTAGCGTCCACGCGTGGGGGAAGTGCTTTGGCATCTTGTGCGACTCCCAGATGAAAGGATTCATGACATCAACGCAGGACAAGTAGAACTTATGTAGCTGGGCTATGAGGGAGGGAGCATCGTGGTCCATGTCGCCCCAAGGCATATAATACGTTAGGATAGAAGTAATGAATGCAAGAACGAACATAGGAGTGAATAACCGTATGCCACGGCGTAGTAAGGCGGAGCAGAATCCCGTAAGCAAATCATCCGCCACCTTCTCCGGGTGGTACCTGTTGATCTTACGCAAGGAAGAATAACCCAGGACGAAACCCGACAGGGCAAAGAAGAGGCATACCATGCCCTTTCCAGTGTGCACAACTCGAACGATGGGCAGCTGGAAGAAATATTGGTTCTCGTCCGGGTCTTCGGCTCCATATGCTTTGAAGATCCATGGGTTATAGTAGTCCATGGTCATATGGTGGTTCAGGACGATCCAGCAGGCCAGGCCCCGGATGCCGTTTAGGTAAGTGGTAGACGTCGTTGTCGGTAGGGTCCGGTCTGTCTTCCCGAGAGGCCGAGCAATGCAGAAGGGGGCGAGTGCCCAGAACCACCGGGCTTTCGGTCTCGCCGTCTCTAGCCATTGGAAGCGTGGCGGCACGGGGGAGGCCTCTGGTTTGAACTCTTCGGTTGCTGGAACGCCGTCGTTCGTCAGCGGAAGTGACTCGTATGCCTGGCCGGCATCTCTCGGGGGGATGAACCGGCGGAGAAAGCTAGCCATCACAACTGTAGTAGATGTGTATGGTGGGAAGGAGGAGACTGGCCCGACAAAGGGGGTAATAGGTTCTGTTTTGTCTTCATGATGTTACAAGTCAAGGGGGGCCATTCAGATTTTAATCGCCCAATATGTCTTATTACGGGCTCCCACGGGCGGTGGAAAAATGGAAAGAACGTGCCGGCTACGCCTTCCTTCTGAGACAGCTGTGTGGTTATTTCATTCCAAACGTCTGCGAATCCATTCTTAGTAGTACCCTAATGCACCCCTTTCTGACTGCATATATAGCAGTCGGCCCCAGAAATTAGATGCTTGATAAAGGAGACCCCTTCCGAGGGGTCCAATGGAAATCGACATGGGCGGGTTTGACTCTGAATAAATTCGTCGTAAGGCTAACACTTGCTCTTGGAAAATGAGGTGGCTGTGGCCCTGTGACGCCCCACACCTGTGGCTACATAAGGGAGCTACGCCCCTGATATCAATGCTGTAGAGATACTACTCTAATCTAACCGATTATGCACTCATAACCTGCGTCTACTCCAACACTTGCCACACTCTCTGCCAATGATTTGTATGTAGTAAAGTTACCTCAGCAGGCTCAGGTAGTGTAGCGTACTACTTACGCAAGGCGCCCCAAGTTTACCACGTCTCATGGCGCCTGGGAGCTGCTATCGGCACGCTACGTACCGGAGTAGTAGGGCGATCTCAGTCCCCATAGGGGCCCATTAACCTGTAAAAAGCACTACTGCAGAAGCTCATTTCGGGATTGGTTGCGGCTGCCTAGAACACATCGTTATCAGTCATCGAGTCATAAGGTTTTGAACAAACGTTCAACATTACGTCATCAGCATTAGGAGCGGACTGACCGACAAAAACAGGATGACCGGACGGGTATATCGGCTCCTGCGAGTGCTAGGTCAAGCTGCGGCTTGATGGCCTCGGCTTCCTCCGTGCGACCGAGCCTGAGCAGACACTCATGATAGCCATGCAACGCCCACACGTTCTTCGGATGTCTTAGCGCCCGCGGCAACGAGTCGCTAACCCCAAGATCTTCTTCATATACTGTGATTGCCTCGCCGAAATGGCCCTGTTCCATCAGCAACGCCCCCAGCGCATGGCAAGGCGGTTGCATAAAGCCCCAAGGCTCGTCGTAGGGCAGATTCCGGCTCCGGTTCATCGCCTCCCGCAGATGGGCAAAGCCTGTTTCGTACGCTCCCTTCCGATATTCGAGTTCGCCGTCCAACATCGCTTCCGCCACACGCAGGATATCCACGCACGTATTGTTGAATAACATCCGTGAGGTCGGAACAAGCTTGAAAGCCTCCTGGAATGCCTCGCGCTCTATCTCGGCTTCCGATATCTTCCCTGTTGCCGCATAGGCCATTCCTTTGCCATAATGTGTCATAGCAGTAGTCACGGAGTAGAGAACCGGGTCTTCGGGAAGAGGTAAGTCGATAAGATCTTGCCACCGGCCGAATCTGATTAAGACGTGAACACGCATGCTTATGAAACTTTCGATCCAGTCAGCCATCGGTGGGGATTCCAGCCGCAATACAGTTTCAGGGACTGCTTCCATAATCCTCGTGGCGCTTTCGAGAGCAGGTTTTGATTGCCCTGCGAACATCGCACAATAGATGCGAAAATGGTAATCATGCATACGATAAAGAGTGTAGAAATTGAGCGCTCCTTCATGTGTAAGGAATTTTTCGTCGGCGACGATAGCTTCCTGGTTCGAATCTATGCCATTTTGGTAGTCGCCAACTAGCACGTCGATGTGGCTAGGCATGTGATTGAGATCTATTGACGCTCGCGGTTAGCAATCATGCGCCTAGGGCGGAGAGGAAAGGGAGGGAAAAGAGTGGGGACTGGGTTCAGGAGTCTTCGTCCAAGGGGGAAGTTCAGCGACACACGTGCCCACGACTTAAGACATTGAATGAAACAATATTGACAAAAGAACACGTACGCCCAGAGTCGGGGACGATGCCCCGGAGACGATTAGCTGCATCGAGCGCCGCTTCGGGTGTAGGCGACATCTCCATAAGGTGGATATATAGATGCAGCAGTCCTGGATGCTGCATTCCGCCGTCCTGTGCCATGGCGCGATCGAGAACAGCCTTAGCATCCAGTGTCCGGGCGTCCGATGCGGGCTTCCCGGACGGCAGATCCCATAGCCTCCACGGGGTCAAATTCATCAGCGCGTCGGCATAAAGAAGGGCGACGTCCAGGTCATCTGAAAACTCCTTGTAGACCTTCTCCATGGCATCGGCATATCGTTGATTCCAGATGGCCTTGTCCTCATCGAAATTCTCGGTCGGGAAGCGATGCTCGAGCGCCTCGACGAGCGCTTTCTCGACGGGCAGAGCTTTGTGCACAACAGCTTTCGCCTCCTCGATGGCGCGCCGGCCTCGGCCGGCCGTGTCTTCAATCTTATCTATCGAGTCCCACGGGAGGTTGTAGTTGGGCCCCAGCGCGTACGCGATTCCCCAGTGCGCAAAGGCGCAATTGCCGTCGAAAGCGAGCGCCCTCTTGAAGCACTTCTCGCTCTCCTCATGATTGAAAGCGTAGCTCCATATGAGACCGCGGATGCACCACACCTGGGCTTCTTCGCTAGGGGTACTTATTGCCCTTCGGTAGGTGCCGAGGTTATAATAAGGTGAGCTTGTGCTCACCCGTTCAGCCTCCCCGTCCATGGCGAGTTACTATTTTTGAAGGGGATGAAAGGTTGGTGTCATCTGCTTGAGCGGGGCGGCCCGTTTAACGATATCGTGTTCGAGCTCAGCTTGGTGTCCCCAGTATCGTGTGTCCAATGAATAGAGTCTTGGCGAGTCATTTGTGGATTGACTCTGTTGATCGCATAGCGATGCTTCCAGTAGTCTCCTGTTTAAGCTTAGTGCAGTAATATGCAATTATACCACATGGAGTGGTACTCAACCTGCAGCAGAATGGCAGAGACACAGAATTCCTCCGAGCAATAACTTACTAAATGATCGAGAAGTGAAATAAACATATGGAACGGGCGATTAACCAATTATACCACACCAAGATTTACGCCACTGGGCGGGCGCCGGAAGTATAAATCAGTTTTCATCTTGACGCTTTCGCGTGGTCTTGGAATGGGAGATCTAGAGGTAACGGATTCAGCCAATTGCATGACTCTCAGTCTGGGGGTTAGGTGGCGACAGCTAGAGGTGATTCAAGGTGCAGATCCCGTCTGGCGAGTCTGCAGACTTATAGCAAGGCGTGAATCCTATCTGGGAATAATGCCAGGGGCCTTGGCTCACTGATTTGGTTCCAACCATATGTTTATTCCCCGTCTCGCTGTGCACTTTCCTTGGACTTTGGACGTCGGTTGAAGTTATCCGATAAGACTCCGCTGAAAAAGCCTCCATCTTTAACTACCATGGAATAGGAGGACATGGCGATAGAACGCGGTAATGATATCGCCTCTTTCATGCGGGACCGTATAGTCTACAGCCAGAGTCCTCCTAAGAAGCAGGTAAGAATCTGTATAGCCGCTGTTAGCAGTAGCCTGATTTATAAAGAGGCATAGAATGAAAAGCGTCCCTAACAATACAAGTTACTGAAGGCTTTCATCGAATCGGTGATCA
Source organism: Monosporascus sp. 5C6A (assembly GCA_004155035.1). Taxonomy (NCBI): domain Eukaryota; kingdom Fungi; phylum Ascomycota; class Sordariomycetes; order Xylariales; genus Monosporascus; species Monosporascus sp. 5C6A. The sequence continues at coordinate 14,129 of QJOB01000323.1, forward strand.
ATGACCCCTATATTGGTAGCAAAAGCCTGCCCAGGAGATGCAATGTCGTTCTTGCTAGAGAGGGAGGGCTACCTAAGTAGTTCGGGCGACTTCAAAACCGTATGTGACCGCTCAAATAGGCGGATGGCACTGCCGTGACACGGCCGGTCAGTGATTCAATATCCGATGTGAAGACTCGGGCCACGATTTTGAGGGCGTGCTACAAGCCCGTACGTAAAATTGACGTTCCGCTATTCACGGGATGTATTGGTTTAAACATTGTTACGTCATTGAGTCTTATTATAGCCTCGATTTATTATATAACCGCACAGCCTCTTACTCGTGGAGGACTCCACAGTGGGATCCTTGCGCTTCAAAGCCATCGGGCCCATAGTCCCTCGCCTACCCCCACGGTCCAGAAATGCCCGTCTCCGCTGGGTTGGTCATTGCCAGGTTACTTATGCTTGAATATAAGCTGGGGGCTGTAGGCTAGATGCGGAACGTGCCGTTGAATTGCCGCTTCCGCATCACGCTACTAATTTGCGGAAGCTTGGGTTCAATTTCCGAACTATCCAGCTCTCGGCAGTTCTCAGGCGCAAACTTACTGTGGTGTTAGGGGCAGTTATCATACTGCTAGGTGTATGAGCTAGGAGTCCCACTTACTAACTTGCCTTGGATGCAATTCTTCGCATGTACCTGCGATTGACCATGTAAAAGTCACACCTAATTTGGATTGCGCGGCTATTAGCGCGGCCCACTGCTACCTGACAACGTGTTGAATATTATGCCTGATACCATAGTAAAAGCCTTGGCCATTGGCCTTCACGCCCAACGTTTTGCCATTCCAAGTTCACCCTCGATTCCTAGCAAAATATAGGTAAGCATATAAGGTCGCGTAAAGGATGTTCCCTGCTTCCTATATTTCATATTTCCGCGTACAGCAGCTTCTGCGCCCATCGTTGATGTTGTTTGGAGAAGAATGACCCAAGATCCAAGTCATTTCAAAAAGCACACTAGAGAGAAGAGCATCACCTATGGGCTCTGGACAACCGCCTTACTCTAATTCTCATATTGTAATTTCCGGGGGGTTCGATCGCCCGCTACTCCCGGATATGCACTAGAATGGTGATCTACAGGGAGGCCGCGACAGCGGGTTCATCAACTTCCCGCGTCGCCACCGACAGACTTCAGCCGCCATAAATCCAGCCAACGCCTTCGGGGTGGCATCATATTATCAATGAAGCTCATGTTTTGACGAGTGGGATAGCAAACTGAACGCGGCTTAAAGACGTCGCTATCTTGTAAGTTCTGCTGACACTTTCGCGCCTGGCCGCTTGCAGCTTGAGTCATTCGCCCAGGTCCCTTTTATATCGATGCCGAGTGAGGCCACCGATTGACATTTACGGCTTCGCAATGACCTGGCGAGACTTCTTCTCGAGAGCCCCGGTGCTGGGCCTCTCAGCCCTTCTTGGTGCCTTGGCCTGTAGCGCAGGAATAGCAGCCGTGATGGTGTCCTCCGACGGAAAAGAACACGGGACTTGGCCCAGCCCGGATCTCAGTGTCCAACCCTCCGTCGTATTATCTGTCCTGACGGCCTCGGTCAATGCCATGCTTATCCTGGTTTTGCGCGAAGGAGCCACAATCTCGTGGTGGATTAAGATGATGCTCGGCGGCAGCCTGAACGACTGCCACAGATACTGGAACTACTCTAACAGCGTTTGGGCGGCCGTCACGTCGGGGAGGCATTTCAACAAGGTCGCGTTGGCCTGTCTTATGACCGCCATAGTCGTCGTGGACTGCCCGATTCTCCAACACGCGTCTACGGTAACGTCCATCCAGGTTTCAAACCCCAAGAACTTTTCGATGGCTCTCAACCAGAATCTGCTCGATTACACGACCGGCTGGTACACGAGCGGTGTGGAGATGGTGGACACGCTCTCGGACAGCTTCGCACGAGTTCTTTGGGGCTACGACAGCGGACAACCCATTGTCCTCCGGGCCGAAGGCTGCCGGGGCACTTGTCGTGGAGAAATTACCGCGCCCGGTTGGTGGTTCGAATGCTCGAACGGGACCCAGAAACCTCCCGAGACGCCAGATATCGCAGATACGGTCAGCATCGGCTCCATTTCCGTCGAGTTTGGTGGGGTAATGAACACTAACATTATAAATGTTTCCACACTGTTCATGCCTCACGGGATGAAACACAACTTGGCCACCTCAAAGTGCACGATGCAGTTCGGACGCGTTCGCCACCCGGTCACGCTAAGGAACGGAACCGTGATCCTCTCACGGCTGCCACTGTGGAAAAACCGCACGATCGAGAGACAATACCCGCAGATGGAAACCGCCGGTCTCGGAGTTTTTCCCTCGACACTTGGGGGCATCGCGTTCGCGGTAGGCAAGAAATACAACAGCGAGATCAGCCTGTACAACGGGGACAACTTCCAAGTATCCGCGAACGGCATGATGGGGTACGCGTACAGGAACTCGTCGGACGACAAGCTGGGGACCATGGGCATGACCTGGGCAGACCCGATGGCAGACATCGTGGCCGCGATCCAGGAGCTGACGTTCCGGGCGGCGGTCTTCCAGTCCAACGCCACGACCCCGATGCAGCGGATCGAGGGCGAGGAGACGGCGCTGATCACCGTCTACACGACCAATTACGGGCACCTGGCGGGCGCACTGGTACTCATGATTGTGGCCACGCTGGCGATGCTGCCCCTGTTTCACGGCTGGTGGCACCTGAGCCGCGACGTCACGCTGAGCCCTGTCGAGATCGCCGCCGCGTTCCGGGCGCCGCACATCGAGGGCGGAGACCCGAACGCGGACGTGTATACGCTCCTGCGGCAGATCGGCAAGCGGAAGGCGCGCTACGGGATCGTTGACGAGGACGGCGTGATGGGGTACTGTCACAAGTCGGAGAGCCAAGTGAGTTGCACGGTGACACCTACACCTGCAACTCCTAAATCCCCAAATATTACACTTCAGGAGGGCGTCGCAAAAGCTGGACTTAGCCAGGTGCCTAGCCCAGGATTTGGTCGAGGACACGAACTACCGCGTCGGCCCACGCTGGGTATCGCAGATCCCGAAGTTGTCAGTTGGCCGCGTCGGTGATATTTGATATACAGCAGAGAACGATCAGTTATGAGTTCAGTAAGGTTGGCGCTACATGTACGATAACTTTTAATCACAAGATAATTTTAAGGATTTTACAACTTGAGGATCACGGGACCAGCCGGCAAAATCCAATGTCGACAGATATCTTAATAATTCCCGACCAGGCTGCTCTTAACATATACACGTCTAGGAATCCGGATGTTCCGTCCGGGAAAAATGGGTCCACCCCTATTCGCGGTAGTAAAAGGGGGCACGCCACTTTTTACATTTTTCCATGTCCTTCTTTATCTCCCATACGTTTCTATATAATTAATAATAGAAACAATGGATTGATAAGTAAGGAACAAATGTAATAATGCGGGTTATTCGAATATATAAAGCCCAATATCCTCAGGGCTGTTGCAGGTAATCTATAGCTTATAAGTATTATTAATAGACACCCTAAAACTTCCACCATCCTTATTTGAGCCTACCCTGCGCACTTTTATATACTAATTTCTCCGGGGTACCCTTATTGCTTTCTATAGGGTAACCTTATCTGCTGTCGCCCTCCAATTCTTAAAGCCGAGATGAGATGTATGAGACATTGTTATCATATACTGAAGCATATATGGCTAAAGAAGAAGATATTATCAGGTTGACCTTTTAAAAGGTTCTGTTTAGAAAGGAAGATTGCAAGGCCTTTTTAAATATATATAAAACAGCTATATCTGAAAGGGAGCGATACCGGGGCTTTAAATAAAGATAAAAGCGTGCAACCGAAAATGTATCTAGTAATTGTAACGTTAGTTAAGTTATTACGTAACTAATAGCCTTAGCCTTTAGTAAGGTCTGACTGTAACGGCATGAGAACAAGGGACGTAGCCATGACATTACCAAAAGTGGAACGTTGTCAGCTCGAGCATTAACTGTTAGCTAGCAGGTGTGCTAAAGCACCCTAACTGAAGAAGGCTACGCTTTGAACGGAGGATAATTGTTCCGTTGCTAGGTTATACAAAAGCTGTACGCGTACTGAGAAGCTGCATAATTAGCTGAATATAACAACGTAATTAATATCTTTTATATCCGATAATTAAAAGCCTTATTCGCTTAATTTCAGTAATTATTAATTAATTAATGTTTATTAAAACAATATAGGTTATATATTAATAATAAGTATTTTAATATATGTTAATAATAATAATAAGAGCCATACCGTTAACGTCTTTCGTTATTTATAAGGAACCTAAAATTAGGACCGTTTTAAAAGCGAATTTTAATTTAAAACGTACGCGTTTAATATTTGGGACTTTATCGATCTTGATTAGTTATTTTAATGGCTTATTAAATTTATAAAACCCGATATAACTTTTTATTCGAAAAAACGAGTTTGTAACGGTTGGGTTAATTAACCAATTATTAAACCTAATTATACGGGTTTATATTAATAATAGTATTGTAAAAAACTAAGTAATAACAGGTAATTAATTATGTTTGGTAATAACAGATAATTAAAGGTAATTTGGGTAATTAAGTTATATTATAAATTGGTATTATTTAAAATTATGGGAAATAATAAATGTATATATTTTATTTTTAGTTTAAGGCGTTTAAGCCGCTTAAACCTTTAAATTTATTAAGTTTTTTAAGCGTTATTATATAATTTAAGTTGTTTAAGGGATTAAGACCGTTAAGTTCTTTAAGTTGGTTATGTAATTTAGGGTTATTATTGGATTTTATTTTTTTTTGAAATTCCGACTGTTTTTGGAAAAGTTAAGTTTTGCTAGGTTATAATACGATTTGTTTCTTTTTAGGATTTTGGTTTTTAAAGATTAATTGTTTGTTTATCGATTTTATGTAAGTAATTTTATTTTTTCTTTTTATTTTTTAATGTTTTCTGGGGTTAATTGTTATGTTTAATCGAATTAAAAAGTTCCGTTTCCGTTCACGTATCAACGTTTTTCTTTTGGCTAAACGAATTACTTAAATTAATTTTACGATATTTTTTTGTTTTCGATATTAAAAAAAATGTAAATTGTAAGGTCTTTCGTAATTTTGGGAAATGTACGTGTTATATTCGGCATGGGGGTTTTTTGTAATATGTTTGGATTTTTAAAAACGGAATATAAAAAACTTTTAGACGAAAAAAATTATTTGGAACGCGAAAAAAGCAGGTTTAAAAGCTATTGCGCATTACCGTTAACAAATTAAATCGTTTTTAGAAATAACGGTAGTTATTTCGTAATTCTAAGTTAAAAATGTTTCGTCGTAATATTAAAAGTACCGAAGTAATAAAAAAGTTTATTTGTTTAAAAAAATAAAAGAAAATATTTACCGAAATTATTACGTTTACGTAAACTGCGGTTTTGATTAATTAATTTGGTATCGGTATTACCGATTGGTTTACTTTTAATAACGTAAATTAAGGAACGTTTATAATAAGTTTCGGCGTTGTTAATAAAAGCTTTTTAAAAAACGTTAAGCTTTTATAAGATTTCCGGCGGGTTTTTAAGTATTTTTGGAGTTTAGGTAATTTTTGTATTTAATTAAGTATTTAGTAACTTCGTTTTTTTGCGTATTTTTAAGATTCTTTTTATTTCGTATATTGGTATATTTTTGTATTTCGTTTTTTTGTTTTATATTGATTTTAATAGTGTTTAACGTTAATTTAAGTAAAGAAATATGAAAAACCGGATAAAGTTTGATTTTTGGAAGTAATTTTAATTTGTAATTATTTTTTGAAATCTTTTCGGTAACTTTATACGGGTCGATATATTTAAAGTCGAATTTTTAATTTGGGCGTTTAATTTTAATGTTTTTGGTAATTAGATAAATTATGTTTTTTTTTCTAAAAAGTTGGCTTTTTTAAATTGTTTTGGTTATGATATCTCTTTATTTAGTTACGTATAAATTTAAGTTCCGGTTTTATTTCTGCCTATAGTTATTTAAGTTGTTTTAACGTTAAGATTGTTTTAATATTAATTAAATTGTTGTCGTATGTTTTTTTTGTAAATCTTTAGTATAAAACCGAAATTAGTATTTGTTAAGGACATTTTAATATTGTTATAGTTATTAATATTATAGCTTAATTGGTTTATTAGTAACTTTTCGATTTAATTATTTTGTTCGTAGTTAATGTAATATCGTAAATAGGTTTCGAAAATTTAATTTAATTATGGTATTTGTTTTATATTTAGGGTTTAAACGCGTTAGATGATTTGTAATTTAGGCCGATTTATGTTATAAAGGTTTATTAAAATTTAAAGGTAAACGTGATATTTTTATTTAAGATAATTTTTGTTAGTAAGTTATATACGTTAAAGATGTATCGGAAAAAAATGTATGTTATTTTTTTGCGTTTGTATTTTTATGATAAGGTAGGAAATAAGAAAACTTTCGTAAATTGATCGATAATTACGAAGATGTTGTTATAATATACTTTTATTATTGGATTTTCGGATAAAGATAGTTTGGTAATGAAATTTATGGTAATCGAATTTTATGGTTATTATGAAACTGGAAATAGTTGTAATTTTCCGTAAAGTTTATGCTGTAAAGTTTTGGTTTTGGCGTAAACGTTATATTTTCGTTTAATTCTTTGTATTGTTATTTTTATTTTAAGAAAATAATAAATATATTGTAATCGTTTTAGAGTTTCATAGAATTTTAAATATTTATAAAGTAAATATTGATATATATTTTATATTAAGTTTTGTTAATAATTTTGAAAACCTCAATTTTGTTTATTTTTTAATTATTAAGTACGTTATTATTATATTGCTGTATTTCTTGATGTAGGTTAAGGGATATTATCTTAATTGTTGTAATTTGTTGTAATTTTAGGTGTTTTTTAAGGTAATATTAAAAATTTTATAATTAATTTTAATTAAACTTTATTAGGTTAGGTTGTTTATTAAAGGTATTTATTTTGCCGTTTTTAAAGCTTCTTTAATAAATAATAACGAAGTTATATTCCGTTAATTTTTCCACGTAACGTAATTATTATTTTGTAAGTTTTAGTGTAGTAATAAAACGTATAAGACTTTTATAATACGGATAAATTTTAATCTGGTAAAGTTTTTTTAAATATATATCTAATTTTTCAAAAAATCCTAAAGATGCTTATAAATTTTTTATCTGAAATGGCATAATCAAATTTTACTTTTTTAAATTTATAAAAATAAAAAGTAATCGGGGAAAGTATTTTTTAATTATCCCGGTATTTAATAACCGCGTTTAATATATAATTCGAAAAGTCGGTTTTTAGTTTAACTGGGCTTTTTGGATCGTATATAATTAATATTAGTTTATTAATAATTACGTTTTTAATCTGTTAAAAAGTTTCTTTTATTTTTATCGTTTATTAAAATTCGTTTTTTTGGTAAGATTAAATAAAGATATCGTAATTTTGTTAAAGTATTTAATAAATTTTCGATAGTAATTAGCGAATCCGATAAATATTTATATTTCGGTAACGGTAATAGGTATAAGTTATTCGGTAATTACTGCGATTTTTCAGGGTTTATTTTAATATATCTTAAGGTAATAATATATTTTAGATATTTTATTTCCTGCGTATAACATTGATTTCTTTTGCCTAAATTAATAAATTAACGTTTTATAAAGCTTAAAAAATTTGATAAACGTATTTTATATATGTTTTTTCCGATTTTGAAAAGATTACAATGTTATTTAAATAATACATAACAAAGATATTTAGGTATTTTCGAAATACGTGGTTAATTATTCGTTAAAAAGTTACTGGTACGTTAGTACATTTTATTAATATAACCAAATATTCGTATAATTTATATTCTATTTTAAAACCGTTTTTTATTTACATCCTAGTTTAATTCGCATTAGGTTATATCCGTTTTTGAAATTTAAAACGGTAAATTATTTAATTCTTTATAACGTACCACACCAGTAAGCGGCCCAAACCAGTAAACGGACCGTTTTTTGGTATTCCGTAATAACAAATCTAAATAAAATAACCATAACGCGATAAATTAATTCAAATTAATCGGATTTTTCGTTGCTAAACGTATCTACAGCTTTTTTACAAATACGCGCATTATATCCGGGCTTACCGCAGACGCTACACTTCCGTTCCTTCGTTTTAACTTTTTTGCGACAATTACCTTTGCTGTTATTAACTGGATTTTTTTACTACCTTTTTTTTCGGCCAAAAAAGCTTATCCTTTTTATATAATAAATATTCCTCCTTTTTAAAGACGTTTATTTTTGGTTTTTCGGCGTTTGTTGAAAAAATAATTGGTTTCGCGCAATTTGGCGGTTTCTTTTTTAAAAAAAACGTTTTCGTACAAAAATATCAAATTACTTTTTGTCAAAAGATTAACCGATTTAACTATCTTTATCGACGAGCTCCCCTGGTAATTTTTAATTTTTCTTTGCAAGTATTATCCCTATTTTTTTGTTTCTTGTATATTTCGAGGGGTTCTCGACGGTAGGGAAAAAATGAAGCCGGCGGAGGTAAGCGGCAAAACGGTCGGCGTAGGTATAACTGGAAAGATTTCTAAATCGGAAAAAACGTTATTAAAATCGAATGAAACAAATCCAGTTTTTGCGAAGCTGGATTTAATATTATTGGACGTTATAACAACTTTAAACGCGTTGAAAAAACCGGCAAGAAAATCTTTTTTAGCGATATAGGTATAATAATATCCTATTAAATTTTCGATATAAAACGTATAAACGCGTTTTAAAACGGAAAAACAAAATACGTTAAAAGGTTAAAGTTAATAGGAAAAATAAAGGGGCATATAAAATATAATAATGTTATTATTCGCGTAATATTTTTCGAATTTTATTAAATAATAATTTTCGTAACCGTCGAAAATAAGAAAACGTTTCGTTTTTTTCGTATACGTTCGAATATGTTTATTGAAATATTAAATTTATTTTAAACTTAATTTATTTATCGTTTAGTTATTATAATTAATTCCGATTTTTTAATCGGCAGGTAATAAATTATTACGATATTAAGATTTAAAATAGGTTTTTTTTATTAAAATAATAAATAACGGTATAACTTAATTTTGCAAATTAATAACCTGTATAATTATAACTTATTTCCGATTGCTTTATTAGGCCTGTTTAAGTTTTTTACGTTTTTCGGTGTTTGTAATTATTATATTATATGTTATTAAAAATCCTATTAAAAAACCCGTCTTGTCGAAATTATAAATATCCTTTTCGGCGATGCCGTATTTTGCGATTATAACCCGAACCAGCTCGAACCACTTACGAAATACCTTTGGATTTTCGCATAATACCTTTTAATAATCGATTTTCCGATTTAAACGTATTTAAAGCTTTTTTTTACCGTCGAACAAATCTTAACGCCTAGTTAACTCCGACGCGTTTTGTAACGCGCTGGGCAAGTAATAAATTCGCTATATTTTTAACATGCTAAAGCCGGACAGGAAACGTTCGCGTATTTAGGTTAAAAATTCGGTCGACAATTAATTTCTTTTCGGTCGGCGTTAATTTTCGCAAAAAAAAGATAATATTAGTTCGGGCGTATTTGTTACCATATCGGGCCTTTAAGGTAGTTTCGGTAATATCGTAAATAGAACTAAATTTCTTATAACTAAGTTTTTGGTTTTGCTTTTTAACTTAAACAGTTAAGTTTATTTTAGTTTTTGTTGTAAGACGTTCCATAACGTTGGTAGGAAGTAATAAATTAATAAAGTTGGGTAATTGGAATAATCGCAAAATTGGTCCGCTTCGTGGTTTGGGCCGTTTACTGGTATAAGACGTTAGGTGATTTCTTATTTTAATAATTAATGGTAATAATATTTTGTTTTTAATAGTAATGTTATTAAAATACCGGTAATTTATTATTAATCGTAATTTGCTATTTATTTTGATATAAAAAACATAAATTATCTTCCTGAAAATGTAAATTGTCGAATTGATTTTTTTAAAGTTTGTTTTTTAAGTATACGCGTAAAATATAAGTTTTGTTTCGTTTAAATTATAAATAAAATAAAACTTAAGTAAGGTATTTTCCTTAAGGATTATTTCGTAATTTTATTTATCATGTTTTAATAACTTCGTTCTAAGTTTTTTTTTAAAATAATCGGTTGTATTTAAGATATTGTAATAATATATTAATTATGTTTTTTTTAACTTTTCGGGTTAGCATTTTAAGATTTTGTTTATATTACAAAGTTATATCCGGATAATAGCTATAATACGTTAAATACGTTTATTATACCTTTTCTTTTCTATATTTTATTCCTTTAGATAATAAAATTTTTATCGTATTTTTATATTTATATTTGTTATTATTCTTTTTGTTAATTGAATATTAAAATCTTATTTATTTATTTAACTTACCGATGGAATATAAAGTAAACTTTACCTGGTTAGTATTTTAATTAATTAAAGGGTTATATTAATATAACCATGGGCCCTTTTAGGATCATGTCTTAATTCCTTATCGAGACGATATTAAAATTAACCGTTTAAAAATATTTTTTAACAAGAATCTTGAAATAATTAATTTCGCGTATAATATTTCCGTTATCGTAAATGAATACCTAACCTTTGACGTTTTCGACCATATAAAAGCTTTTTTTTATTTTTTATAACAATTTAAGCTAATTTATTAATTTCGGGGTAATATAATTAACGTTTAAAGTCTCGTAGTTTATTACTACGGTATATTAATATGTTTTACTCCCTATTTTCAAAATAATAAGGTTGTTATTAGCTTTTATTGTTGTATTTAAAGTTATTTTAAAAAGTCCTCGTTATTATTTCTGATTTTCGTTATTTCAAAGCTTTTTTTATAAATAACGTCCTTTTTTAAAAACTTTATAAATTATTAGATTTGTTTCGTAAGTTACTTATCTATCTTTTGTATTTGTTTTATTTGGCCTTTTTAACGGCGTAGTTAAATTTTAAATTAAAATTCTTTTTTATTAATATAGCCGGTTTGTTATATCGTAAATGTTATTTTTTTAATTTCTTAATAATTTGCTAGTTTGCGTAAGGAATTAATTAACTTTAATTAAAAAGCTTTATTTATTTTTTTCGGATTTCTTTTCGCTTTTAAGGAGTTATTTCGAAAGTTAGTTGTAATTAAATTTTTATAATAACCTTTCGATAATATATATCGATAAACCTTTAAATTAATCTTTTTTTGGTTTAGTAATTGCATTATCCGAAATAACATATAAAATCTTTTTAAAAGTATTTTTTATTTTCCGGTTATATTAATTTAGGTGTTATCTTTAACTTTCATTTCTGTAATAAAAACTTGTAATTTCCGGTATTTTTGTTAATTTTCTTTATTATATCCCGTCCGGATATAAAAGTCGAAACCTTTTTTTTATATACGAATAATTTGTTCGTAAATCCGTTATTCTTTTTCCGGATAAATAAAACATTGGGGTTGGTTATAATAGATGGGATGGAGATCTGTATGTCGGGTTTCTTAAATTTGCCTATTTATGGTTATTTATAAAAAGGTTTTGGCCGTTTTTAATATCTATTGCGTTTTTTCTTAATTGTTGTTTTTGCGAATATAGATTATGTTAACTTGTTTATTACCGTTTTGTCCTTTTAATAATTCCTTAAATACTAAGGTTTAATACATTTCCTTGTTAGTTTTTCTCGGCGATTTGTATCGTTTAGTAATATGCTTTATTTTATTGTAATTGTAATATTATATTTAATTTATGTTCCGTCGTTAAATAATACCAAGTTTTATAAGATTTAAAGTTGTTTTAAAGGAAATAGAAAGTGTTTCGCGTTTTTTCTAATTAGCTTTGGAATGTTTAACCTGTAACGTAAAATATTTTGGTTTTTTTTATCGTTTTTGGAATTATCGGCTGTCGATTTTAATTGTTTCCGTAATATACATATCGGATATCGTTAATCGTAGGATTTTAATAACTTTGTTTTTAACGTTTTTTTAAAACTTTTATAAAATACGTCGATTAAGGTATCGCTTTTTTTATCCGTTTATTCCGTTTTTGTTATGAAGTCTTTAAATTTTACAGCATATGTAAAAACTGGTTTTCTTTTGGTGCAGTTAGAGGATTTTTTGAATTACAATTCGTTTTTTATCCGGGTTTTCGAAATTACTTTTTAACTTGTTTTTAAAATTAACATAACTGGAAAAAACCTTCCGAATGGGTTTTTTTAATTAAACTTTTTATTTTTTAAGAAATCCTTTATGGTAAGTTTAAATTAACCGAAGGCGTTTTTTTTAAATAAACGGTGATAGCAAAAATTTGGTTTACCGGGTTGGTAAGTTCCTTAAGGCGAAAGTAAACCCGAATTTAAGTTAGGAAACCTTATATGTTTTTTTTCCGTTATAAAATTGAGGTTTTTTAAGTTTTATTTTACGAAAGATAACTTGTTAAGCTGTTATTATTTCGTTAGTAAATTATTAAATAATAATTTCGAGTTTTTTAATTTTCTTTTGAAGTTATCGAGTTGTAGGTTTTTGGGTAACGGTTGTTTACGTATTGGTCGATATAATAACGATTTGAATATTACTTAAAGTTTAATTATATTACTGAATAAAGGTTTGTAACGTATAACGGTTAGGTTAATTAATTGATTATTAACCTTAGTCGTACGGGTCTATGTTAGCAGTAATATCATAAAAAATTAAGTAATAACGGGTAATTATTTACGTTTAGTAATAATAAATAATTAAAGGTAATTTAAGTAATTAAGTTGTATTATAAGCTAGTATTATTTAAAATTATAGGAAATAATAAATATATATATTCTATTTTTAGTTTAAGGCGTTTAAGACGTTTAAACATTTAAGTTTATCAAGCTTTTTAAGCGCTGTTATATAGTTTAAGCCGCTTAAGGTGTTAAGATTGTTAAGCCTTTTGAGCCGGTTACGTAACCTGGGGTTACCGTTAGATCTTATCCTTTTAAGACTCCGACCGTTTTTGGAAAAGCTAAGCCTTGTTAGGTTATAACAGAGTTCGTTATATAACGCGGATTAATATCTTACCGGTGTTATTTTATTTTTAGGAAAAACTTTCAAAAAAATCGATTATACGGGTTATTTAATAAATGCTTTTAAAATGATAATAAAAGGCAGATAAGCTTATAATTTGGATTTTACGGCATATATTTACAAGCATTCTAAAAGCCATATTTTCCGACAAAATATTAACAATTTTATTAAATATGTTTCGGAGATTATCTTTTAACCATTAAACAATTAAGTTGTTTTTTAAGGAAGAATTTACGGAAATAATACGCGAAAATAGCCGAATCCGGCAAGGTATATAATAGCAGATTTTTAATTAATACCTGACGAAAATACCGAAAAAAACTAAAACAAGGCGCGAAGTTAGGTAAAAAACTAAACGAATAGATTATGAAATAGCAAGAAATAATAGCTTAAGTATAACGATACGGCATCCCAAAAACGAAAACAACAGTTATATAGGTTAACGATTTATATACAGCTTTAGTTTCCGTTATAAAAACCTGGATAACTATCTTTTAGATAATAAAAAAGGCCGAAACCGACAGCGGAACGATTAATTACCAAACAATAACGGCTAATCTTCTGGATTACTGGATTATAACCTATCCTTTTTTAATATTACGAAATATAAAGGCATCATTTCCGACCTTTTACGGTGCTCCTACAAACCTTATTAATTAAATAATCCTAATTAAAAGGATAATAGACCTTTTAACCATTAACCGCGAGATAAAACCCCTAAACGAGGCCCGAAGTAAGGTAGCCGTAAAGGTGCCCGTACGAGCCGAAGCCTTAATAAACGAAAACGCAACAAATCGGACGTTTAAAGGACTTGTTAAAAAGCGTACCTAAGTTTAATGTACTTATTGCCTATAGGTTATTATGCGTTCCTTAATAAGGCTCCAGCAGAATTTATACTTTGTAAGATAACTATAAAACTGGGCCGAAATCGGATAACTTTCGATTAATCTTTAAAGAAAAAAGTTAACCGAATATTTAAATCTATTAGTAAGCTAATTGTATAAGAAATAAATTAACTTTTAAAGAAAATAAGACGAATCCTGGCGTATTTTTCAATTATTAATTAACGGGCCGTTCTAAGCTTATCGTTTTACCTTTTACGGAATAAATCTATTTTAAATTTAAGGTTTATAATATACATTTTTAACCTTATTAACATATTTTTGAATTTTAAACTAACCGTACAAAGTAACGGGGTATACGTAAGCAATAGCTTTGTTTTAATTAAAAGGTATAAAAAGGTTATTAATGAGATAACCAAAAGATTAATAACTATATTCGAAATAAATATAATTAAGTTGTAATTACTTTAATAAATAAATTTAATTCGTTTATTATCGAGGATATTAACGTAATTACGTTTTCCGTAACTTTGGCTACTTATAAACGAAATATTAACTTATTAACGCCAAGATTGCCGCGTACCGGTAATGGTACTCTGTAACATTTATAATTGGATTATCCAGGCCTTAAAGTAATAGCTTAATTATAATTTTATACCAAGAAAATTAAGTTAAAAGATTTTATAACTATCGAATATTAAGCGTATAGTAAGGCGAAAACTAAGAGATAAATATGCCGATAGCTTAAAAAGAAAACTTCCCGATTAAGTTAAAAATAATTATTAACTTTATTAATTTTAAAAAAGACCTTAAAGAATATAAATACGCTATGTTTGTTATCGATAAATACTTAGGCTTTATTTAAAATATTTATTTGAAGAACCGAAAGCAGAATATATTAATTATTACGTTTCGATATTTGCTAATTGTTTTGAAAAACTAAAATAAGGTTTTCTTATAGGTAATTAAATACGACAACGAAATCCTAAAGAATTATCTGTTTCGAAATACTTTCTAGTCGTTTTTTTTATATTAGGCTTAAATTTTCAGTATTGCATACCCAGGCCTATAACGGGGGTACGAAACGTTTAAGGGGTGTAATTAAGGAGAAAATAATTATTATACAAAATGGCGTTAAGTTATCTGCGTTTTTAATTATATATATCTTTAAAGTTGTACTATATTTATACAACCGTATTCTCAAATACGCCTTTTTTTAATAAACCTTATACGAAGTTTATTATATTTATTTAGTATATAAAAAAGGCGTTTTAATATTTAATCGTAAATCTTTATAAGGTTATTTGCAAGTTTACGGCTGTATAACCTACGTTATAACGACCGTTACTATAAAAAAAGATTTCAAAAGTTAAATTCCAAAGTATGGATAGGTTTTTTATTAGTTACCTATTAATAAATATTTACAAAATTTAGAACTTTTAACGAATAAAGTTATTATTATTCGAAACGTACAGTTTAATAAAAACGTTACTTTTTTAGGTAATATTAAAAACTTAAAAAATAACTCTGTTTACGTTATCGAAAATAAGTTATAAAACTTATTCCGATAAATTTACGTATTTAAATAAGCCCATAATTACCTTATATATATAAAAAATAAAAACTTAAATGGAATAATTCAGTTACCGGCTAAGCAAGAAAAGTAACTTTAAAATAGTATAGGCGTTTAAAATAACGTACGGGATAAAAAAAATAAACCTATTCGCAAAAAGCTAATTATCTTTATACGATCGTTATATTCGAGTTACTTCTGTTCCTTGGATTATAACCGCCGTTAGCGTTTGCCTTAATAATTGTTACAATTATTACGTTGACGGAAGAAATAAAAAAAGCCTTAGATTCCTATTACGTTATTTAACTTAAAATAACGATAAAAAACGAAGGTTTTTACGGGTTATAAACGTAGGTTTTCCGTAAGTTCCGTATCGAAATAATAGTTATCGATATAAATATAAAGTATGAAAAGCCGCGTTTAACGTTAATCAATTAGCTTATTTTATTAATACGATCGATAATTAACCGGTAAGCTGCGGAAATTTAAGGAAAAAGATAACCCAAAGTTTGCGTTACTTTAATTAGAAAGATTTTAATATACTAAGAACAAAATCAAAAGTAAAAGTGGTATTTAGGTGGTAAGGCCGGGTATATAGGCGAAACCTACCGTTATTTTCGCCAAGTTATAAAAATCTAAATATATATTCGTTAAGGAAAATATTTTTAGAAATTAAAAAAGGCTTATTTATAAAAATATAAAAATATGTAATTCTGGGAAATCATCGATTAATCTATTATTAAAGGGAAATAAATCCTAAAATATATATAGGTATATGTTTATAAGTTTAATAAATATAGCCGGTTATAGAAATATAATGTTCGTTTTGTTATATAAAGCAATTAATAACTTAAAAACGTTTATAGCAATATTTACGTATTTACCTTAACCGGAAAATCTTTTAAAGTCCTAATAGTTATTGTAATTAAGTTCAACTTGAAATTGAAATAATGTAATGTTATAAACGTTTTCATTAGCGCTAATTTATTTTATAAGTTTTTTATAAAAACGTTTCTTGAATACCTTTAACGTAATAGGATATTCCTAATTAAAAAGGTTTTATATGAC
The DNA here is from genome assembly GCA_004155035.1 of Monosporascus sp. 5C6A. Taxonomy (NCBI): domain Eukaryota; kingdom Fungi; phylum Ascomycota; class Sordariomycetes; order Xylariales; genus Monosporascus; species Monosporascus sp. 5C6A. The sequence continues at coordinate 30,708 of QJOB01000323.1, forward strand.
CTGAAGAAATTGCTGTTGTTTTAGTAAAAAGATTTCATTAATACCTTTAAAAACTTAAAACTTAACTCCGTTTTTTATAAGCCTTATTATTTTTTTCGTTAAAAGGTGTTATTTTTCTTTTACGTCGACGATATTATCGCCGTATATAACAAGAAAAACCAAGCTTTCGTTAATCGGTTAATTTAGTAAATATAAAAACGGTATACCTTTATAAAGGGTAAGAACTTACAGTAGTTTCTAGATATCGAAATAATTAAAGATAAATTTAACAGAAAAATCCGGCTATTCAATTTAATTTATAAATTAATTAATTAACTTAATCCTTATAAAAATTTTGAATAACTTTTTAAAAATGTTTATAACAAACGCCGAATTATTGTCTAATTTTAATTTAGCTTATTTAAATTTTGTTAATAAATACCAAAAAAAGATTAATTCTATTTTTTATTTTACGGCTTGTACTTAACCCGATATATCTTTTGTAATATCCCGACTTACTTAATTTAACTTAAATTTTAATAACGTATATCATAAAATAACTAATCGCGTTATACGGTACCTAATCCGTATTAAAACGTTAACGTTATAATTCGGTAGCAAAGATTCGTTAAATATTTAAAACGACGATTTTTTATAAACAATATGTCGGCAGTTGAGGTGATTTCTTGGAAGGAGCGGTGAAAGGAACAAACGGGCTTTGATGTGGCCCTAGGATTGCAAGGACAAAGGAGCTGAAGCCTATATGTGGCTGCTCCCCCCACCCCAGTTCTAGGATAGCAAGAGCAAGCAACCTACCTCCCCCAGTCTCCAGAATTGCAACGCATTTGCCGACACAATATAATTAATCGAAAAAGTTTTTAAAATTATGGTATAAAGTTATTTAAAGAAATTAAAAAATAACGTACGAATAAGTAAGATATAATAATTACTTTTATAACTAAAACGGAATTATTATTTTTTACGTAAGTTATTAAAAAAACTTTATTTGCTTTTCGATTAATTAAGAAATTAAAAGTTGGCCTAAATATAAACCCGTTAAATTTGTAATATAACAATTAATAAATTATACGGTTTATTAACGCCGACGTTATGTATTTAAAAACAAAGTTACGATATGTAAATATATTTAATTATTAATTACGAAAAAAAACAAAGAAAAACTTAATTAAAATGGATTATACGTTTATAAGCGATATGTTAATTAATGGATTAATTAAAGCTTTATTACGAAAAACCTTAAGGTATTTTAAAAAAACAATTAAAATTAATAAATATTACAAAAACCTTGGATTACCGTAGGAAAATGTTGAAAGCGATTTCTGATAAGGAATTGGCTAATTAAGAGGATATAATTACCGGAGGAAAGGTTAAATGGAAAGCTGTGGCTTTAGAAAGTAATTAAGTGTGACGATTAACGCCCCGAATTTTTTAAGACGTTAAAAGGGTGTATCAGTTAGCCAGGGTGCTAAAGCACCTTAGTTAAGTTTTGATCGGAGGATAATTGTTCCGTTGCTAGGCTATATAAAAGCTGTATACGTACTGAGAAGCTGCACAATTAGCTGAATACAATAACGTAACTGACATCCCCTATATCCGACACAACCCTACAAGGCAACAGTGAGTGTGCCTGTTCATTAGTCCTCGGTACACACCTCATGCAGCTGCGCCAGAATTGGCAGGGGCCCCGCGAAATGCCTAGGCCATTTCGACAGCATAAAGCACAGTGAAGGCCCCAACCCCCACCCAGTCGACCGACGGTTTCCCGACCACCGCGATATACGCCTGAGTTGTGTACCTGACCTTTGACTGCACCTTGATAAATACTGCAGTATACCAAAGATAACATCATGAATATTTCTGTGGAACAATCCTCGCTCTTTATGTGGGAGTCACTGAACAGTCGTCTGGTGCTCGAGGCCACAATTACCATCTTTATAGGTCTTGCCCTTATTTCACAGACTTGCCAAAAAGCAGACCCGCTTCTACGCATTCCGTCCGTGGGAAAGAGGGGATGGAAGTCAACTCGGAGAAAGAATTCATAACCAATGCAACTAAGTTCTATGCAGAAGGTTATCAGAAAGTGAGAATACTTTCCCCGCAGGCTGCCATCATAAAACCTTGCGTTAGCTGATTAAAGCAGTATAAAGATGGTATATTTCGTATCACAACAGCCAGAGGTAAGCCCAGACTGCACATAGAAACCGACTTCGTTCTAATCTACAATCTATGGCAGAATCACCATGCAATGTAGTCGCACCAAAGTTCCTGCCCGAACTCAACAAGCTCCAGGAAGATATACTGAGCTTTAATGCGGCGATTCAAGAGGTATATCACCATTATTGTAAGCCATGTTTTGGAGACTAATAGTACCCAGTTTGTGCATAATAAGCACATCGATATATATTCTGAAGGAATGTAATTTCCTAATGTCGTAAAACTTTTTATTACACCATCTCTCTTTTAGTATTGACCCTTGACATTGTCCTGACCTCACTATATTAAGTCAGGATTATGGTTTCTAAGCAGATTGAACCCAATTCTATCAGCGATTTTGGGCCAAGCCATCGAACATGTACTTCCTCAAACCTCCGAATAAACCGAAATCAAAAGCAATGAAAAGTTGGTCCGCATAATAGCCAAAGGGTCCGGTCGTATCTTCATTGGTCCTGAGCTATGTCGCAATGAAAAGTACTTGGATACGTCTATCAACTTCACCATTGAGGTGATGAAGGCTGTATTTGCAGTTGCCTTTTTACCCGTGTGGTTACGATCCATCCTCACACCTGTTATACCGTTTGTTAGGATGGTTTACTGGCGTATGCGGGAAGCAAATGAATTGCTATTGCCAGTGATCCGAGCTCGCAGACTGGCAGCCAACAAGAATCCATCGAAAGAGCCCGATGATATGTTGGACTGGCTCACCATTTAGCAAATCAAGGCATGTATCGACGATAATAACGATCTTGTCCAAAAGTAACCGGGGACCACCTTTATATCTAAGTTGGGACCCCCCCTTAGGCTCCACCCCCTTAACGCGCCACCCCATAAGCGCGTTACGTGACGATCCACTTATTGATTTCTTTTTTATAAAAGGCTGTTTAATAATGTTTTAAAAAATTGAAAATTTTATCTTTTTCTTTATTAAAATTTACGCTTTCGACCGATATGCAGCTTTTAGCTTAATTTCGTACGGCGCAAGTAATTAAAAAGATGTCGCGTAAGACATTTTTACGTTTAATTTTTAAAAGTTACGATATTAATAAGTAATATATTATCCGCCGTATTAAAGATATATATACGCGGGAAAAAGTTAATAGAGTTTAACACAAATTTTTACGATTTTAAAATGAAAGTTTAACTTATTAAGTTATTATATAAAACTAGTTAAGTTACGTTATATTCCCGATTTCGCCTATACGTTTAACGCTTTTTAATCTATAACGGCAACTTTTAACGTTTAAAAAAAATCGTTTTTGGCGATATGATACCGATATTAAAACCTTTAAAAATACAAGTATTAATTATAAACGCCTAAATAAAACTTTACCGGTTTTTACGAACGTATTATTCGACCGTTTTAAACTGACGGTTATTAAAATTCTTAAGTAACGTACCAATTTTAACGCCGACGAAATCAAGATAATAATAAAAATAAAGAAAAACGGTTTCGTACTTAAAGAAGTTTTTAAGAAATTCGTATTTTTAAAGGATATTTTTAAATAGTGTTAGCAGTCACAGTAATCAAATGCAGGAAGCTGGCGAGTTCTGTGTACGATAATTCTCTAACTGTTCTGATGGACAAATCTAGTCCGTAGGCAATCGCCTTAAGTACATAATTGGGCGGTTAATGGATGGGCGGTGGACAAGGCATGTTGCAGGCTGTATCCTGCAGCCCTACACCGACAAAGCCTTCCAGCCTGCAACACCTGAAAGCACCAAATGCCGACGCGCCCTCTTGCGTCAGGTGACTAAGGCTGGGAAGTCCGAAAAGTCCAAAAACAAATCTATCTGTATGGGGCTCGACTTAATCTCTGTGTCCATCTTGGTGGTGTATTAGCCGCTACACCAACCAATCTTAAGTCTTTTCTTGTATTCTTTCAAGTCCTAAGTTCCGTATGAACCTCTCGAAATCCGTTCTGTTAAGTGGCTTCGTAAGCCCATCAGCTGGGTTGTCCTTGCTTTCCACGTATTGGAAGCTGATATTTCCTGCCTGGACCTCCTGCCGTACGTAGTGATATTCAACTTTGATATAACGTTTTCTTCGTGTCATCTGGGTCTCTTTTACCCACTTAAGTGCCTTTGTATTATCTTCCAAAATGGGAATGGGGCCCTCCGGCATAAGCCCTAGCTCTGTCAGGAAATTCCTGATCTCTGCTGCCTCCGTAGCAGCTGTACCGGCTCCAACGTACTCTGCTTCTGTGGTACACCTTGTAACAACACCCTGTAACTTCGAAAGCCATGATATTGGTAGTAATATTGACGTTAGCTCCTGAGTCCCAGAGCAATTTATCTCTGTCGTTTTCCATGGAGGAATGAACGCGTAGGAGCACCATGGCGCTTCCCACAACAACTGCTTTAGTTGCTTCGACTGCTGTAGCTACAGTGCATTCGGCTGCTGTAGCTGTCCCTGCTCCAGGGCTCTCGTCCACTGTGGCTACCGTTCCAGGGCAGTTAATTGCTGTAGACACCTCCTGAAGCTCCTCGTCGATAGTTGCTTCAGGGCAGTCAGCCACTATATCTTTAGTGGTCTCGACTGCTGTAGCCACTGCTCCAGGGCACTCAATTGCTGTGGCTTCAGTGGTCTCGACTGCTGTAGCCACTGCTCCAGGGCATTCAACCGCTGTAGCTCCTGGAGCTTCTTTCTGAATTATCTCGTCGTACCACTGCATAAGCTCTTGAAGCTGTTGCTCGTTGACGTGGGCGCTGAACGTTCCTCCACTGGAACGGTACAGGTCTCTTAGGCCCTCAGAGATAAACTGCTCTTCGTCTTATCCACCACTTCCACGGGTGTTACGGGAGCTGTTGCTTTGGCTGTTGTTGCTGTTGTTGCCCTGACGTTGGCCACCATTCTGACCTCTCTTTCCTTTCTTTCCTTTGCCGCTCTTCTTTTTCTGCGGTTCAGGGCAGTCCTTGGCTAGGTGCCCGTACTTCCCACAGTTGAAGCAAAGTGGGTCACCGTTCTTATTCCATGCGGGCTTGTTGTTTCGGGAATCCTTATTACCTCCCTTGCCCTTTTAAGCGTTGTTAAACTTCTTGTCGTTCTTCTTCTTGTTATTACTGGAACGCTCATGGAATTCGCTGTTGAAATCGTCGATCAGTTACTGGAAGGAATAATCCGTCTGCCGTAATACTGATTGCATGGTTTTGCACCAGCTGCCAGCTCGGTTTTCTATAGCGGTAAGAAACATGGTAGTATGCTTTTTGTTACGGAGCTTTATTCCGTAACCTTTAACTTTCTGCAGAAGCTTCTGAAACTTAATGGTAAATTATACTGGATTTCCACCGTCGTAGGTAATCTTGCTTAGTTTTTTCTAAAGGAACCTTTGTTTAGTTTTATCCGTGGCAGCGTAAGTTTTCCGTAAGGTCCTTAGTATTTTCGTACCTTTTTTGATACCTGTAATTAACTCCAGGGGCGTTTTTTTGCAAATCTTGGTAATCGCCTTGGTTAGGCGCAGTTAATTTAATTGCTTCAGTTTCATGCCGTTTTCGTAGCCAATTTCTTTTAGTACAAGGTTTAGGGCGTTGCTCCAAAGCTTCCAATTGGCCCAACCTAGCAGGTGATTTTCCTTGTCCAGGGTAAAGTCGAAGCGCTTTTAACGGAGTTTCGATTCTTTACTAGATTTTTTTTCCTTTAGGCGTGCACCTACCTCGTTGGAGCTGTCTAAGCTGCCGGAGGTACTACTGGAGCTGCTGTAATTTTTCTGTGCTTCGGGGGGTAACCTGCAGACGAATCTGCTGAAAAGGAAAATGAAGAGAAGGAACTGTTTAAATCATCAGGGTTACTGCGCGCTACATTCTTTCCCTTGGGTGGCTTTTTCTCCTTGCTTTTCTGTCTTTTCGGGGGGTTAGGTTTCTTTGTGGACCACCTTCTGGGCCTCGTTTCGCTTTTTCTAAGTGGGTTAATCTTTTTAATATCATTTTCAACTATAATGGGGATTTCCTTAAAGCTATTAGCCTTAACTTCAGGCTGAGCGCTTTTTAATTTCTTGGGTTGTGCATTAGGTTGTACACTTACATTCGGCGACTTTGGTTTTGGATCCAACTTATCTAAGAACTGTGTTATTATTTCGCTTAGTTGCTCCATTGTTTTAGTGGTTTTTTTGGTTCTGGAACTTCAGCTTTTCGTTCTGTTGCTTCAGCTTTTTGACCTTTTTTTGGACCTGTTAATAGGTATCTTCTCGTGCTTTAACGTCCTGCCTGATGTTACTTATCTTGGTGCCTAGGGAGGTATAGAGCTTATTCAAATCAGCCTCGGGGAGCTGTTTTTGGATGGGGGTTTTAAATCGTTTTTCCGGCTGCTGTGGCTGGGGTGCTGGAGCCTTTTTTTCTACTTTTTCTTCTTTTCCTTTACTGAAGAACTTTTCTCCTTGGGGTACATCTTAATTATCAAAAGGCTCAAGCTGCGGAAAGGGAAATGGGAAGGGGCTTTTATCGCTTGCGTGCTTCCGGCCCTCTTAAAAAACGAAGCTGTTGTCGGATGGGTGTGACGGCTGGGCTAGTTAACCAACTATTAAACCTAGTCGTACGGGTTTATGTTAGCAGTGGTACTATGGGAAACTAAGCAATAAAAGGTAAACTAATCACGTCTGGTAATAACAGATAACCGAGGGTGATCTAGGTAACCAAGTTATATTATAAGCTGGTGCTATCTAAAACTATGGGAAATAACGAGCGTATATATCCTACTCCTGGCTTAAGGTACTTAACCTAACTTAAACCTTATTTTGGTAACCGGGCTTTCTTAAGCCCCTTAAGCCCCTTTAAACTATCTCCCTGGCTCAACTAACTTAAGCCGCCAAACTTCTTTAAAGCCAATAAAACTTATTAAGCCTTTTAAACCCATCACGTAACTAAAATCCATTATCGGAGTTAACTTTCTTAAAACCCCGACCTTTTTTAAGGTAGCCAAGCTTGCTAGGTTATAACATAATTTCCTTCCTTTTAAAATTTTTGTTTTCAAAAATTAATTTATTTATTTATCGTTTTCGGTAAGTAACTTCCCCTTTTTACATCTTATTTTTCGCCATAACTAACGGTATTAAAAAAAAAAGTCTCGTAAGTACCAAAACGCTTTTACGTTATCGAAACGTATTAACCGTTTAGGTTTCGATATGTTATTAATTATTTTTTGTTTTTGTTGCAAATTTAAACGGAAAACCTACAAGGCTTATTTTAATTCTAACAAATATACGCGTTATATCGAATACGGTAATCCTTATAATCTTTTTAGTCCTTCCGAAGCTAAATATTAAAAATTGGTAATAAAAGAAAACCGTTTGGATTTATAAAAACATTTTACCGAAAAAGAACTGTTACGGATATAACAAAGTTTTAACGATTTTCAAAAATATTTTCAAAAATTGTTCGGTTGTTTAGTTCGTTTTCGGAATTAAAAGAAAATTCTACAAAAACGGGGTATTAAATTGTTACGTAAGGAAATCTAAGGCGTAAAAGCTATGGAAGAATTTAAGCGTTTGGAAAAAGAACAGTAATAGTTAAAAGCCGCGGTTACCGCAGCTACGTTTGCTGCGGCCTTAAGCTTAGCTAATTGGCCTGGTACCGGTAATATTCATTGATTAAATCCGGATAACGTAAACTGGAAGGTACTTATAACGGGTTCCGGCGTTATTAGTAAAAGTTTTTCAGAAAGCGTTAAGCGTTTATAAGATTTTTGGCGGGTTCTTCGGTATTTTCGGAATCCGGGTGTTTTTTTAACTTAATAAGGTATTAATTAAGTTTATTTTTTTTGCGCGTATCCAAGATCTTTTTTACCTCGTATACTGGTACATTTTCTTCTGCCTTATTTTCGTATCCTATATTAACTTTAATAATATCTGCTGTTAATTTAAGTAAAGAAATATGAAAGACTGGATAAAGCTTAACTTTTGGAGGTACTTTAATTTATAGTTGTTTTTTAAGATTTTCTTTTTGATTTTATACGGGCCGATATATTTAAAGTCGAGTTTTTGGTTGGGGCGTTTGGTTTTAATGTTTTTGGTAGCTAGGTAGATTATATCTCCTTCCGGAAAAGTTGGTTCCTTTAACCTTTTTTAGTTGTAGTATTTCTATATTTGGTTACGTATAAATTCGAGTTCTGTTTTTATTTTTGCATGTAGCTATTTAAATTATTTTAACGTAAAAATAGCTTTAATATTAACTGGGCCGTTATTACGTGTTTCCTTATAGATTTCTAGTATGAATTTAAAGTTAGCATTTGTTAAGGTTATTTTGATATTTTTATGGTAACTGGTATTATAAATTAACTAAGTTATTGGTAACTTTTTAACCTAATTATTTTATTCGTAATTAATATAATATCGTAAATAAGTTTTAAGGGTTTCGTTTAACCGTTTTGTTTATCCGTTTATTTAGGGTTTAAATGCGTTAAATAACTTGTAATTTAGGTTAATTTGTACCATAAGGCTTTGCCAGAATTTAAAGGTAAATGTAATGCCTTTATTTAAAATAATTTCCGCGGGCAAATTATGTATATTGAAAATATGTCAGAAAAAAATGTATGCCATTTATTTTGCGTTTATGTTTTCGAAGTATGGAAGAAAATAAGAAAATTTCGTAAATCGGTTGACGATTACGAAGATATTATCGTAATGTATTTTTGTTGTTAGGTTTTCGGATAAAGGAAGTTTAATAATAAAATCCATAATGATCGAATTTTATGGTCGTTATGAAATTGGAAATGGTTACAGTTTTCCGTATAATTTATACCTTGGGGCTTTTATTTTAACGCAAACGTTGCATTTTTTTTAACTTTTTATACTGTTATTTTTATTTTAGGGAAGTAATAAGTGCGTTATAGCCGTTTTATGGTTTTATGGATTCCTGGATGTTTATAAAGTGGATGTTAATATATATTTTATATCAGGTTTTGCTGATAATTTTCTGGAACCTGAACTTTATTTGTTTTTTAATTGTCGGATAAGCTGTCGTTATATTGCTGTATTTTCTGGTATAAATTAAAAGGTATTACCTTGATCGTTATAATTTGTCGTGATTTTAGGTATTTTTTTAAAGTAACATTGAAAATTTTGTAATTAACCTTAATTAATTTTTTTTAAATTAAATCGTTTACTGAAAGTATTTGCTTTGCCGTTTTTAAAGCTTTTTTAATAAATAATAACGAAATCGTATTCCGTTAGTTTTTTTACATAACGTAGTTATCGTTTTGTAAGTTTTTATATAATGGTAAACGGGTAAAGTTTTTGTAATTGGTATAAACTTTAGTTTAATGGAGGTTTCCTTTAAATATATATTTAAATTTTCGAAAAGCTTTAACGATAGTTATAAACTTTTTGTTAGGAATGGCATAATTCAGTTTTGCTCTTTTTAATTTGTAGGAGTAGAAGGTAATCGGGTAAAATATTCCTTAATTATTTCGGTATCCCGATTACCGCGTTTAATACATAGTCCGAGGAATCGGTTTTTAATTCGATTAGGCGTTTTGGATCGTATATGATTAGTATTGGTTTATTAGTAATCGTATTTTTAATTTGTTGGAAAGTTTTTTCGTTTCCGTTATTTACTGGAATTCGTTCTTTTTTCTGGTAAGATTAAATAAAGGTGTCGTAATTTTACTGAAGTACTTGATAAATTTCCGGTAGTAGTTAGCGAATCCGATAAATACCTATACCTTTGTAACGTTAGTAGGTGTAGGTTATTCGGTAATTGTTGTAATTTTTTTAAGGTTTATCTTGATGTATCCTGGGATAATGATATATTCCAGATATTTTATTTTTTGTATGTGGAACTAACTTTTTTTTGCGTTAATTAATAAATTGGCGTTTTGTAAAACTTAAAGAATTTGATAAACGTGTTTTGTATGTGCTTTTTTTAATTTTGAAAAGATTAAAATGTTATTTAAATAGCATATAACGAAAATATCTAGGTATTTTCGAAGTACGTAATTAACTATTTGCTGAAAGGTTGCTGGTACGTTCGTAAATTTTATTGGTATAACTAAATATTTGTATAATCCGTATTTCGTTTTAAAAACCGTTTTTTATTTGTATCCTGGCTTAATTCGAATTAAATTATATTTATTTTTAAAGTTTAAAGCGGTAAATTATTTGGTTTTCTGTAAGCGATTTTTTATTTCGGTAATTAAGAGTAAAGGTATTTTATTTCTAATAGTAATGTTATTAAAATGTCGATAGTTTATTACTAATCGTAACTTGCCGTTTTTTTTAATACAAAGAATATAGGATATCCGGTTAAAGATATGGATCGTCGAATCTATCCTTTTTAAAGTTTATTTTCCAGGTATGCGTGTAAGGTGTGAAGTTTTGTTTCGTTTAAATTATAGATAAGGTAAAATTTGGGTAAGGTGCCTTTTTTAAGAATTATTTTATGGTTTTATTTGCTGTGTTTTAGTAGTTTAGTGTTAAGTTTTTTCTGAAATAGTTGTTTATACTTGCGATACTGTGGTGGTATATTAATTATGTTTTTTTTTTGGTTTTTCGGATTGGTGTTTTAAGATTTCGTTTATGTCGCAAAGTTATGTCCGGATAGTAGTTATAATACGTTGAATACGTTTGTTATACTTTTTTTCTTTTTTATGTCGTATTTTTTTGGGTGGTAAGGTTTTTGTCGTATCCTTATACCTGTATTCGTCGTTTTTTTCCTTGCTGTTCGAATATGGAGATTTCGTTTGTTTTTATTACTTGTCGATGGGGTATAAAGTAAATTTTACCTAGCTAATATTTTAATCGATTAAGGGGTTGTATTAATATAATTATAATTTTCCTAAGATTATGTCGTAATTTCTTAGCGGAACGATATCGAAATTAACTGTTTGGATTTGTCTTTGGATAAAAATTTCGAAGTGATTAATTTTGCGTGTGATTTTTCCGTTATCGTAAGTAAATGCCTGACTTTCGGCGTTTCTTAACAATGTAAGGGTTTTTTTAATTTTTCCATGGCAGTTTAAGTTGATTTATTAATTTCGGGGTGATATAATTGGTACTTAAAGTTCCGCAGTTTATTATTGCGGTGTACCAGTTTGTTTTAATTCGTATTTTCAGGGTGATAGGGTCGTTACTAGCTTTTATCGTTGTGCATAAAGCTTTTTTAAGGGGTTTATGTTGATTTTTTTAATTTCCGTTATTCTGTGGTTTTTTTATAAGTAACGTCTGTTTTTTGGGTGCTTTAGTTGCTTTACCTTTACTTATAGCTGCTTGATGTGCTTTTTTTAACGCCGTAATGTTACTTTTAATTCCAAGATACGTACGTTAAACAATTTGTTATATTATTTTAAGGTAATAATATTTTTTTTAATTTATTTAATCGTATTTCTTTTCGAACGATCTAATTATGCCGTTTAACTATCGGAACTGTTAATTTATTAATATTACGCGTTATATCGGGTTATGTCTTTTTATCGAGATCGTATTTTTTTTGAAATTCGCGTTATTTATAAGGGTTAGTCGTAAATATTAACTGAAATTAATAATTGTTAAGGGTTTCCCGTGTTGTTTTCATAATTATTTAATAAATCTATTTTTCCTGCGTTTTATGCTTATATATTTCAAAATAACATATTAGATTTTTTTTTAAGTAACTTTATTTTTCGGGCCAATTTCTTTTTACCGTAAGGATATCGATGGTGTTTTGTAACGTTAATATGCGTAAATATGGATATTATCGTTAATTTCTGAAATTACTTCCCGTTTAGTTATGGAAATTAAATCCCTGATATTATATACGCGTAACGTATTGTTATATATAGCTTTGTTATTTTTCATGTTTTAAATAATAAATTCGTTTGTAATAGATAATATATAGTTTCCTATATCGGTCGGGTATTCCTGGTAATAAGGCCTTGTTCTAACCGTAATACTTTTTAATTTATACGTTTAATTTTAATTATTTATGTTGCTTTTATCTTTTTTTTAAAAATCGTAAATATAGTTTGAGAATAAATAATTTTTCTTACCCTTAATGTTCTGTCAACTATCCTATTATGGCAAACCGGTATCGTTAAATAACTGCTTGTAAAAAGGCCTTAATTACTTTTAATCTCTATTAGATTTTTTTCTGCTTGTCGTTATTACATATACGGATTATATTAATCTGTTTATACTATATACTTAATACAGGGATTAATTTACCGTTAGGTTTAATGGGCCGTTTTTTAAGTGCTGGAATTTAACTTTTTTATCGTTATTATTTAAATACCTTATAATATCGGGCCATATGTCCTTTTTTGTTGCAATTATAATACTATACCTGGCTTATATTTTATTATTAAGTAATACCAAATTCCATAAATCCTGGAACCGTTCTAAAGGAAATAAAAGGTGTTTCGCGCTTTTTTTTTAATTAACCTTAAAATGTTTAACCCGTAAAATAAAATATTTTCGTCGTTTTTATCGTTTTTTAAACTATCGATTTTCGATCTTAATTATTTCTATAATATATTTATCGAATGTCGTAAGTCGTAAGAGTTTAATAATTTCGTATTTAACGTTTTTCTTGAAACCTTTATAAAACATATCGATTAAAATATCGTTTTTTTTATCCGTCTATCTTACTTTTGCCATAAGGTTCCTGAATTTTACAGCGTATTTGGAGGCTAATTCTTTCTGGTATAGCTAAAGGATTTGTTAAGTTATAATTCGTTTTTCGTTTAGATTTTCGAAATTATTTTAAGTTTGTTTTTGAAATTGATGTATCGTAAAAAGATCTTTTTGGTAGTTTTTTCCTAATCGGACTTCTCTTTTTCTAGGAAGTCCCTTATGGTAAGTTCGAACCAATTAAGGGTATTGCTTTCCAAGTAGGTTATAACGGTAAAAATCTAGTTTGCTAAATCGGTAAATCCCTTTAAACGGATATAAACCCGGGCCTGGGTTAGAAAACTTTGCACGTTCCTTTTCCCGTTATAAGATCTTAGCTTCTTAAGCTTTATTTTGCGGGTAGTTCCTGGTACTGCCATTACCTGGTTGGTAAGCTGTTAAACGGTAACTTTAAGTTTTTTAATTTTGTTTTAAAGTTGCTGAACCGTAAGTTCCGGAATAATAGTTATTTATATATTGGTCGATATGATAACGATTCGAGTATTATTTAAAGTTTAATTATATTACTAAACAAAAGTTTGTAACGTATAACGGCTGGGTTAATTAACTAATTATTAAACTTAGTCGTACGGATTTATATTAATAATAGTACTATAAAAAACTAAGTAATAAAAAGTAAATTAATTACGTTTGGTAATAACAAATAACCGAAAGTAATTTAAGTAATTAAGTTATATTACAAGTTAGTACTATTTAAAATTATGGGAAATAACAAACGTATATATCCTACTTCTAGCTTAAGGTACTTAACCTGCTTAAACCTTATTTTGGTGACCGGGTTTCCTTAAGCCCCTTAAGCCCCTTTAAGCCATCCTCCTGGCTTAACTGGCTCAAGCCGCCAAGCTCCCTTAGAGCCAATGAAACTTATTGAGCCCTTTGAGCCCATCACGTGACCAAGATCCACTGTCGGAGTCAACTCTCCTGAGACCCCGACCTTTCTTGGGGTAGCCAAGCTTGCTGGGTCATAACAATGGGTCGCTTTGCTCAACAGGGAGCTTTCCGCGGTTTTTTCTTTTGCTCGCTATCGTCAACTGCTAGACTCTCTTTTAAATCGTTAGCTAAGCGACTCTTTCTTGAGTTTCTTGCTTTCTCTGTAACTTAGCTGCAAATAACCACTTCGTATAACGTGCTAGGGTTGCTGATTAACCAGAAGATGCTACCATGTCAGCAGTTACAGTGATTAAATGCAGGAAGCTGGCGAGTTCTGTATGCGATAGTTTTTTAACTGTTCTGATGGACAAATTTAGTCCGTAGGCAATCGCCTTAATGTAACGAACCTGTCATACATCCATCTGGAAGTATGAGCAGTATCCGAAAAGGGTCTTGATTTGCAGGTAACAATAGGGCGAGGAATGATTCAGTATGTTCGTTAAAGAGATTTAAGGTACTTTTCCCTTAATCAGAGAACGGTACAGTTGCCTCTGGTTAAAAGCTTAAATTAATAACTAAAGAGCGAAACTATTTAGAAGTTATTTACATAAAAAATTGGTCCCTTATATATCCATCTTTCCAATAGTAAGTATGTCGTGGATCTATGTAATCTATGTGATCTAATCCAGATCACCTAGATCACCTAAATCACTTTGATCTCTGGTAGGAAGGGCCAAGCCTTAGTTTCCGAGGTTCTACCAAGTTAAACCTTTAACTATACCAAAAAGGACCAAGTTGGTTATGGTAAAAACTCCCTATTCGTAACACTATTCCCCTCCTTTAAGGATTTTTATTCCAAAGATAAAAGGTAAAGGGTTTCCCAATAAGACTGGTATTGGAATCCCCAATTAATTTCAACATGTCAGGTCGTATTTAAAAGGAAAAAAAAAACCACGTTTGAACTAGCGGGATTTTCGTAACAGTCGTGCAAAATCAATTAAAAAGTTTGGGATTAAGGCCTTCCCTTGTTCTAATTATACCCGCCTCGGAAAAAAGGAATGTTTTTATGCCGCGGAATATCTAAACTGTAACTATTATACTCGCCACCAGCGTCTTTCTTGCGACGTTTTGACAATAAACTCCCTGAAAAAGATAAATAAAACGCAAAAGCAATTACAGCAAAAACAACGGGAACTAAAAAATGAATTTCTGGCTTATCAGGAAGCTGCAAAGAGGAAAACGAGGGAATTTATTGGTCGGTTAAAACGGTTGCGTCTTTAGCAGGATCTTCTCAAAAAGAAAGCCTTAAAGATGCTAAAAAAAAGTTTGGAATTGGATCAACTGGAAAAACGGGAAAAATTGAAGAAGGAACAGCGTCGTATAGAAACAAAACAGGCACAGCTTGTTTCTGAAATAAACGTTATGGCGGAGGCATCCTCCTTCGATTAGAACTCCGTTAGGGTAAATTTAAGCGGGGGACCTTTATCGCTTGCAACCTTGGCTGCGTTGGAGACGGTCGGTCAGGATTTTGTCGGTAAAACGTCTCAACCAGGTCCATCACATTCGTCAGGTGGTTAAATGGTTCCCAAGTATTTTCGTCGTATAAGTAACCTTTCCACTTAATCAAATACTGGATTTTGTTTTTAACCATTCTAGAGTCCAGTATCCTTTCGACTTCGTACTCGTTAATTTTATCTTCCAGCTTTAAGTCTTTTTTTAACGGGGCGTCTTTCGGTACTAATTCGAACAGGGAAATATGAAAAACGGGATATATCTTTATTATCTTAAGTAATAACAGTCGGTAATTAGTTTTGGAAATAACTTTGTTAATTTTAAAAAGGCCGAGTTTTTTGAAATTAAGCTTATTACTGGGCCTTTTTGTTTTAATTTATGAAATGTTCGAGGTTATATTAGGCCTTTGCCGTAACAAGTAAACTTTGTTTCTTTTCGATAGGATTAATCCCTTAATTTTTTTTTTGTTATAATACTGAATTATTAGTTGCTGGAAAAATTGCAGCTTAATTCGTAAACGAGCTTATATCGTTTTAACTTCTATAACTATCGTTTCTGCTCGTAATGCAATTGTGGTAATTACAGGGGCCTTACTTAGTAATTGTTTTAATCGTTATATTTCTACGTCGTATCCGTATACCGTTATATAAGGGGATACGCTTATATCTTTGTTAATAAAGGTATTATAAGTTATTTAAATAAATGGTAAAAGTTTTATCTAATTATTTTGCTAGTAGTTAACATAACTTCTGAAATACTGTTTCAAAGTTTGGTTTAATCGTTCGGTTTGTTTATTTGTCTATAGGTAATAGGTTATGGAAAATTTAAACTTAATATTAATTTGTTTAAAAAAGCTGGTGCCAAACTTAAAGGTAAACAATTTGTTTCTGTCGGAAATGATTTTTTTTAGTATTCCATATTTATCGAGGTAATGTCGTATAAAGGCGTACGTTAATTGTTTTGTTATCGTGTTTCCTTTAAAAGGTAAAAAGTACTTATATTTAATAAGTCTGTTAACGATTACCCATATTCCATCATATTCGACTTTAATAACGGGGTTTTTCGATAGGGGTAAATTAACGATAAAGTTTTAAGCGATTATGTTTTATGTTTTATCGGGAATGTTTGTAAGTTGTAATAGGCCATAAGGTTTATGTCGGGTTACTTTTGCTTTATTGCAGATATTGCAGTTTTTAATAACTTGTTTAATTATCCGGCGAAATTTAAGGAAATCGTATTTTTCTTTTAGTCGCCTAGTAATTTTGAAAATTCCTTAATGTCCATATAAAAGGTTTTCGTAAAATTCCTTAACAAACTGCTTTTATCGTTTTTTTGGTACGTAAACCTTGCTATAGTATAAAAGTTAGTCCTTAAACTGCCTTTTTAATTACTTTATTTCTTTCCGTTTGCTTGGATCGTAAAAATTTTTAAACTGTGTTAAAAGTTTCGGTGTAGGTTGTTTTAGGATTACGTATAGTTGTAAAGTGTTATTTTCTGCAGCTTATAATATTTACATATAGCGTTTTGGGATTTTGGAATCGTAGTTGCTTTTGCGACTTAAGATATCCGCTTGGACATTCTTTTTTCCTTTAATATGGTGGATTTTAAAGTTGAACTTTGATAAGAAAATTATCCAAATCTTATGTCGTTTGTTTAGTTCTTGTGTTTTTATGAATCGAGTAAGATTTTTGTAATTAAAGTAGATGTTGAAAGGTTTTTTCGTTCCGTTAAAGAAAAGTTCCTATTTTTTAAGGGCGTTAATAATTGTTAATAATTCCTTATTATAAATCGGATATTTAAATTTTGCGTTTTGAAGTACCTTGGAATAATACGTTACTGGGTATTACTTGTCGTTATTTTTTAGTTATTTTAAAACGGCACTTAATGCGTAATTTAAGGCGTCCGTTTTTAGGTGCTTTTTTTTGTTTGGATTGGGTATCTTTATAACGGGTCCATTAGTGATCGCATTTTTTAATATTCGAAATGTTTCCTTAGCTTTTTTTGGAAGTTTAAATTTTTTTTCCGACGTATTTTTTAATAGTAAATTTCGTTAATGGTTTAATTATGTTTTTATATCCTTTGATTAGGCCGCGTATATAACTCGTAAATTTTAAAATTTGTCGGATGTTTGTAACGGTTGCTTTGTTAGGGATGGGTTAATTTTTAACTGCTTTTAACTTAGAATGTTAAATCTGGATTTGTCCGGGAGTAAAGGTAAATCTTAAAAAGTCCAGCTTTTGTGTATGTTATACATTTTTAGCTGGGTTGATTCGAATGTTTGCTTTATTTAATATTTTAAGTACTTAAGTAACGTGTTTTTTGTGCTTCTTTAACGTTTCGGAGTAAATAAGAATGTCGTCGAGGTAGACAAATACGAACTTATTTAGGAATTATTTAAAAGTGGTTATAACCAGATGTTGGAAACTTACGGGAGCGTTAGTAAGTTCTATTGGTATAACTTTGTACTTATAAAGTTTATGTATTGTTTTAAACGTTATTTTCTATTTTTCGTTTTTAGTTATTTTGATATGATAATAACTATTTCGAAAATTAAATGCGGTAAACTATTTGGCTTTATTAACGTTTTCTTTCAGGGTATTTATAAGGGTTAAAAAGTAACCGTTTTTAATTGTAATGTTATTTAACTGTCTGTAATTAATTACTTTTCTGAAAACTGGGTTTCCGTTTTTATTAATTTTTTGCTTGCCGTTTTTTGTTTTCGGAACTATAAGGACGGGATAACCGGCGGGCGAGTTAAAAGGCTAAATATACTTTTTTTTTAAGTTTAACTATATGTTTTTCCATAAGGCTTTTAACTTTTCTGGGTTTATGTAGTAAATTTTGTAAAACTTAGGATAATGTCTTTCCTTAATGGGTATCCGATAATCCTATTAACTATAAAAGGATAGTTCGTAATCTTTTTTATTTTTAAATAACTTTTTAAATTTTTTATATTCCTAAGGTATTGTAACATCTTAATCTGGAATTTGTATTTCCTTGATGACATAGCAAACCTTTTAATTTTTTTTATTTTCCTAAGAAAATATTTGCTTTTTCCAGTTAATACGTAGATTGTTAAAACGAAACCATGGCATTCCCAAGATAATGTCGTGTTTTGAAATATCGGCTATGTTAAAAATAATCCTTTTTAAGTATCCTTATATTTTAACTGGAAGTTCCTTTGTTTCCTTAAAAATTCGACCGTTTTTGTAAATAGATAGGTTTTTATTAACGGTACGTAATTTGTAGAACTGTAACTTATATTTCCAAGGGATTTGGTACTTTTCTGCCATAACGGGTAAAATAAAGTTGCTTTCCGCATTTAAGTTAATTATTACCTTAAATGTGTAATTTTTATATTATAATAGAATCTTAATTTAACTTTTTAGTCCTGTTTTGGCTTCGTATAAGGTTTTGTATCGGCGGGCTTCTCGATGTTTTAGTTTCGAAAGCCTTTGAAGTTTTTTAATTAATAAGATTAGGAACGTTTTTATTTTCGGGCCTTTTTAACCGCGTGTTTGGAACAATAATCGTCCATGCATTTAAACCAAGTTCGTTTGCCATATTAACATTAAGGTTTTGGAACTATATGGATTTAGGTTGGTTTTTTTTTTAAGCGAAAAGGAACTTAACTGGACTATATCTTTTCGTAGGTCCAGTTTTGCTGCCAGGGCCTTATATATTATATATAGCATAAATAAGTAACATATGCATCTTTATGTTATGGCCCTCTGGCTTTATTCGGATTCCGGGTATAAATAACAAAATTTAAGGTATTTTGGCTACTAGAAAGTCTCAGTATATCTGTACTTATCATCTAGCTCGGTAAGTACCTTTTCGTCTTAACCTGGCCAATAATCGTTATCTTCTTTAGTTTGCAGATAGGTTAAATAACTATAATCGTAACAGGTAAAGAAATTGAAAAAATGGTAATTATTTATTTGTTGTATTCTGGTGTTGTCGGGTTTTGGGTATACCGTGTATTCGGAAAACTTATAGAGCTCGGGGAATAACTGTTCGTAATTGTTAAGGTCTGGCCGCAATTAGCCGTTTTCGTCATAAATCTTACATTCCTGCTTATTCAAATAACAGACACATCTTAACTTTATAACTATTCTGAAAGCTGTTTATCCGGGATAATACTTACAGGCTCTGGTAATCCAATTCTGGCAGGTTAGGCAACGTTCGTACTCTGGGTCGCCGTTTTAAATTTAACTCGTCATGGCAATAATGAATTCTTGCTGAAAAAAGGCGGTACTAATTTCTTTCTCCTTCTTTTCCTTCTTGCTGTCTAATTTATATTCTGTTATTTGTACTTTTTTTTAAGGTTTTCTTTAGGATTTCCTTTAAGGTTAGGGAATTCCTCCTTTTTTGGTATCTCTTTTAACTAGGGAACGACATTCGTTTTTATAATGGCCCTTTTTGTTACAGTTAAAATACTTTATGTTAAACTTGTTTATTTTAAAATCTCTCGAAGCTGAGCTGGCTTTTTTTTAAAGTTTATCCCTTTTTTTTAAATTCGGTTATTTAAACTTCTTTCGTCCTTTCGTTTGTTAGATCCTTTTTTTTCGAGGTACTTATTAAAAGTGCGTCGATCGGCGATAATAACTTGATCTATATATTCCTTAAAAGATCCTATTTTGGGTACTTTATATATCTTATCTTTAACTTAAAGTTTCAGGCCGTTATAATATGGATAGAACAATATGCTTGCAAGCAGTTGCGAAATAGCGGCCAAGTAATTAAACTCGGTCGTATATTTTGCTGTTAATTTGGTTTATCGTAACAAATGCAGTTGTTTTATTATATATTATTTTTTATCGGTATTTCCGAATAAAGCTTGCATTTTATTTTCGAAATGTTCGTAATTACCGAAGATGTGATTTGTGGCGTCCGATAAGCTTTTGGGGTAGTTTTTTAAATAATCTTTCAAAATTGGCTTAAACTATGAAAGGATTTTTCCTGCAAATACTTAAAAGATGGCCAGCATTTTCTGGTAATCCTTTACCAGAAAGTTCTGGTAAAACTTAAGATGGATCCGGGCCTGAATTAAAAATCCCTTTACATCTATAAATCCGTTATAAGGTTTAAAAGCGGCAGGTTTGTAACTTTTAACCTTTGGTATTCCATGGTATCCAGAAGGTGGAATAGTAGTTTCGCGATAGGGATCGGGAGTAAATAAAGGTAATACGGAGGCCTTCTCCTTCTTTTCTCGAACTAATCGGATATTTTCTTTTTCCTTTCGGGCAAGTTTGGCATTTTCTTTTTTTAAAGCCTGGATCTCTGTCGCTAAGAGATCTAGTTTTTCGTCTATTGTCCGTTTTTTTTCCTTGCTTTTGGGTTCTGGCTTTTCGGTTGCGGGTTTCTCCTTTTTATAATCCTTTTCTTTTTCGGAGTCGCTTTGTACCTTAATAATTTCTTCAAGGGTTAGGGCAGGTTGCTGCTAAAAGGAAAAGAAGCTGGTTTAAGTTCGAGTTATAAAAGGTACTATATTATCGATAAGTTAAAGCACTTTTTTAATAAAGGATAAATTATTAATTCTGGTTATTAATCCTTTACTAGCTAATAACGGGGATCGAATATATTATCTGTTTTTTAAATGTCGTTTTGTAATATCTTTTTTACTAAGTTCAGGAAAGCTTATGCTTAATTAAGCCTTAAATTATTCGTTTGTTATTAATTAAGAAGCTATCAAAATGTAACGAACCTGTTATATATCCACCTGGAAATATAAGCAGTATCCGAAAAAGGTTGTTGTTGTTGTTATAATATTTAACGCCGGGGGGACTGCCGTAACGCGGCTATCCCAGAGCCTCCCTTAGGGCATATTGGGCGTGTTAGGCTAGGTAATTTTACTCTATATACAAAAACCCATCTAGCAAATCTTGTTCTAGGACGTATCGCTTTCGACAGGTGGTTTTAAATATATCTTCCTCGCGGCCTATCGGAAGGCAATGTCGTTATACTGGTTGAAAATGATTTCACCCTTAACCTTTAAGCTAATATTCCAAATTTCGAACCGAAACCGTAATGATAAAGCCCGGTTAGGCCCTTAGTTTTCGTACCTAAATACGGTATTAATAGTAATATAAAAAAATAAATCCCCTATTTTTACCTTTTTCCCTTTTCTCTTTTTTGTTACCGTTAAATACTGCCCTGCGTTATCGTATACAAATGGTACTGTAAAATTCGGTAGCCTTAATAAACTTACGGAAAACCGTAAAATTCCTTATTATTTTTCGTAAGTAATTGCGCGCCCTTTGCCCGTATGGTTTTTTAGGCAGTAGTTCCGGCCAAATCCTAAACGCCCTGGTCGTTTTTCCGCAATATATTAAATGTTCCGGATCTTTTTTATTACCGCAAAAGCAGTTTAATTCCGCGTCGTCGTGCTTGAGCTTCCGGTAGTACCATGCAAAGTTGCCGTGCCCCGTTCGAATTACTAGGAAATAATATAACTTTGGTTTAATCATTACTTTTAGTTTTTCCGGGTAACGTATGTAATAATTTAACTTTTATTCATTGTAACGTTTTGATAATTTCGTTTTGGCGTTATCCCACCATTTTACTTTAAAGGCTGCCATTCGTTGCTTAGCTATCGATTTAACCCCGTAAATGGTAGTCGTACAGTTTTTGTCCACCTCGTGTAATTTCGAGCCGGCCTTAACCAATTCGTCCGTTAATTCGTTTCCGGGGACGCCGCAATACCTAGGGTACCATTTTATTCGGATTTCGCGCGTTTCTATCGTTGCGTGAAATTTGAGATAGGCCCATTGCGACGACGGCGCCGCGTTGGCACGTAGTCCCCAGATCGCCGCGGTATTATCTAGGCATACCCAGATGCGCTGCCTTAGTGTATCCGGTAGCGGGTTAATTACGTATTACAGCCCTTTCCATGCGCCAACAACCTTAGCGTCGAAAACTATGGAAGTCGGATTCAATTTTCCTTGTTCTGTGGCCAGTAATTTATTGCCTTTATAAATGGCGTATCCATATCCCACTTAAGGGCCATCTTAAGAGCCGTCCGAATAGACGACTATGTCCTCTTTGGGTAAATTCCCTAGCTACGCCTGGAAGGCGTCTGCGGCTTCTTTTTTCGTAAGTCCGCCAGTTGGTACTGTCCTTGATCCCGGCAGGTATCGAGGTGGGACCTATATCCGAAAAAGGTCTTAATTTACAGGTAACAATAAAGCAAGGAATAATTCAGTATGTTTGTTAAAAAGATTTAAGGTACTTTTCCCTTAATTAAAGAACGGTATAGTTACTTTTGGTTAAAAGCTTAAATTAATAATTAAAAAGCGAAACTATTTAAAAGCTATTTATATAGGAAACTGGTCCTTTATATATCTATCTTTCCAATAGTGAATGTGTCGTGGATCTATATGATCTATGTGATCTAATCCAGATTACCTAGATCACCTAGATTACTCTGATCTCTGGTGGGGAGGGCCAAGCCTTGGTTTCCGAGGTTCTACCGAGTTAGACCTCCAACTGTGCCAAGAAGGACCAAGTTGGTTGTGGTGAGAACCCCCTGTTCGTAACACTTAAGTACATAATTGGGCGGTTAATGGATGGGCGGTGGATAAGGCATGTTGCAGGCTGCATCCTGCAGCCCTATACCGATAAAGCCTTCCAGCCTGCAACACCTGAAAGCACCAAATGCTGACAAATAGTAATATATTACGATAATTGCTTATATTAACGTTAACGAACAAAACTTCCTACCGTCCGTAATTTTTAAAGACGGCAACGTATAATAATAATACTTTCTAAACTTTAATAATATAGTATACGAAAGCTAATATGTTATTATTTTAAAAACGGCTGGATAAATACCGAAATTAACTTGAAATAATTTCGTAAAGTTATTATTCTTAATATTAAATCCGAAAACCTTAACGAATAAAAGCTTTTAATTATCGACGGCTATAACAGCCATATTACGGAAAGCTTTATAGAAATATATCTTTAAAATAAAATCTATATTATTTTTTTACCTGCCCACGTTTCTTATCTCTTTTAACCTTTTAATATAGGTATATTTATTACTTTAAAGCGGAAATTCCGTTATTAATTCCGCAAACGCTATTACGGACGGGCTTTCAAAGTTACAGATAAAAGCGATTTTTTTAAACGTTTTCGAAAACGTAAAGCAAAATTATAATCACTTCGAAATATATCTTAAACGGCTGGAAAAAAACAAATTTACGCTTTATTAATAAAACGAAGGCGTTAAATAATAAATACGTTAAAACAAAGGCCTTAACGGCGGAAATATTTATACCTAAATCCGTTTTTATTTCCGCCCATCTTAATTTTTATACGTAAATAACCGGTTTAAGTATTAAGACGCATAAATTATTTAGGAATATATATATATTATCGACAAGTTCCTAATAAAAATCAATCTAGTTTTCGAAACCCTTACCGTATAATTTCTGTTTCGGAAAAGTAACAAAGCTTTCGCCAAAAAAACTTAAATTAAACATTACCAAGGTTTATAATAATTAATTAACTGCAATCATCGATAAAACTAAACCTAACAAAAGCAAAAAAATAAAACCTAAACCAAATAAAAAGTTCGTAAAAATAATCTCGGTTAAGAAAGTAAAAATAAAGCTAAAAGCTCTTACAAAAAGACGTTTTGCTATTATTCGGAAAAATCAACATTAAAACAAACCTTCTAAAAGCAAAAAAAAGGGGGGGGGAAAGCAGAATATGTTATTTTACGTACGCGTTAATATGCAATCAATTAAATAAATAGTTGTTAAGATATTCTTATTTGAACTAAAGGGGTATGGTAGAAATGGCTTCAAAAATGGGTGGCGCGTTGGGGGGGGGGGGGGG
>QJOB01000324.1:0-54476 GCA_004155035.1 Monosporascus sp. 5C6A
AGTCATATTCCTTTTCTAAATGAAACTTCATCCACGTTCGTACGTTCTCATAAAATAGTAAGTTGGTAAAACAAACGATAATTGTTGTTGTTGATGATGTTATTTCCCATACAAATTGTATGGGAAGCTACATCCTGAGCCTAGTTGGAAAATAGTGGGCGGGTGGAGGTAACTAACTAAATATACCCCTGCGACCTGGTAGTCACCATCATGCAGTGCAAATCACTGCCAAATAGCGGAAAGTGTGGGTGGATCGCTAAGGTCAATTTGGATACGGGGGAAAAGATACATTAAATTGGAACGGGGTGACTCGGTCCTGATCAGTGCAAAATCGTCAAGTGTG
This sequence comes from Monosporascus sp. 5C6A, assembly GCA_004155035.1. Lineage (NCBI taxonomy): Eukaryota > Fungi > Ascomycota > Sordariomycetes > Xylariales > Monosporascus > Monosporascus sp. 5C6A. The sequence goes on from QJOB01000324.1 coordinate 344, forward strand.
TCTTCGTTTGAGCTCAGTGGTCAAGAGATAATGAAGACAATGCAAACTGCATTAAGTGGTGTTGAGACCATAATGAACTGGAGATGAATGGGGTTGTGCCCCGCGAAAAATGAGCTTTTAGTAATACATGTGGGACGCGGAATAACTGATCGGCCGAAATCGGACCTATGTGCCTAAACCCTGCAACATTTCAACATCTGCAGTCGCGGCTGTACCACGGTAAACAGGCCCTAAGATTCCCACTGGTATTTTAACTCAGGCCACATATCGCCTAGGGGTATAATGTTAACTCTTCGACAACAAGCAGCTAGCGACTTGTCCGTAACAGCGGAGGACCCGGCATGCAAACAAGGCTCTTCGCAGATTATATTTTCGCTGCCGTCCGGCATTGCTTCAATGATCAAAAGCATACCGCGACAATCCTGCCGCGCTGAATTATCCCCGGCCTTTGTAACATGTTCCAGACGCACACAGCCCACTTGATCACACATATGTGATACTGAAAATTTGGCGCGAGGATGCGACGTCTCAAACTTGCTGGTGCGATTGGGTGCCAAAGTCGATATTAAACATTCCAACCAATCAACGTAGAATCGGCCATTCCGGGCGGGAGATTCGTTATTGGTACATCGAGATAATCGGTTTAAAACCGATTGGGGGAGGAAATGTGTAGGTTTGGAATTAGAAATGTTAAGGTGCTTATAAAGGTTTAGGACCTCGGTATCCGATAAGGAATTAAGCCACGGGGAGACGTTACTTTGAGGCAAGGTAGAGGAACGGGCAGGGGCGTCGGTAGATGTTTTGGTCGACGTCTCGGTCGATATGGCCTGTCGTTTAAAAGGATGTTCGCGAGGATCTTTAGCTGAATCCTCAGCCGGACGTTTGTTGAGAGACTCTAACATCACACACTGAAGCATATATGGCTGGTGAAGAAGATATTTTCAGGTTGACCTTTTAAGAGGTCCTATCTAGAAGAAGAGGTTGCGAAGCCTCCTTAAATATACGTAAAACAACTGTATCTAAAAGGAAGCGATACCGGAGTTTCGAACAACACATCCAACAAAGACTCTGCTAGTAGCAAAGCTAACCAAGCCATGGCGCAGCTAACAGCCCTAGCTTTCAGCTGGGTCTGACATTTGTTAAAAACTGCTACTGTACGAAAAGTGGATTTTGTTGGCTTCATAATTATGAAACCCCTTGATATTATATACCAGAGCATGTAAAGTTGAATCGAGAAGATAATATCAAGCCGATCTTCTAAGTTGTTTTATTTAAAAAGAAAGATCACGAAGCATCTATAAATATACGTAAACCAGCTGTATTTGAAAGAAAGTGATAGCGGAGATTCGAAGACGCAAAGCTAGTTAAGTCATCGCGTAGCTGATAAACCTAGCCTTTAAGGAAAGAAAAGTTAAACACCACCTACAAAGATCTACGCCACCACCTACAACCTCTGTATTGCACCGCCACGCCCCATATTTTCTAAACTCTACGCACCACCTACAGGGGTTTGTAGGTGGTGCGAAACCCCTGCAAAAAACCCCTGTAGGTGGTACGTAGGGTCTGATTTGGAAGCGGTCAGAGAAGAGATAGAGTATAGTTTGAGACTAGATTCATATTGTAGCTCGTTTAGAAAGGCTACGTTAGCCTTGATAAAATTGGCGTTTGGAAGTTAAACTAGTTAGTATATATTGATAAATGGCGGTGAATGAAAACGGACGTAGACGGGTTATAGACCGGTTTTAGTTCTTATTAGAAATTAAATTAGTATATATTAATAAATAGCGATGAATGAAAACGAACGTAGACCGATTTGAGACCGGTTTTAGTTTATATTAGAAGTTAAACTACTATATATTGCTAAATGGCGGTGAATAAAAACGAAAGAAGACCGATTATAGACCGGTTTCGGTTCGTATACCGATTTTTGCAAAAATACCTAATGAAAACTATTAAATAAAAGTGGATAAATGGCGCATTAATATTAGAAACGATACCAAGTTTGGGAAAATAAAAAGTAAAACGAGACTGGTTTAAGAATAGTTTTAAAAGATAGACATAATAAAAATTTAATATAAATAAAACTTGAGTTTTTTCCAATTAAAAAAAAACCGTTACAGTAAGTTCGAGAATGGTAAGTACAGATTCGGATTGTTTTGAGTTTGAACATATATACGGCAATTTGTTTGATAAAAAAGTATTATAGCAACAATGGAACCCCGTATAGTCCAAGAACGCTCCCAAGTTGATCGATTAATAATGCCAGTATTCCTTATAGGCATGGTTAAACGGAGCTGAAAGATAAGAGTTTGACAGACCTGTTCCAGATTAGTTTGAAATTAACTTTGAAATTGAAGAAGATCCTAGCCAAGCTTTTTTCGAAAGATATTGCTTACAATATTTAAAATGGAAAAGTACGAAATATTAAGAATGGGCGGCAAACGAGGTAAGTATAGTTTTGGTTCACTTTCTGTAAAACCTTAAAACGTTTTATTTAATAAATTATTTAAGAATTGCTGCAATTATTTAGATGCATTATTAGTTCGAATAGCGGCCATAATATCGAAGTCTTTAAAATGTAGCAGTATTTAGATATGCCGGTATATTCTTAAACTGATTTTAAAGGGTACGGTTATAGTTATAAATACGAACCCCTTAAATTTATGCCGGAAATTGCAGATTTGTTAAATTTTAATTAAAAGTTTTTTGATTATAAGCTTTTTCAAATAATTGTAATAAAAGAGATGTTAAAGGTATAGTTACAGTTTATTTTAAGATTATTTTGGGACCAGTTTATTTACGATCCGTATTATAATAGGTTCAATTTGCCCTATATTAAGTCGGGTTATATAAGATTATAACTTTAAGCATTTTAAGGTAGGTTCAGTTTTAAACCGTACAGATATTATATTAAAAATGTATAGTGGGCCGCCTTATATCCGTTTTGTTTATTACTAATCTTATTTTTGTTTTGGAATTTTCTATTGTACATAGGTTCATCTTTTGATATTCGCAATAAATTCTGAATACGATTAGGTTTCAGTTTTGCAATTAACCCTTTTAAATCAAGAGGAAATTGCAATGAAAAAAAGCTAAGTTATTAGTTGGAACATTACGAAACCGGATAGTGGCGTAAGTTCAGATTACACCTTGTTTAGTCTGTAATTAATTTAAAACTGATTTACTCTAATTTTTATTACGTTATAAAACGAATATACCAGAAAGGTGTATATAGCTGCCGGGTACCAGGTTACGAAGCAGCTTGTTTAGAAAGCTTTATACGCGTTTTTAAATGAAATAATATACGTATTTAAAATATACAAAACGTATACCGAAAATAATTTATAACTAATTTAAAAATAGACTTTGTTTGTTAGCTGTTCTCATAGTTATAATGCTGAACTTTACTATTTCGTTATTTTTAAAAAAAAATAGTGTTGCTTAAATTAATCTTAATTTATTTCGGGTACTTTGTATTGACGGTATACCGGAACGATCTGAAACCAATCATTATTTATTTATAGGCGGTACAAAACGTGGTCTTTATAATCATGATTATATTTAAGGCTAAGGTTAAAAAATCCATCTTACTTGCAACGTTAAATTGGATATATATATTCCATTTTTCTGGCAAAATTTCCATTTATTTGTCTTATTATACGAGGTTCCCATAGCCATTACCCGCTATTACCTAACATTATTCCGTATAAATTTCGAAATAAATTAATGGAAAGTTTTCGAAATTAAGGTATTTTTAATTTGACAGCTAGTAAGTACTTTGTTTAGTTCCAAACCGTTTTTACGCCGTATTTAGTATATTTTCGAATTATGTATAGATTTTTATATTAATTTCTTTTAGTTCGTTTTGAAACGTTACTAGAATATATCAAGTTATGCCAAAGGTATGGTATAACTGATCTCCGTATGATTTATCCAGCTTTAGTTATTAAAGATAAATAGAACCTTTTAATTCGCAAAAACGGTTGCGGCAATTTCCCAAAGGGATGGACCTTGTTAGTATGGAACGCGAATTAAGACTGGACGTCGACCGGTTTTCGAACGAACATTGGATTCGAGAAGTATATTATTTTGGTTACCAAAATGGATTTCTTCGATATTTCATTTTTTGTATAACTGAAAGCTAAGCGAAAGCGTTCCGAGATTGTTCCCATATACAGATGGACCTTTCATTTAAAATAGTTTACGGTAAAACGAATTTATATTTATTTGTAGGAATAAGCAAGTTCGGTTATAGTACGTTTCTAAACTAGCTTTAAACCGTACCTTGTATGTATTAACGTATTATTAGATATCGTTACTTTTGGTTACCTTTTTTTTAACTGGGAAATAACTGCAGCGTATTATAAATTTTTTAGTTGCTTATTTTATTGGTTAAAAGAACTAGCTGGTTTTAAAGTACGGTTTAAGCATATTTATAAATCGGTTTTAGATGGCTTTAGATTTATTTGCATTATCATTTTTGATATGTGCAAAAAATAAGCTTATAGGTTTGGGTAATATTTTCATAGTATATAAGGTACAGTTTGAGATTGTACTGAATTTGTTTTAATATTAATGATATTTTTAGATTTAAATTAATTAAGAACTTAGCAAGAACATTTACTACATTTGGTTATTTTTTGTAAAGTTCATCTTCGACGAGGTTTTCATGCGAAATTTCGAAAAAGCGATTTTGGACCGTGGTTGGACCAGTTGTTTGCATCGGATACACCTGAACGTTTCGTAGATATGGTTGACGGTATAATCAAAGTATTCCCAAGTATGTACAAAAACTGGTTGAGAACCGTTTAAGAATTGTATTAAAATTATCTAAATACGAAGGTTTGGTTCGAAAATAAGCTTCCAAATTGGCTTTAAGGTAAATTATATCAAGCATGTTCTAAGATCGATCCTATTAATTGGACACATGCTTTAAAGCATACGGGAATTAACGGAAGCGAACATTTTATGGTAAATAATTAGACCGGTTGAAACTTTCCATTATTAACCGTAATTTTGTTATAAGTATATAAAAAGCGGTTTATATACAGTTTATATACAATTATTAACTAATTTCAGATTGAAAAAATTTTATAATTTCTTATGTCCATCGCTAGCAGCTACTTGAAAATTTTGGTATTTACTATTAACAAAAGAACATATCAAAAGAAGCGTGTTTTATTCGAAGGATTTATTTAGGTTGTAAATACGGTTCGCTATTAAGTTAAAAATAATTATTAACTAATTTAAGGATGTATTATTAAGATAAATTCAACCGGCGGATTAAAAACTCTGCAATTCCGTTTAATCTATTAAATCCATTGAATATACCATCTTTAACCTTTTAAGAATCTTTTCGTTCCTCTAGGTTTTTACTGCGTAGCCTTAATAATTTAATGGAACGTTTAGGTATTATACCGCGTACAGTTTTAAAGTAGTTAAGAAGTAATCTTGGTCCGTAATCTTTTTCGAACTTTCGGTTTTACAAAAAGCTTAATATGCAGGAAAATTAGGTATTTATAACTGAACGAGCAGAAATGTAGGCGATGTTTAACGTATAACTAGAGATTGAACAAAGTGCGATTTATAACTTTTTCGATTTGTTACTATTACCTTAGAAAATCTTTGTACGGGATTATACTGAAAGTAATCCGATGTTTTATTCGTCTATATTTCATTTTAGTTTATTATTATTTCTTTTTATTGTATTTCTTTTACTTGATTATTTTTCGGATGTACCGTAGGAAGATTAATCCGGGAATGTACCATTTTTAAATATAGCGATTCCTGAGCTTAGATCTGTTTTAGACCGTTTACAAACCATTCGTTGTTTAAGCCCTTATAAAAAAGGGCCTTCCAAAACTGCAATATTTTTTGAAATACTAGCTAAAAAGAAACGTCGAGTAGAACAGCTTCGACAACAGTTACAGGATTAATACGAAGCTAAAAAACGTCAAAAGGAAATTGATTAACTGGAACGGGAAGAATAACGGTTATTAAAAAAGTTGCAAGGTGGTAACCGGTAATTGTACAGTTAGAGACCGGTTTAAAACTGTATTGGGTACATACTAGTTGTATATTTATTGGTATTTGTATTTAAGATCGAAGTTTAATTTAAGTATAGTTTTAAATTAGTTTTTTAGTATAGTACCTAGATTATTTTAGAAATACCCCGCTTCCGGATTCGGCCTAGTGCGTCGCGTTTGTTTACTAATTACGTACGTACGTAGATTATTCTATGTGCGTTCTAAAATTATTTAAAGATTAGTTTTCCCTGTTTTAACTTTTTTTTTTTTGCGTTATTTTATTACGGTAAGTCCTTTTGCTTAAAAATAATCTTGGACTAGTTTCTTTTTGTTTTTGTTTATTTATTAACTAATCCTCGTATAGTTTAAGACTGGTTTTAATACGTTCAAAATGGTTGACGTACCTTTTACCGCCGTGATTTTTTTTCCTCAACCCGGCCGATCCGGTTACGATTTTTTATGTTTGCGATAAATATAGTTTAAGTTCATACTCAGATTAATCTTTGTTAACTTTAAAAGCGACGATTTCTGATTTAATCCGTAGTTACGCAACTTTTGTAAAACCAGTTTTCGTTTAGTTATAGACTGGTTTACCTTATTAACTTTACTAGCTGCTGCCGTTGATGATGACGACCACGAGAATGGTTTGTTTATTTACTGTATTGTTTTTTTTCTTTTTTTTTGAGACCGCATTAAGATTGATCTAGCCGAAGATAATGCCTTGGCTTTGCTTTACCGTATAACTCGTTACAGCCTTTACGTATATATTTAAAGACTGATTTTAGATTGTACTGAGATTGATTTTTTTAGTTGTTTTTGTGAGGTTAGCCTAGGTTTGGCTTATGGCCGTATTTTTCAAAATACGAATACGGTATGTATTAAAACTGTACTTAGATTGTACTGCTAAGTTTTCCCTTTAGCTTTGGAGATATTTATATATTATTCATCTTTATTATGGTAAGTCAAAAGATTATATATAGATTAAATTAAAATTAATCTGTCCAGCTGCGTTTTTTTAAGTTCGTGGATTTATTAATACGTAAGAGCGTATTAAAGCGAACACGTAAGTACAGTTTTCGTTTATTTTTAAACTATATTAAAATTGATTTTTGTTTAAAGCAATACGTTATTATGTCGTTACTAGCTAGTAGCGCCGATAGACGTTTGAGAATAAGCCTGGATACGTACTTTGTTTATTTTTTAACTGTATTCAAATTAATATCTTAGTAACCCGAATTTCTTGTTATTAATTAACTTTGCCCGCGCTTGTAAGCGCTTTGTGTATGTATTTAAACTAATTTTAAACCGTATACAGATTGATTTTATTTTAACGCTGAAGATAATTTTTTCGTTAACGACTTTGGTACGTAATTCTTATATAGCGATGTAAGTTTAGTTTTTGTACGTTTTTTGTTTGGTTTTTGTTTATTTCTTAATCGCTTTTTAATTGTTTTTTTTTTTGCCCCGAACTTTATCTTAAATCGTTACTTTTTTAGCTTAATAAGCCTTTTAGTTACCGCTCTTTTTATACGATAATAATATTATTGCCGCATGATCTATTACCGATCCGGAATTAATTTTAGTCCAGTTTTGATTCTGTTCCCAGCCGCCCTGCGCCCCCTGCTGCTAACCGCCAACGAATACGACCTTCATCAAGATTATTCCCGGTTCGCTCTTAGCGAATACCTTCTGGACCGCCGCTTCCCTACCTTGATCCCTTATTTGAGTACGAATTAAAACCAGTCCCCGACCATCCTGGGAATAGTCGGAACCTTATTGTTATTAACCCGGATAACTTATCTTTGCCTTTACCATCTGGGACCGCGAGTCCAGTCCCAATACCTTCTCCTAGTCCTTATTTTGCTGGCTTTTCCCTTGTCCCAAATCTTTTATAACGTAACCGATCGAACGAAGACCGTACCGAAACCCCTCCCTCCGCCCAGCCCCATCCCCCTAGTTCTGATGAGATCGTTCCAAGTCTGGTTTTATCAATTAATAACGTCCTTTAACCGAGTGCTCGTATTATACTTTTTCGGTACGTTAACAATCCCACGTTCTAGGAGAGACCGGTCCAAGAACGCGCCGGGTTGCGTCCCAGCGCGCTTTTGAACCGAACTTCTCGAATGGACCCTTTTAAAGGGTTAAACGCGCCCGTAAAAGACGCAACTAGTTAGGCACTTTTTGCTTTATTAACCCTACTAACTACGCTGGAGACTGTACTGAGTTTATATTGATATTTGTTAGCTAGCCAGGGTGCTAAAGCACCCTAGCTACGTTTTGATCGGAGGATAATTGTTTCGTTGCTAGGCTATACAAAAGCTGTACGCGTACTAAGAAGCTGTACAATTAACTAAATACAACAACGTAACGGACATCCCTTATATCCGACAATTAAGAGTCTTATTTGCTTAATTCCAGTAATTATCAATTGATTAGTTATTATTAAGACGATATAAGCTGTATATTAGTAGCAATTACCTCCATATATTTTAATAATAATAATGGCAACCGTATCGTCGACGTCCTCCGTTATTTACAAAAGATTTAACAACTGGGACCGCTTTAAAGGCCAAATTTTAATCTAAAATATACGCGTTTAGTATATGGGACTTTATCGATTTGATTAGTTATTTTAATAGCCTGTTAAACCTGTAGAACCCGATATAACCTCCTATTCGAAAAGACGAATTCGCTATATAACGCGGATTAATATCTTATTTTCTTCCTTATTTTCAGAAAAAATTACCGAAAAGATCGACCTTATAAAGCACTTAACAAATACTTTAAAGACAACGATCGAAGGCAGATAAGCCTATAATTAGAACTTTACAGCGTATATTTATAAGGACCGTAAGTACGATACTTTCCGAAAAAATATTAATGACCTTGCGAAATAGGTCCTGGAGTCTATATCTTTAGCGATTAAAGAGATAAGTTTTTTTCCAGGGAAGAACTTACGAGAATGGTACGTTAAAATAGCCGAATTCAGCAAGGTGTACGATAGTAGATTTTTAATTAATACCTAACGAAAATACCGAAAAAGATTAAAGCAAGTTACGAAGTTAGGCAAAAAGCTAAACGAATAGATTGTGAAATGGCAAGAGATAATGGTTTAAAGATAGCGATACGGCATCTTAAAAACGAAAACAACAGTTATATGGATTAAAGATTTATATATAGCTTTGGTTCCTATCGGAAAGACCTGGATAATTACTTTTTAGATGGTAAAAAAGACCGAAATCGACAGTAGAACGATTAGTTATCAAAAAGTAACGTCTAATCTTTTGGATTACTAGACCATGACTTATTTTTTTTTTATATTACGAAATATTAAGATATCGTTTCCGACTTTTTACGGGGCCCCTGTAAACCTTGCTGATTAGAATAATCCTAATTAAGAAAAAAAAACAGATTTTTTAACCGTTAATCGCGAAGGAGAACCTCTGGATGAGGTTCGAAGCGAGGTAGCCGTGGAGATGCTCGTACGAACCGAAATCCTAGCAAACGAAAACGTAACGATTCGGACGTTTAGGGGATTTGCTGCAAAACGTGTCTAAGCGTATTATACTTACTGCTTTGATGTTATTATACGTTCCTTAATAAAATTCCAGTAGAATTTATATCCAGCAAGATAGCTGAAAACTGGGTTGAAATCGGATAGCTTCCGATTAATCCCTAAAAGAAAAGATTAAGCAAATATCCAAATCTATAGATAAGCTGATTATATAAAAACGAATTAACTTTTAAAGAAAATAAAACGAATTTTAACGTATTTCCTAATTATTAATTAACGGACTGCTATAAGTTTATCGTCTTACCCCTTACAGAATTCGTCTATTTTAGATTTAAGGTTTATAATATATGTCTTTAACCTTATTAACAGGTTCCTAAATTTCAAATTAACCGTATAAAAAACAGGGTGTACGTAAGCAATAGCTTCGTCCCGATTAGAAGGTACGGAAAGGTTAATGTGTTATTTCGAAGCCCTAACGGTACGAAAACGTTGCGGTTATATAACGCAGCTTATTGCGAACAATTCGCTTATAATTTGGTATTACTTCGACAGCTTCGAAAGAAAAGGTATTAGTAGGATAACCGAGGGATTAATAATTGCATTCGAAACAAATATAATTAAGTTGTGGCTATTTTAATAAACAAATTTAATCAGTTTATTATTAAGGATATTAACGTAATTACGTTTCCCGTAACCCTGGTTATTTATAAACAACATATTAACTTATCGACGCCGAAACCGTCGCGTACCGGTGACGGTATTTTGTAGTACTTGCGATTAGGCCACCCAGGCCCTGAAGTAATAGCCTAGTTATAGTTCCATACCAAGAAAGTCCGGCTAAAGGGTTTTACAACTGTCGAATGTTAGGTATGTGGCAAGGCAAAGGCTAAAAGGCAAATACGCCGCGAGCCTAGAGAGAAAACGTCGCGATTAGGACAGAAAATCGCTATTAACTTTACTAACTTCGAAAAAAACCTTGAAAAGTATAAATACGTTATATTCGTTACCGATAGATACTCAGGCTTTATTGGGATATTTACTTTAAGAACCGAAAGCAGGATACATTGATTATTACGTTCCGATATCTGCTAGGCGTTCTGAAGAATTAAGACAAGGTTTTCCTATAGGTAATCGAATACAATAACGAAATTCTAAAGAATCACCTATTTTAAGATATCTTCCAGTCGCCTTTTTTTAGCATTAGGCTTAAGCCTTTAGCACCGTATACCCAGGCCCAGAAAGGGGGTGCGAAACGTTTAAGGGGTGTAATTAAGGAGAAAGCAACTGCTATGCGAAATGGCGCTAAGTTACCTACGTTTCTGATCGTACATATTTTCAAAGTTACGGTATACCTATATAACCGTATCCCTAAATACGTTTTTTTTGGCAGATCTTATACGAAGTTTATTACGTTTATTTGGCGTATAAAAACGGCGTTGCAGTATTTGATTACAAGTCTTAAGAGGCCTATTTGCGAGCTTACGGCTATATAACCTATATTATGATAACCGTTGCTATAAAAAAAGAACAGAAGCTCCAGAAATTAAATCCTAAAGCCTAGATAGGCTTTTTTGTCGGTTACCGATTAACGAATATTTACGAAATTTGAAACTTTTTAACAAATAAAATTATTACTATTCGAAACGTATAGTTTTATAACAAGGCTACTTTTTTAGGCAATATTAAAGACCTAAAAAACAACTTTTTTTACGTTACCGAAAACAAATTATAATACTTATTCCGACAGGTCCATGTATCTAATTAGGCCTATAACCATCTTATATATATATAAAAAGAAGATAAAGACCTAAGTAAAACAATTTAGTTACCGGCTGGGCAGAAGGAATGGCTTTAAAGTGGTATAGGCGTCCAAAGAGACGTACGGGATAGGAAAAAACAAGTTTATTCGTAAAGGACTGATTATCTTTATACGACCGTTATATTTCAACCACTTCCATTCCCTGAACTATTACCGCCGCTAACGTTTGCCTTAATAGCTATTACGATTATTACGTCGACGGAAGAAATAAAGGAAATCTTAAGCTCCTATTACGCTGTTTAACCCAGAGTAATGGTAAAAAACGAAAGCTTTTTACAGGTTAAAAACGTAAGTTCCCTGTACGTTCTATATCGAAAAGATGGTTATCGGTACGATTACAGGATATAAAAGGCCGCGTTTAACGTTAAACGATTAGCTTATTTTGTTAATACGATCGATAATCGGCCGGTAAGTTACGGAAATTTAAGGGAAAAAATAACCCAAAACTGGCGCCACCTTAATCGGAAAGGCTTCAATATATCAAGAATAAAGTTAAAAGCAAAGGTGTTATCTAGGTTATAAGGCCGGGTATATAGGCGAGATTTACCGCCACTACCGCGAAGCTATAAAGAACTAAGTATATACCCGTTAAGGAAGTTATTTCTGGAAGCCGAATAGGCTTATTTACAAAGTTATAGGGATATGCAGTCCTGGAAGATTGTCGATTAATCCGTTATTAAAAGAAAATAAGTTTTAGGATGTATATAGGTATACGTTTACAAGTTTAATAAGTATAGCTAGCTTTAAAAATGCAAGACCCGTTTTGTAATACGAAGTAATTAATAGCTTAAAAACGTTTATGGCGATATATACGTATCTACCTTAGCCGGAAAGTTTTTTAAAGCCCTGATAACTATTACAGCCAAGTTTAACTTAAAGCTTAAATAATATAACGTTATAAATACCTTCGTTTACGCGAACCTACTTTACAAAATATACATAAAAACGCCTCCGGGATATCTTTAACGTAATAGGATATTCCTGATTAGGAAGGCTTTATACGGCTTAAAAGAACCGCCGTTACTTTGGCAAAAAGACTTTATTAATACGTTTAAAAATTTGAGATTTAACCCCGTTCCTTACGAACTCTGTTATTTCTTTTGTTAAAAGGTGCTACTTTTCTTTTACGTTAACGATATAATCGTTACGTATAATAAAAAAAAACAAGCCCTCGTCGATTAGTTAATTTAATAAATACAGAAACGGTATATCCTTATAAGAAATAAAAACCTACAGTAATTTCTAAGTATCGAAATAATTAGAAGTAAATTTAACAAAAAAATCTAGCTATCTTAATCCGATTTTATAAATAAATTGGTTAACTTAATCTTTAAAAAAAACTTAAATAGCTTCCTAAAAACGCCAATAACGATCGGCGAATTACTGTCGAATCCTGATCTGGCTTATCCAGGTTTTGTTAACAGATACTAAAAAAAGATCGGTTCCATTCTTTATGTTACGGTCTATACACAGCCCGATATATTTTTTGCAATATCCCGATTTACCCGATTTAACTTAAACCCTAATAACGCATATCATAAAGCAGTTAATCGCGTTATACGGTATCTAATCGGCACCAAAACGTTAACGTTGCAGTTCGGTAGCGAAAATTCGTTAGATATTTAGAATAACGCCTCCTTTGTAGATAATATATTCGATCGAAAAAGCTCTTAAGTTTACGTTATGAAGTTGTTTAAAGAAGTTATAGGATAGCGTGCGAATAAGCAAAATACAGTGATTACTTCTATAACCGAAGTAAAGTTATTATTCCTTACGTAGGTTATTAAAGAAGCTTTATTCGCTTTTCGATTGATTAAGGAACTGGGAGTTGGCCTGGATGCTGGACAGTTAAATATATGGTGCGATAATTAATAGACTATACGGCTTATTAACGCCGACGTCGCCCTCTTAAAGACAAAGTTACGGTACGTAGATATATATAATTACTGGCTGCGAGAGGCAGTAAAGAAAAGCTTGATTAAAGTGGATTATACGTTTACAAACGACATGTTAGCTGATGGACTAACTAAAGCCTTGTTATAAGAAACCTTTAAGTACTTCAAAAAGCAGTTAGGATTGATGGATATTACAAAAACCTTGGATTACCGCAAGAAAACGTTAAAAGCGATTTCTGATGAGGAATTAGCTGATTAGGAAGATATAATTACCAAAAGAAAGGTTGAATAGAAAGCTATGGCTTTAGAGAGTGATTAAGTGTGACGATTAACGCCCCGAATTCTTCAAGGCGTTGAGGGGGTATGTTAGCTAGCCAGGGTGCTAAAGCACCCTAGCTACGCTCTGATCGGAGGATAATTGTTCCGTTGCTAGGCTACATAAAAGCTGTACGCGTACTGAGAAGCTGCACAATTAGCTGAATACAACAACGCAACTGACATCCCCTATATCCGACAGAACTAGCCTAGTTTTAGTGAGAGGGGTGACTAAACTAACGAACTAAATTTACAACCCTGTATACTGATCCCATTTAAGCGTGACAAATATCATCTTCTTCAGCCATATATGCTTCAGTGTGTGATGTCAGGGCCTTATAATGGGAAAGACCACGGCGGGTCAAGAGACCCGTAGCTACGTAATTTCAACATATGTTCGCAGCACCCTTCCAGATGCGAATTTAAGGTTACCCAACAAAATACCTACTAAGCAAACTTGACATTTGGGCTACGGCAAGAGCCAGAAGTCTCTGAACCGGCAGTTTCGATGCAGGTAGAGCGACTGGTACCCCACACCCCTCATACCATTCAAAGTATACACCTAGTACAGCATGATTCTCCCATCACTCGCCAAATATATATATACTTCAAGTCTGTTTCGAGGTTATCCTTCCTAAATTCAGAGGAGTACAGCATCCAGAGCCACCCCTATCAGTTTCCACAACGCCATCTACGTCGCTCCGGCCCCTAGACTATTACTTAAAAGCATGGCCATTTCTCCGGAGGCCGTTGTCGGCACAACAGTCGCCCTGTCCTTCGTTCTCTTAGGTACGCCCAATCACTAGCTTATTAAATGTCGATAATGCTAACGTGCTCAGGTAATGCCATAACCCAATCTTTCATGGGGGTGCCGGCGTTGTTGGTCGATTTCCCGCCGCCAATGTCACCAGACCACGACCCTCGCACCCGCCTTCTAGGCCGTCAATGGCCTGTGTTCTGGAAAGTTGGCAACGTCTTTTTCAGGCCCATCAGCACCATAGGTATTTTCGGCTACGCCTATTCGGCATGGGCGGCTGCGACTCAGAGTCCAAACGGAAGCCTAGGCGACTGGAGGATCTATGCAGCGTCATCGCTATGCCATCTCATCACCGTTGTCCACTCGGCAATCAATATGCAGCCCATCAACGCAAAAATAAATGCGCTGCAAGAGCCTAAGGGCTATGTGAACCCGGCGGAAGCTGAGAACCTTCTTCGCAAGTGGGTCAAGGGGAACACCGTACGATTGATTACTCCAATTGTCGCAGGTTCACTGGCACTTTGGCAGACACTGAAGTCACGATGAAAGTTCGCACAAGCCGGAGTGTTGGCGAATGGTTATTAAAGTGAAATCTATTCCCATACGTATCGAGAGTCTGGTGGCCACGAGAACTATCAGGGAAGGGACTTGGGTAGATAGTCTTCCGCGTGAGAATATTCTGTATCGTTAGGGGGCGTTGCCCGCTGGGCTCCGCATGGTACGGTGTAAAAAGACACCCTCCACTTACCAAATTCCGGATATGACAAGAATTTTGGAGAAGCACTGGTATTGGCCTGCTAGGTCAGGACGTTTACGACAGCTAGACTGCACACACGTATTTAGTAAATAATAATGGGTGATTGCTGTCTCTCGGCTTCACAATTTTGGTTATACCAACGAGATGATTCTAGTTTACCGTTATGCGGAATCTCGTTGAACCCTTACTGCACAAGCGTCCCACTCTCTTCAACAGTCATCATGTACTTAGGAGTCATACAAAGAACCGGCCACGAGATCATGTCATTCGCAGCCCTGCAATTCGCCCAAACTAGACTGGCATCTATAGTCGTCCCTCAAAAATGTGTTGGTGCATGCTTTGTGCGCATTTCCAGAGCCTTTGCGCTATCGACGAATTCCTGGATCTCGAGCACTTTAGTGCCATCTGGCGAAAGCTGAATTATCATAACGCATTCGTTCTTCCATTTCCCGGATCCGATCTTGAACTTCCCGTCCATATGTGCATGAACGATCACCACCCCTCTCTTCGCATCCTCGGCAATGGACTGGGGGATCATTCGGAACTCGGCGAATATTCCAAATATGCCTTCCGCTTTCTTTGCAAACGATTCTTTGTCGCATTCTTCCATTTGTAGGCTCTCGGGCAACACCCGATGGCGGAAGTTGGCACTTAAAGGCTCAAGGAGTTGGGTGACGGATAGGCTCCCATAGCCGTCGAGCAACGCGTTAACTGTGCTGATTCGGGTTGAGGGCACCGACTCCATTTTGGTCTGTAGGTGAAATTGAGACTGACTGTCTGGGCCGAAGACCTCAACGTGTCTGCCTGATTAAAACCTCGGACGATGAATGTGTCAAACGTGTCCTTTCAACATGCACGCTTCGGAATTCAGTTAAGGTTCTCGGAGTTCCCCAAACATCGCCGGAGTCCGAGGCAAATATAGCTTGACAAGGTCAGGCCGGTGACGTCGCAGCCGTTAGTTCGAGCAAGAAATCTTAAAGTTCCTTTACCCCGAGCTCAAATATCGACAATCAGAGATTTAGATCGAGAAGCTGTTCAGCCTTTTTAGTGTTACTTGATGTACTCAAGTGGACGAAGCTATCTTAATCAAGAGTCTATTGCCACATCATGTCTAAAGTTATACTCGTAACCGGAGCTACTGGCAAGCAAGGCGGTGCAGTCATAAATGCACTCATCAACCGGAAGGACCCGGATTTTGTCATCTTGGCCGTTACGCGCGATGTGAACAGCGCAAGCGCGAAGAGAGTTGCTTCTAGATCGCCCTTAATCACGATGGTGCAAGGCAACCTGGATGATGTCCCTACACTTTTCAAAGACGCACAAGAGGCGTGCAATCGACCAATATGGGGCGTCTATTCAGTCCAAGTGTCGATGGGGAAGGGCATCACCGTTGAGAGCGAGATCTCCCAGGGCAAGGCCCTTATCGACATGGCCATCCGAGCCGGTGTGACACATTTCGTCTATAACAGCGTCGAACGCGGAGGCGACGAGGAATCGTGGAATAACCCCACTCCCATTCCACATTTCCGAAGCAAGTATTACATTGAGCGGCATCTCCGTGATGCTACTGCCACAGGGAAAGCTGGCGAGCGTATGGGTTGGACTATCTTCCGACCGGTTGCTTTCATGGACAACTTGGTCCCGGGATTCCCAAGCCGAGTCTTTATGGCTGCTATGCATAACTGGATGGGAGACAAGCCAAACCAGTGGATCGCAACGTCAGATATCGGCATCTTCGCAACCAAAGCATTCGTCAAACCAGAGCGCTGGAACCGAAAAGCCGTGGGACTCGCGGGAGATGAGCTCACCTTTAGAGAGCTCGGCGCAGCGTTTGATAAGGTAACAGGTCATCCTGTCCCCGAGGCTCATTGGATCTTTGGCAGCGTGTTAACTTTTATGGTTACCGAGCTTCGGTTGATGATCGGGTGGTTCGCCAGCGACGGCTACAAAGCTGATGTCAAGTCGCGACGTAGAGAACATCCTGAGTTGTTAACGATGGAAAAGTGGCTAGGGAAGGAAAGTTCGTTCACGACGAAGGAAAACCTGTAAGAGTACTATTCGGCGTGGCCGACCGGCAACATGACGAGGCCTGTATACCCATTTGCACGATGGTGCATCCTGTGTCAGAAACCGGGTATTTTTAAGGAAATAGGAGACGCGGTAGAAGTTCGGAGACCAGTCGCCGACCCGCACTAGGGACAAGTACAAAGCGCCGTAGCAGGACATTCTACATACAACCGAGATAGAAGTCTGCTAATACACCTCCGTCTGGAACGGTCTGCCACCGTTCGGCTGTCACCCTTACTCTTACCTTACAGTATTATATGATGATAAATAACCTACATTTTAGGAATCCGGAGGTTTCCTCCGGAAAAGTGAGTCCACACCCCTATTCGAGGGAGGCAGAGTGTAAGACGAGTACCTAGCTCGGAGGGAGTAAAGAAAAGCTCCGGGGAAGTAGAACGAACGTGCCGCAGCAGAAAGCTGGGGGGGCAGGTGGGTGTAGAGAACGCCAAGGGCATTTGCTGCGAAATTAATCCGACATGGCAATTGCTTAGTAAATGCTACCAAACTTTTCATTTTCTTTTTTATAATTATATATTAAATAAAAAGCAATACTCTCCCCAGAGGAGACGTGATCGCGTAGAAAAAATTGGATAAAATGATAGATTGCTACTGTCAGCTAGCCAGGTGTGCTATAGCACACTAACTACAGAAGGCTACGCTCTGATCGGAGGATAATTGTTCCGTTGCTAGGCTACACAAAAGCAGTACGCACACTGAGAAGCTGCGCAATTAGCTGAATACAACAACGCAACTGTCATCCCCTATATCCGACACAATTAGCTCAATATAACAACGCAACTGACATCCCCGATATCTGACAGCTACTGTTGTTTCGAATCAAGTGTCGGGGCCCCACTTAGCTGCTGAATCACACACCTCTTTTTGTATGGGCCTTTCAGAACGCATGTATATCTTCGACAGCAATACAATAACAACGCGTTAAAGATGTTTTAATAAATAATTTATATAATATACGATATTTCGAAACTATTACAGCGTTATCTAGCCCTAATCCGAAAGCTAAATATAACAAACGCTTTATTGCACTATAAAAATATAACTAGTTGATTTTAATTATCGAAAGCGATTATTTTAATAAAGAACTATTAATCTTATTCGATATAAACGTATATACGATCGAATGATATCTCGTTTAATATAAAGCAACTAGGCGGTTTTTTATAGAAAAGTGTTAATTATTATCAGCAAGAAACGTTAAGGTTATTTTCTTAAGTACTTAACGTAGATATTATATATTATTACAGGTTATATTAGTTAATTAACTATTTAAAAGCTGTTAAAAAACTTACCTTATAAACTTAACTTGTATTTCGACGAACTATAAAAATTCCTTGTCGATTATTCCGATATGTACGTAACCATCTTTATATTTTCGTAATACCTAAAGAGTATTAATTTAAAAAATAGAGAAATAAAAATAAAAATTATCTAAACGGATTCTGATTAATAAACGTAATATTTCCACGCCGTTATGAATTATATTTCGAATAGATTTATTTTCGTAAATAAATTAAATGTTAATAAACATAATATCAACTATCGTTCTAGCTAAATACTTAAAGTTCACGTCTTTCATAGAGAAAAATTTTAAAACGTAACCGTTATTTTAATATATTGCCGGCGTTTACGGTTAACAGGTTATTAAATACTTTCATATATTAAAAGTTCGCTAACTACGAAAGGTTTATTTTATCATTAAAAACAGATATTGCTATTAATAAAACCATTCGGTAAAAAACGCTTTATATAAATGATTAATCCTTTTAACTTTTATTATTCGAATAAAATATCTACAATATACAACAAATCAAAGTAAAGTGATAATATTTCTCTTTCTATTTATTTAATTTAAACCTTATTTAAGCGTTTTTCAATAACTTTAAAATTTATATCCGTTGCTCAGTCCCAGTAGCTCAGTGGTCGCAAGCTTGGATATGTCTCGTTTCGCTTGTTATTGGCCTGGGCAACCAAGAACTTGCGAGAGGCAGCGGGTTCGAATCTAGCTTAGGACAGCGTGTTCTAAACCGCTAACCCAGCGCACGGACTAGCGGATGCGCTTGCGTTTCCAATCGTGTCGGCGACAATTGGAGTGGTTGGGCTAGCTGATGTCTAAGTATCGTATACACCCATTGATTTGTTACCGTGTTTAAGATTTCTATACGGTTTTTTCATCCGACCCGCCTATAGATACGGTTTTTAAAAGGTGCTCTC
This sequence comes from Monosporascus sp. 5C6A, assembly GCA_004155035.1. Classification (NCBI taxonomy): domain Eukaryota; kingdom Fungi; phylum Ascomycota; class Sordariomycetes; order Xylariales; genus Monosporascus; species Monosporascus sp. 5C6A. The sequence goes on from QJOB01000324.1 coordinate 19,726, forward strand.
CAGTCACGTCGTAGAATTGGACGTGCATATATATTGTATAACTTCGTGTCGACGTCAGCATGTATATAGCTAGATACCTAACAGCACTTAACTTTATATATCCGTCGCTAGATTAAATATACGTTTAACTATTTTCTTAATAACAAACGGTTTAGATTAACGTCCCATACCCCCTTCTCGCTTACACCCCCTCGCCGCTTGTTTTTTTTAACCATTTTAATTGCGTAGCTTTAATCATTTATTATTTAACACCAACAACATAGAACGACTTATAAAAAAATCAAGAATGAGCTTGGCTGTTTAGGCTAAAAGGTAAAACCAGAAACTTAGTTATAAACGTTTTCATATAATATATAATGTTTCCGAATCTACCTTAAGGAACCGATGTAATGGTATAGCTTTCCGAACCGATATTATCCCCAATTTGCGAAAATTAACGCCGACCGAAAAGAAATCAATTATCGACCAAATCCTTAACCTAGATACGCGAGCGTTTCCTGTCCGGCTTTAGTATGTTAAAGATATGGCGAATTTATTATTCGCCTAGTACGTTGAAGAACGCGTCGGAGTTAACTGGGCGTCGAAATTTGTTCGACGGCAAAAAAAACTCCAAAAGCGTTTAAATCGAAAAATCGATTATGAAAGGCTATTATGCGAAAATCCAAAGGTATTTCGCAAATAATTTAAGTTGGTTCGGGTTATAATCGCAAAATACGGTATCGCAAAAAAAGATACTTATAATTTCGACGAAACGGGCTTTTTAATGGGATTTTTGATAATATATAGCATGGTAATTACAAATACCGAAAAACGTAGAAAACCTAAATAGGCCCAATAAGGCAATCGGGAATAGGTTATAATTATATAAACTGTTAATTCGCAAAGTTAAATTATATTGCTATTTATTATTTTAACGGGAAAAACTTACCTTAGATCCTGATATCGCAATAACCTATTACCCGCCGATTGAAAAGTTGGGACTAGTTATAATAATTAAATAACGAACAAATTAGGTTTAAAATAAATCTAGCATTTCGATAAATATACTCGAACGCGTCCGAAAAAAACGAAACGCTTTTTTATCCTCGACGGTTACGAAAGTTATTATTCGATAAAATTTAAAGAATATTACGCGAATAACGATATTATTACGCTTTATATGCTTTCTTATTTTTTTTTATCAGTTTTAACTTTTCGACGTATTTTATTTTCCCGTTTTAAAGCGCGCTTATGCGCTTTATATCGAAAATTTAATACGACGTTACCATACCTATATCGCGAAAAGGGATTTTTTTGCCAGTTTTTACGACGCGTTTAAAGCCGCTATAACGTCCAACAATATCAAATCCGGCTTCGTTAAAACTGGATTTATTCCATCCGATCTTAATAACGCTTTTTCCGATTTGGAAATTTCTTTAGTTATATTTACGCCAACCGTCTCGCCGCTTACCTCCGCCGGTTCCATTCTTTCCCTACCGTCGAAAACCTTTCGAAATATTTAAAAATAACAAAAAATCAAGGACGATACTTATAGCAAAAAATTAGAAATTACCAGAAGAGCTCGCTGATAAAGATAGTTAAATCGGTTAATCGTTTAACAAAAAGTAACTTAATACTTTTGCACGAAAACGTTTTTCTTAAAAAAGAAACCGCTAAATTACGCGAAACTAACCATTTTCTCAGCAAACGCCGAAAAATCAAAAACAAACGTTTTCAAAAAGAAGGAATACTTACTATACAAAAGGAACAAGCTCTTCTGGCCAAAAAAGAGAAAGGTGGTAAAAAAATGCAGCCAATAACGGCTAAAAGTAATCGTTACAAAAGGGTTAAGATAAAGGAACGGAAGTGTGGCGTCTACGACAAGCCCGGACATAATGCACATACTTATAAAGAAGCTATAAATACGTCTAGCGAAAAAGAATCCGATTAATTTGAATTGATTTGATGCGTTATAGTCAATTTATTTGGATTTATTATTACGGAATGCCAAAAAGGAGCGGCGAGAGGGTGTAAGCGGAAAAGGGGTATGAAACGTTATTTCTTATAAATTTTTACAAACGGGTTAATTAAAGAAAAAGAAATAAAAGGTTATTTAAAAGAAATATAGGCAAAGTAGGATTTAATTATTTAATATAACTATATAATAAAAAGATAAGGTATTAAATTATTATTAACAGATTTCTTATATTAAATATTCATATCTTTTTAACATCCGTATTTCTTAATCTCTTTTTTTTAGATAATATTATTTTAAAACCTTAATTATTCCGTTTATTTTATTTTTTCTCATTTTAATTAACTTTAACTTTAAAGTAACAACGGCGGCGAACTTTAGCTTTAAATAATAATTACCTCAGTATATATATAGATATAAAAGAAAGATTATCAAATAGAAGAACTTATAGAAAAGTTAGGTTATTAATAAAAACATTATTATATAAAACGTACAGATGGTAATATATGTTATAATATTACTGCAATTTCTTTTATTAAGTATTAGAATTTTTTGAAACGAGTAACCAAAATTAAGTTGAATTTTAATACGTATAACGATTACTTATATTCCAAATGGTAATAAGGGATATTCCGTATTTTCTTGCAATTTTGACGAACCCCTCGCTTATATTCTTTTCGAACTTCTATTTTGTTTTTTATACGGCGACCATTTTTTACAGGGAGTAATTAGACCTAATTAAGTGTCTACTTATAATTGAGTATTAAAGGAGTTGGTATTGAAGTAGAAGAAATACGAGTTTTTGTAGAGGGTGCAGAAATCTACTGAGATTTTTGCACCCCCACTGTAACAGAGCTCTGCGACTAATTACCGTCGTAAAATCGGCCTATCCCGGGTAGGGTGCCCACCAGTCTTGAGCACCGAGTCATCGGCTGACAAGGTGCTGACCGGAGAATCAAAAAATCCGCAGTATATTTCCTGTTTTCTGAGATTTTTACATCACATAAACCAGATGCCGTCGCGCAAAACGCCGAAAAGAACTAATTACTCACTAAGGTAGTATCCCGATGACACGTGTACATGTTGCGGCGCCGGAACCATTCTATGGGTGGCATGTGGGGTGTGCATAACAGCGGTGAGATACATATATAATACGCGTGAACAACGACAGCCGGGCACCAACAGACCACGAACAAGTTAGGGCCTAGGAACAACGCGACTGAGATCCACAGCCTCCAGTCTAATTCTGAGGTGTTCCCGTCTAGCGCAGGCACTTGGCCCAAAAGATTGATCCCTTGGACTAAGGACAGTGGGCCGGTGCCATCCGGGGCCGGAGTGCTGGGCTAGGGCTCTGGAATCTTCAGCGGATCGGCAGCCCCAGCAAGATATTCAACGGTCCCACGCGGTGTACGCATTACAAATACCAGAGGCTCTCCTAAGCTTCTTTTTGTAGCCACGGTCATGACGACACTCACAAGGAGGATGGTCATGGCACGCCCATCTGATGCGAAGCCCAAGGCTCTGCCGCGGGTCATTATTGGCGGCGGTAGCATCACGGGCCTATCCCTGGCTCTGATGCTCGAAAAGGTCGGCGTAGACTTCGTCGTCCTCGAGGCCCACGACTCCATCACCCCGCAGGTCGGTGCCGGCGTAGTGTGTAACGCTAATGGGTTCCGAATTCTGGACCAATTGGGCGTCTACGACGATATCATGAAGGAGTCGATGGCGCCTCTTCAGGAGGTGAACACCCGGTGGCCAGACGGTAGTTTGCACAACAAGAACAACGATTTCTCAGACCGCTTAGAGCAATTGACGGGCTATCCGCTGGTAGTGCTTGATCGGCAGCAGCTTCTGAACATCCTATACAGCCATGTCAGAGAGAAGACTAAGTTGATACTAAGTACGAACCAGCGACTTCTATCTGAATGACGTCGTGCTTATTTGACCAGGCGCACGTATCGTATCCGTTAGCGAAGGCGACCATGGAGTACACGTCACAACAAGCGACGGTAGACAGTTCACTGGGGATATCCTCGTTGGCGCGGATGGGGTCCATAGTATTGTTCGGCAGGAGATGTGGCGACTTGCGCGGCTAACAGCGCCGGGATATTTCAGCGATGATGAGATCAACAGTCCGTCTGCGATGCTGGTCGTCTTCTGGGTCATGTCACTGATGTTTAAACAGATATCAAGTGCAACTGGATAACATTATTTGGTATCTCTACGTTACGGGATCCCCGGATCACCCCTGGCAGCGCCAATACCAGGTTCGGGCATGGGATGTCGTACGGAGTGTTGAGTGGAGGCAATGGTCGAAATTACTACTTCCTCAACAAGGCGTTACCCAGGGAGCTCCAGGGGAGAGAGATTTGCCAATATACTGAGGCGGATCGCGATGCCTTGGCGAAAGAGCATTGGAACGAGTTCGTGCAGCACGACATAAGATTCGGCGATTTATTCGAAGCAAGCGTACGAGCTGTCCTTGTACCTCTCCAGGGGTACGTATTCCCGAAGTGGCACTGGGGCAGGATCATCACCCTGGGAGATGCTGCTCATAAGGTAAAGCCTGGCCGACACCTCCAATTCCATTGTGTGTGCCTGCTAAGATGGAATATTCCAGCTTCATGTGGTCACCGGGCATGGCGCGATGACGTGCATAGAGGATGCAGCAGTTCTTGTGAACCAGCTGATGAAGCAACTCCAAGAGAACCCCTCTTCCTCGCTGGTGGCTACGCAGATCCACCAAGTCTTCGTGCAAACGCAGAACCTGCGCGAATCGAGATCGAGGACTCTCATGCAACAGTCTTTTCTTACGCAGAGCATGCACTCGTGGACCAACCCGCTGCTCAAGTTTGCCGCGGCACACCTGATTCCGTGGCTGGGATTTGATGTTGTCTTGGCACAAATAGTGGACGCCGTGAGGCCGGCACCGCGCGTGGAAGGCCTTCCACTACCACCTAGGAAGAAGCTTATTGGGTTCGATGATGAACACCCGGAACCCCCATCTGCCGCGAGGTCGTGGTTAAAACGCCTTGTCTATTCGATCCTCATTCTATGTGCGATGTGGGAAGCGAACTCAGCAAGGAATCTGACATATGCAGATGCAGGAACGGAACTCGATTGCGAGTTGGCTCGGGTGGATGGTCTATTCAGGCTAGACATGGCGGGCACACTCATCGTTATGCTGGTAGAAGGTTGGCGTCGCTCCAATAAAACGTCTCCCCCACAATGGCCTATGCTATGGGCGTTGACTGTGGATCTGGTCGGCTTCCAGGTTGTCGCCCCTTTCTTCTATCTTGTCAACTACTGGATAACGTCACGCCGTGGCCGTATCCAATTTACAGACCCAAGCCGCCCGATGATTCTATCGGCAGCGAAGACCATATTCCCTGTTGTTATTCTGCTTTATATGCTTCCAATAGCCGTGACAACCTTTACGAGCCAACTGGGCATGGCTTCCCAGCCGGCCCGAGTAGGCCCCCCATCGTCACTACCATCCGCAGGGTGCACTGCATTGGCGACATTGCTTATCTCGATGATAGCCGGCGAGAAGGATACTTTCCTCGGCCAGAAGTATCTGAAATATATCACATTCGGCTACAAATGTATGTTCGGTACCCTCGCCTTGCTGCACCTGGCAAGCCTGGGCTGGCAGATCGAGAACAAGTGCATGTTATGCCCTCTCCCGGTACTCCTCGCGGAATTTGCTTGGCTTCTAGGCGTCTACTCGGACGTCTGCCACTACAACCAAATTAGAAAGGGCGTGTTATATCATACGGTCTTGATTACTCTCGGCTTCGTTCTCGTCGGCCCGGGAGCGACGGTAATGGCGGTCTGGCATTGGAGAGAGGAGGCTAGGAAGCCGAGTCAAGAAAAGCGTCAAGGGCAAGGGGCTTAGGGTCGGCAAAGTCGACTCCTGTGATTCAGCAGCTGGCGTTAAGAGGTGGTCGGAGTTCCAAAACTAGAATGGCACGGTCGGCCCACATTCACGAGTCATCGTGGCTCTGCTCTGATAATATCGGTGGGGATTTGGATATTGACGACGCGCTACGAATCATTTACTAATGATCTAGAAATATTTTTGATAGATTTCGTTTAATGATTGCAACTCTCATTATGCCTAGCTAGTAGCCATGTCTTGTAGGACGATGTTGCGAGTCTAAAGGCTTAGATAAGCTACGATATGATCCACGTGGTTAGATAGATAACACCGCTGGACCATATCTATAGCTATTTGATATGGTTGAAACCGGGCCCGGGAATTAGCTTGAAATAAGAAACAAGCCTCCTGGGCGGTACACCGTTGGACCCCTGGCATCGGGATCCGGCAGCTGCACTCGGAGGCGTCACTGTCAGCGCGCTCAGTACTTACAGTACCCGGGGAGATTTTCTGTTGGTTACATACACCCATTATTTTCCATCCAGAGTTAATATTTAAACCCAATAGAAATTAATGGGCCACTTTAATCAAGGGCAGCGTTTGGTAACGTACAATAGGCATGTACCAACAATCTTTAGGTTGTGTATTATACCTTGCAACTTCGTATGAGAATCTACACTAACGTAGAGTAGGCCTAGTGGGAGGTAACTAACAGAACCCCCTGGATAATATAGTCGCGCTGTGGGTAGAGTTCACTGCTAGTTCACGTATGACGCCACATGACGCGCAAGCACGGGCAGTCTTTTGTCAATTCCATAGTAATATTTCATTAAGACATCTGCTCTACTGCCGAGGCCGTTATCAATCGGTCAAGCTGAGGATTCAATCCGTTATTGGCCAGACTGGATTAATCAGCTAGGATCGTGCCTTTCCGATCACCCGAAAAGCTTGTTTCCAAGCTCAAGTTCCAGGCAGGTGATCTACGTGATCCGAGGCCTAGCGTATAATCCCCTATCATGGCATTGGTCAACGTGAAACTTGGAAAGCTTCGTCGTAATCGTTACTACGTATGATGGGTGTGTCTAACATCCGGGCGGTATCTCTCCACATGTCAAATGCCCAGATCTTCTTTCAGTTGGCCAGTTTCTTGCACTAGCTGATACCTGACATGGAAGTTTTTATTCCGCAAGATACTAACCATTCGCTCGTTCCGCCATGTCAATTTAGACCCGTCAAGCGTCGTGCTCACTGGGCCTCCTATTCCAATTACGTCTCTACGATGGATTTCGGACCGCTAGTTTTATCTGCCACGGATCCCCCAGTATCCGTTTGAACGGAATTCAGATCTTCACTTTAGCCGACCATCGCCAAGGTCTGTGTTGCGTTGTTCGATTACTGTACATAACGGATGGGTCGTAGAAGTAAGTTGGCCATGCTGTTACTGTACTTAATCCAGTTCGCCTTGACGGCTCTTTGTACGGCCACAGTAACCCCACGGAGTCAAGATGGGTTCATTTCCCTGCCAGCTTCCCGCATGCGCAAGCCGCTTAGACTCTCAAAACGACAGGAAGACACAGACGTACCGTTGTACGACATCTCTGGAGTCAGCTATCTTATTGAATGTGAGTTTAGTTGGTATATTAGAATAAAAGGGACAAACTGACCAAATCAAGTGAGCATTGGAACGCCTGGGCAATCTGTGAAAGTCGCCGTCGACACCGGTTCCAGCGAACTTTGGGTCGACCCAGTGTGTCAGACTTCACAAAGCCTATCCGAAGTCGAGGAGTGCATAGCGAATGGCATTTATGACCCTTCCCGATCCGACACTTTTGAGGACCTCAACTCGACGAATACTATTCCATATGGCATCGGGGTTGTCCAAATCGAATATGTGAGCGACAATATTGTTTTCCCAAACAGCAGTATGTAAGCACCTCCTGTAGCTCGGTTGCAGGGATTTGCTGATCCCCGTCTAGCGATAAACCTCACGGGTGTGCAATTCGGTGTCGCGACTGCGAGCCGCCAGCTCAATGAGGGTATCATGGGTCTGAGTTTTGGGGGAAATACGCCGGAGGCCGTCTTGAGATATAACAACATTGTCGATGAGTTATTCTTGCAGAACGCCACACAGTCAAGAGCCTTCTCTGTTGCCCTTGGTAGTTCGGATTCAGACAATGATAGCGTCGTCATCTTCGGCGGAATCGACACCAGCAAATACACAGGCCCTCTACGCACACTGCCAATTCTGGGTCCACAGAATGGGGAAGCCATATACCGGTAAGACCAGTGTCATTTCAGTTAATAAGGAACCTGGAGGAACGGCTCCGCTGATTGATATGGTCAGGTACTGGGTACAGCTTGATTCCATCGGCACCACAGGACGCGGCTCCTTTCATGCATACGACAACTCTTCGTTACCAGTTGTTTTAGACACCGGATCGACATTCTGCTCATTACCGCGGGCGGTCGTCAACGGCATGATGGAAGATCTCGACGGCCAAATTGATCGTCAAGGTCAGGTTCTCGTCGACTGTTCGCATGTCGACAACAAAAATACGTTCGATTTTAACTTCGGCAAAATCACCATCAGCATCCCATACTCTCAGTTTGTTGTTCAAGCGAACAGTGAAGTTTGCGTCCTGGGCGCCGTCCCTGACGACCAGATAGCACTACTAGGTGACTCCTTTCTCAGGAGCGCGTATGTGGTCTTCGATCAGAAAAACATGGAGGTCGCGATGGCTCCTTACGCAAATTGCGGCCAGAGTGAACACAGGATTCCGGACGGCGGAGTTTCTGGCGTCAAGGGAGCATGTGGTAGTACCAAAAATGGCAGCGGAGGAGACAGGAATGACGGCGGAGGCGACAGTGGAGGTGGCGATGACAATGCTGGATCCAGATTAACTGCCAGCACGTTGGTTCTATTATCTACATGCATAAGCGTCCCGGTATTTGTGGATCTGCTCTAAGCGAGCGATTTCGGGCTCGGCACACATCGGTTTTAGATGGACCGATGGGTTCGGAAAAGTGTCAGGAAAGCTATCGAAACCCAAGGATTCGACTATGGTCGCAGTCGGCCGTGGAAGAATACTCGGATATATAGGAGCAGAGGACTAGGTAGACAAGCAAAATAGTCGACCGGATATCTTTCCATCGCCGACCAGACAGAGTTCGCAACCACCGAGAAGAATAAATGAAATGTCGTAAATCCGTGAAAATATCCGATATCAATCCGAATTATCATAGCCATACCATGCTTTCAATATGCCCAAACGCCGTCTGGTCAGCCCACCAGCCGAGCCCCCGAGTCTCGGAACCATCAAGCTAGGAGTAGAAAAACAAAAAGGACCCCATCACCGCTGTCCCCCATAAACCTCGCCCCCGGCCAAACTCAGCACTCACAGCCGGCTGACCATGAGACTCGCGAACGTCGCGTTGAGGCTGCTGTTGTCCCAGGCCTCGAGGTTGGCGGCCTCCCACTCACCCTGGAGGTAGCGCAGGACGGCCCAGACCTGGTAGAACTCGAGGTCACTCTCACCGTCGGCGTCGGCGTCCGGGTCGAAGCGGCCGTGGGACCACTCGCCATCGTTGTCCCAGCTGAAGCGGAGCACGCGGACGATGAAGCGGGCGGCGTGATCGAGGGCCGTCCAGCCCTTCTTGTTTATGCCGCCGGTGCCCTTGCCGCCACTGCCGCCGCCGCCGCCGTCGTAGTACTTTGGCTGGCGGAACGCGTCCGTATCCCGCAGCCACCCGAACAGCTCGTCGCACCCGATGTCCTCGACGACGTCCTCCGTCTCGAGGTAGTCCCGCCGGTACTCGCGGAAGAACGGCCGGATGTACTCGCTGTTGAGGAGGTGCCGCACGTGGTGCTTTGTCGACTCGTCGTAGTTGAGCCAGACGCAGAGCTGCTCGTAGCCCTGCTGCAGGGCCGCGCGCCTGTCGCGCGGAATCGAGCGGCTTGTCATACTAGATTTTCGCTTGTTGCTTCGTCCACTGTCTGTCGAGTGGGCGGGTGAATACCTAGGTGAGACGCGCGGCGGTGCCGCGGCTGTTACAAAGGGAATGTCTCTTGAGCGGATGACGATACGATACAACGGAGGCGTAGATGACCCTCAGACATGCCAGACGTTGCATCGCGTATTAGAGGGAGCAACGTCGGTTATGTATTTCAGTTGGGTCTCGAGACGTCGTTCGACTCGGCACAGCTAGTCCGCAGCGACAATTGAGAAGTGGAGGGCGACTACGAGGCAAATCTGCAGGAAACCGAGGGGCTGAGCATTGTGTGACGGCAAGAAGGGGCCCTCACCCAATCGCCACCCTTGCCCGGCTGTAAGAGGGCTGCAGGAAATCAATAACCTTGTGGAGTGTGTGCCAGTAGACAATGGGCATTCAGCATCCCGAGCTCGGTACACAATGCAAACGGATGATAAACTTGAAATCCAGAGTTCGGCGTTTGTTGCATCTAAGCAGATGTACTTGGACGCGAATCATGAAGCTAGGCAGCAATGAGATTGGCGGTGGCCCAACGCCTTGATGATTCGAGGAACCGTCTGATTGTCGTGCACAGCCGTTTGAGACATTGATGGGCACCCTTAGCATATGTGCGACTCTGTCCAACTCATCCCGCTGCAGTATTTGGAGTGGCGGTATCATGACGCAACGAAGCTAGATTACAAGTGTACGAGTTGCGCCTACTCGAGCCCCGTGTGTTCTGTTTCAATTCATGTATGTTTGGGTTCATCATCACTATGGACTGTGAGCTTCAGGCATTCGTCCGACCCGGTTTGCTTGCCGCCGTCGTATGCACTATAAGCCAGTTGGTGGATGCGTTGATCCGTGAGGCTTAGACAAGAATTTTAGATAAGTCCTGTGGTATTCCTCAATCGATGTGTTGTGGCTCGTTGAGACTGTGGATCGGCCGCCGGAAGCACAGGTGCATGGGAGACAGAAAAGAAATGTTGTCGTCAGAGAAACAGGGAATCTATAACCACTTGTTTTCTCAAGAGTTGCGTATCAGTCAATTGAAAACCAGGCTGAGCCCACCCAATCTGATGTGGCGACTTCCGTCGTGCACAGTTAACACTTCTTCAGCCACTTTCGCTGGGGTTTCCCGGACTACTCCTTATGCACGCTAGGGGGTTTTGGAGGCTTGATGTAGTTGGCGATGGTCTTCTTGATATTCGACAGACTTGCACGACGACTTCCTCTCTTCCTGAGGCCCGAGGTGTCTCCGCCACCACCATCGCGGCTAGAAGGTCCTGCATCGGAATTTCGCCTTTCTCTATGTAAGTTCTGCGAGGGACTCTCGCCTCCCCAGGTCCGCCTCTGCTCCCCGTCTTTCCGGCGCTTCGCAGCCGTCCGCTGCCAGCTGAATACGCCGGTGCTGAGGTCCGGGTGCCTTATCGGCTGGGCCTCGGTTCGCGTGCGCTGCGACATGATGCGCAGCAGTGGGTCACGGCAGTGGCGGTCCTCCTCCTGCGCCTGTTGGATGAAGAGCTCGTAGTCGGACGGGCCTTGCGATTCTTCTGGTTCCTCCCGAGTCGCTCTTTTCGAGTTGTCGTCCTTGATGTAAGCTGCACAATGCCCACTGGATATCCGGCCTCTCGCGAAGAAATCTCCTTGGGCTGGCGCAAGCGGGGCTGGGTGGGGTATGGACCGCCGATCCCTTTTGGTGGGAGGATCATGGACGTAGGTCGCGGTCTCCCGCGGTGAAAGGGGCATGCGAGAAAAGTCCGTGGCAGCATGCTGGGGAACAAAAGACTTTCTCGGCCTATCAGGCTCAAGGGCATTGCCCGGTCCCGGTCCATTGTTAAAGCGGGACCGCAAAGTCGGCTTCGGGTTCGTTGGTGTCGCGTCTGGAGGTGGCGGCAGCGGCTTGCTAATACTGACTGATTGCTGCTGCGAGTGCCTTGACGTCGTATTACCCGGGTTATCAATGTTACGTGTCGTTTCGGGCTGCTGGGGCCCTCTCTGCTCAGACGAAGAAAGTTGCCGCTTAGACTTGCTCAGTGTGTTGCGTCGCAGCACCCTTCCGATGAGGCCCGAGCGGGTTTGTTCTGTGGCTGGTGAATGCGACTCAAGCGTGATATCATTTTGCTGGGAAAGATCCCTCGACCGCCTCAGTGCCGCGACGGACATGCTTGATGCCCCGTTCTAGCGGTGTGATGGACGATTGGTGTGAAGCAGAATGCTTTGCCGCAAAGACAAAGAAGCATGCGATGCTTCTCGCTCTTGGACCAGGCAGGTCAAGTATGTTTTCAGTTGCGAAGGCCAGCAGTTCAGCTATCGACGTACATTAAGATGCACCTGACGTTCCAAAAAGCTGAAATTACCATCAGCCTTCATCGTCGTTGATTGGGCATCCGGAACCCCAATTAAGCGGCCCGTACCAGTTAGATTGACCTCGCCAAGTCGTTAATCATTATTCATTTTCGGCCCCATACAGACTATGTTAAGTGCTAGCCCTGTCAGGGTCGGTACTTTACCAATACGTGGCCATTGTCGACAAAAAAAATGGGATAGTGCCTGTGGCGTTTTATGGGTCGTGGGCGTATCAACATTTTTTTCGTCAACCACCTTGCGTGGCATGCCGTAATGGTATCTTAAATGAAGGGCGCAAAGCCATTAACGCAGGGTCGCAGCGCAAGGTTTAACAATAAAACACTACTAATTAACCTAAAGCGCGTATTAATTAATAGAACAGGAGCGAAGATTCTGATAAATATTAATGCATAATGGAATGACTTTGGGGGTGCCAATTAGCAAAGTACAGCTAATGTTCATAGGTCCACTTGGGTTTTTATGGGCGGGGTGACATTGGGTTACCAAGAAGCGTTTAGGTGGAGTACCATTAGCGATTCGGCGAGGTCAATCTAACCGGGGGCGAAGGGGTTGAGACCAGTCCTTAATTTAATGCAGCCCTACTTCGTACTGCAAGCTGATATTATGAGATAGTACTTCACATAAGGCGAAGCGGCCAAGGACCCTCTCTGGTACCTACACCTAAGGTCAGTGACCGCGTACAGAGGCAGATCGGGCCGTGTAGACCACAACTCGGAATCGCGGCCGAGGCTCAAATAAGTCAATAGACGTACCTAAAAGGGCAATTCAGTTACTCACGTCTGCGCTCTCAAACTGGTTGCAGGCGCCACCGATTGACTTCCTTTGCGCTCTCTTTATAACTTTATACAACGTCCTTGTGGAGACATATATGTCCAACTTCCAAGGTCAAAGTGCATATCGTTTCCTTCGAGAAGGACGTCCGATTGGAAATGAAGACTGGCAACTTAGCCGAGCGGGATGACACCATGAGCAATCCAACCGATAATTATAGAAAATCCCCTGGGGTGCTTCTCATGTGTGACCTGATCTCTTTGACCAAACCCTTTCCGAACATCCGTCAACGGTGTCGTGAATGTGTGTTCCAATTTAAGACTCAGACATCCTTCATACGGGAGTTGAAGGGGCGATAGCAACTGAGAACATGAATAATGTGTCTACCATTGGGGTTCACGGCGGCTATGGTGAGGAATAATCAACATCCTGTTCTGTCATGCGTCGACTTATAATCATACAAGATCTGACACGTATCGAAGCAAGCCTTCTATCTGATGCTGCTCTATGATGAGTATCCGACAAGCTTTAGCCACCCATTCCGGCATATATCGATCGATCGCTCTATCCTATTGGAGGGATATATTATTACATAGCCTGCTTCACTCGCAGTTGCCCTGCTTAGTCTCTAAAGCAAACACTTTCAGTTTTTATGACATATGACGTGAATAAGACACAGCATATGGCTATTCACCTCATGTTTGACGGCTGGAACTCCGATAGTGAACCACTTGTACTGTCACTTCTTATGGTGAGTCAAACCGGATGCAACATGGCTCCTTGAAGTCGTAGTCTAGGATTGACCGTATAATGGTTATTGAACTGTAATGATTGATTCAGGGCTCTACATAATAGGGAAGCCGTGGCTAGAAGGCTTTATATATAGCATGGGAGCCCCGGAACAACATTGTTGCGGGGTGCCTGCAGGATACTGGGGCTTGATGACTAAACAAGCTACCCTATTCTGCGGCAACTATTCACGAAGCAGATTCGAGCCACCAACTCGGCCCAGTTACTATAAATTCAGTCCCAAGCCTGGCTACACATGATACTCTGGCATCACACACTGAAGCATTATAGCTGAAGAAGTAATTATTATCAGGTTGACCTTCAAGAGGTCCTAGCTAAAGAGAGAGGGTGATGATACCTCCTCAATTACACAAAAAACAAGTCTAACTGAGAGAAAGCGACACCGGACGTGGCTGTTAATAGGCCCATATAGTGTGTCGAACTATTGGAGCTAAACCCCAGCTATATGGACCTAGCCTTAGCTAGATCTGACACTACACTACTCAAATATTTCAGCCAGTTGCATCCACAATCAGCAAACCTTCACCTAATATCAATCACGCAAAATCTACTATTATACTACTGTACCACAGTCCTACCGTTGTAGTCTCGGAAAATGCTTCCACTACTCGCCATCCTCATGTGCATCTGCGCTGCACTACAAGCAACCCCCTCCTTGTCCGTAAGAATGCCTCATCCGACAGACCACAGCCCATTCCCGGTCGTGGAATGCCATGGATCAATAATATCCCGAGTGGTCGGATAGAGCGATTCAGGCGAGACTCCAGCACCACCGACGCCGCACGCCACGCGCGCCGTGAGCAGGGGCCGGAGCCGACCAATATCACCTGCAGCGACCTGCCACTCACGAAACTGCCGATGCGCGCAGCGCTTAGCACCTGCTCGACCTTTCTGAAAAGGATCGGCGAATCCATGCGCCAGGCAAGGCACAAACCGACCAACTGGTGTACGCTCACTGTCTGGGGCGACCCTGCCATCATCTGGGGTTCGACTTATGAGGAGCGGAAAACGGGGGCTAGCAAGTGCAACGACGTCGCCGCTGGCGTCGACAAGATCCTGGAGAAGTGCTGCGACGGTAAGGAGCGTTGCGGCGGATGGGGACCCGCCTGGGGCAATGGCGACATTTTAATTGCGCTGGGCAAACTCAGAGGAGCCGCATGCGTATAAGTCTGGTGGCCGATGGGTCAGTCAAGATCGGTGTGCGGGAGGGAGGAGACCCTGAAGATGGCTTTTTGGATCAAGAGTCTTCTTTGAACTGGGAAGGCTGATAGGCGGCGGATGACTGGATATTGAGTTTTTGGTGACGGAAACAGTGTCTATCAGTCCTCCGGCATTATACGACTACCGCGGAGACAGGCAGCGGATAGCATCCGCCTTCATCCATGCCCCTTGTGCCAGTTCTCTGGTACCCGCCCTTGTGGAACTCCCACAGCATCCGGTCGAATCTGCCCTCTTTTAACGGAGCCGCGCCCCGTCTATGAACTGTATGGGGCATGGTGCGAGGTCATAGGCATAGTCTTCCAGGAAGCGGCGCGAATGATGATTTGCGAGTCAGCTTTATGGCATCAGTTTGCACTTATCTCCTTGAAATTTGTACACAACTACCCTTAGATTTATCCAATGTGCTCTTTCCTGGTTCGAAGAAGCACTCCGTTTCTGCTCCTCCACCCGCACCTCCTCCGCCTCTGCCAGCTTCAGGTTCAAACCGCGGACGCCCTCCACCACCACAGCGCCCTGTGCCGCAAGCAGCAGCTGTGCCAAGTGGCAGCATGGGAATTGGTGTTGAGACGGAATTCCTCCTCGAAGACCGTATCCCGGACTCAGAGTCGAACAAATCCTTGCGTCTATTCGCGCGCCGCTTATGCGAACGGTACTATGCCGCTGTGTTAAAATTAAATCCTCGGATGTTTAGCTTGGACTAAAACATGTTTGATGGGCTGCCACATCTACACTGGGGTTTAATTAATGACCCGACGTGTGAAACTGGCAAAGAGCCGTGGTAAGTTGAAACAGACACTTGCCGGACTCAGATATACTAATCCAGATAACCCCGTGGTTTAGAACATCCTCTCCGATTCTCAGGGTCCCCAGGGTCAGCATGACGAGAACATGTAAGGCAACCTGGGCTTTCCTTGCAACATATTACATTATCAGCGTTGACAGCAACTGTAGCACGCATGTCCGTCTTTCTTTGGCTGATGGCTACACCGTGACACAGCTTACGAGGTCGGCACAGGCCGTTATCCATTTTGAACCAGCTATGGAGGCTCTTCTACCGCTGGAGGGGGCGAGAAAACCAATACGTGCGCAGCAACTGGATAGAACAACAGTATCTTTGGACGTCACAAGTTGTCTAGAGACCAGTCTATCGCCACCATCGATGGGTGCACATCAATCAATGAGCTAATCGATTTGATGAATCCAGACAAGTCGCGATATTTTGGCTGGAAATTTCTGGCTTTACAGAAATACAAGACTGGGGAGTTTCGGCGTGGTGCTGGCAGCCGGACTGTTAACGAAGTCTTCACGTATCGTTTTCCCCGTTCCTGTCGGCAATCTCAGCCCTGAGAAGGTTGTGCATATATAGCGCGTTTGGAAGACAATCTGATAAAGCATTCTGCCATTTTTGCCCGGCTCTGCACATGCATCCTGTTGCCTCTCATTACGATATCACATCGCGGCGAGAAAACCCGAGAGTTGCTCTGAGACGTCCTCAAAGGCGTACACCCACGTGCGAGTGCTTTGGGTTGTAATTGGTGAAGATTTGATTAATGTTGTGCAGCCGCCCTGCATTAAAGTCTTGGTTGTCTTGGCATTCTTCTCCTTGGCCTCTGAGATATCTGCAGTGCTCACGTGCATGACTACCTCTTTTCAATGACCTTCCATATGCGTATGGGGTATATACTATACATTTTAAGATATCAGGCATGGTGTGGCGTTCGGTTGTTCGGCGAGGAAGTCTTCTTACTCGCACCGTACGGGTTCAGCTCCCTTCCGTTGGCTGGGCATTCCGTATAAAGTTGTTGCTCCGACCAGCTCATTGAGTGATTGATATTCAGTGTGTCCTCAGGCCCCGTCGTCTAGCTAGCACCATGTGGTCAGCGCTTAGTCTCACTCAGCTGGCTATACTGCCAACCGCTGCCTTCGCTGCCTACTCACTAAGAGAAGTTGGTGCACGCAACACGCTGGTAGGCAAGCCTTAATACGTACGCTGCCGAAGCTCTACGGCAATCTCGCTAACAATTTACTACAGGACTGGCGCATCTGGCTCGAGAGTAATGGGGAACCTGTTTCCTTCTGGCACGACGTGCCCCTATTTCCCGATGAGGAGAACCATCGTGTAGTCAACATGGTGGTGGAGATCCCCCGATGGACGGATGCAAAGGTCGAGCTTAAACGCAGTGAGCCCTTGAGTAAGCTCAGCTACCCCCTATCTTCTGTCTTATCATTGCGATCTAACTAGGAGATGCACCCCAGACCCGATCTTCCATGACAATAAGAAGAAGAAGCCAAGGTTCGTTGAGAGTGTTTGGCCCCACAAGTCGTACCCCTTCCTTTACGGGTCCCTTCCCCAGACGTGGGAGAGTCCAAACCTCAACCACAACTTTACCAACGAACCAGGAGACAATGACCCCATGGATGTTTTCGACATCGGGGGAGAGTAAGTTCGGCCTGGGTCCACTCGAAGATCACAACACTGACTAGATGCAGTCCTGGGTATGCCGGCCAAATCAAGCAGGTGAAGGTCTTAGGCGGTCTGGCCCTAAACGACGTGAGTTTATACCCTGGCGATACGTATTGTCACGACATCTAACGCCAGGGCCTAGGGCGGTGAAACTGACTGGAAAGTTCTTGCCATTGATGTGGAAGACCCTCTTTCTGCTTTTGTCAACTCTTTCGAGGACATTGAGAAGTATCGCCCGGGTCTCATAAAGGCCTATTACGACTGGTTTACAGTGAGTGATGCTGCACACCGACTATTTCTCGACCCGTTCACTGATAAATTTGAATTTCTAAGTACTACAAGGTGGCCCGAGGAGATGGCGTGATCCCTATCGTCGGCAACGTGTATCAAGATGCAGCCTTCGTGCAGGGGACCATCGAAGAAAGCCATGTCTTCTGGCAGGAGCTGGTTAGAGGCGAGGTTGACAGCAACGAGATAAACTACAATCAGACATCGATCAAGGGTCTCGACAGCTACATCAGCAAATCTGACGCAACGGCTGCATTCGATATCCCGCGCCGATCTTCCATTTTGCCACCTGCTTCGAAGCCAGAGCAATATAGCCAGTGGTATTACCTTGACGAGGACTTTAAACTGATCCAGCTGGAATAGAGGTTGCGTAACCTTCAAGAGATAGACGTGAACGATGAATCAAGCTAATTGTATTGGGGATATCTGTCACCCCTAATGTGCTCGGATTGGCGTCGCATTAAGTTCTACATTTTCCACCTAATGGATCTGACTAGCACTTAAATGAAAACATTGAATTATATTACCATTGTAAGCATACAGAATAAACCAACCATCAACCCTTATCCGGCTTTCGACGTCTTGCTAGTACAAGTTTAATAACAATATTATATTCAGTGTCCGTACTTCAAACTCCGAGAAGGTAGTAATACCCTTACCTAGATTCGTTTCATTCATTCTCTTGTGCCCACTTAGAAATTTAAGGATTTGCCATCATCGATGGCCTCCTGAGTTCCTGATGGTAAGCCAAGCACCCGATCAACGCCCCAGCCCATCAACGCCCCACCCCCAATTTGAGGCTATCGCCAAACCATCTATATATTTCAAAAATCAATAACTCAACAACCACTTAAACAATCCCCTTCGGGTTTTAATGGAATCGCACTACTATACAATCAGGATCATCAGTATAATATTCGCTCTCTTCCTCTCCTTCGTCTTTGGCTTCGTTTTGCGGAATAACGGTAAAAGGTCCTAGCGCGTTATCTTTCAGCCCTACCTTCATTTCCTTAACGTTTTTTAACCGTACGAATTCGTAATTAAAATCAAGTTCAACCTTCCTTAACTTCTTCGGGCGTATCTTTTCTAGCGTTAAAGTTAATTAATTATTATGATTTTCGAAAGCGATTAATTCGCTGTTAAAAAGATTAAGCGCTTTGCCTACTTTACGGAAAAAAAGCCGAATAATAGGTTTCCCGAAAGTTAGGTTAACCTTAATCAGGTCTTTCTCGAAAACTTTTAAATCCTTTAAAAATTTAAATATATTAAAACCTATTAACGCGATTAGTTAGAAAAAATCGGGCTGTTATGGGATAACAGACGACTCGGCAACCGGTATATTTCCCGTACCGCTACTTTTCTTCATATATCGGTTATTTAAAGCCCTGTTCCGATTAACAGGCCATATCCTTAAAACCTTAAAACCTTATTTAATATATCGTAAAACTCCCATAACCTTTTTCCAGGCCGTAACGAACGCCTATAAAAAGTCCGTTTTATCTATTACCTCCAAAACCCTTTCGTAACAACGCTCCCGGAACCAATAACGGTACCTGCGCTTTAAAATAAAAAAAACACCCATATCAAGCGGCTGCCATGCGTACGATAAATATAAAAACAAAAAAACGATATATACTTTATTAATCAAATAAGTCCATATAAATTTTTCAGTTATATAACTGTTATAACCGTCGATAATAAAAAGCCGTCATTCCGAAAAGTCGGTAAGCTTAATATAAAAGATAAATACCTCTCGTAACCATTTTTAACCCAATATCGGTATTAATCCAGCCATTTAAAAACGTCGTAAAATACCAGTTTTCATATAATTAATCCTCCGTATCGGGAAATTATTGTTATTATACGTTAATACCGCTAAATATAATCAACTAAAAAAAAACGCGCCCGTCTACGTTAACGCAAACTACAACCGATATCCAGGCGCGTTTAAAGGTATCCTTTAAAAAAATAAACTTTTTAAAAACTTTACCTAACACAAGAAAATTCTCCCCCATACCTTCCATCATCCCAAATTCGTCCGTATTGTATCTATTCCGGGAATATATCTTCTATATCTTTAACAAGGCTAACCGGTCGAATAATACCGTACAAGTAACTTCCGTAACCCCGTTTAAGCGCTAATAATCGATAACCCGACCCTTAAAAGTCCCGACTTCGTAATAACGTCGAAAAAATCGCGTTATCCATTTCCTTCCTAGCCGTTCGGAACTACCGGACCTAATAAAAAGGCGTTATACGTACGTACGAAATCGAACATAAAAAGGAACGTACCCAAGCTAGCCCTGGATCACGATCCATTAAGTTAAACTGTCTTCCAGGACCTTTGATACCTTCTAACGGTCCTCGTCACGCTCCTCCCGCGTCCGTATTCCTTTAATTCTGCGGCGAAAATAAGTACGTTCGACCTGGTATAACTTGGAGGCCGCTCAAATGGATCTCCCATTTGCAACGTCATCAATCGCCTTTGCAGCACGCAATTAAACAGCGAGACCCATATCGTTGGAATCGCCAGAATCTGAGGATTAAAGTAATATGTTTCTTTTTCCAAAGGGACGTTGTTTGATGGAAATATATATTGTTGAAGTTGCGGTCAGTGGTTAGGGTGTCTCGAATATTCGGTGGGGCGTTGATGGGCTGGGGCGTTGATCGGGTGCTTGGCTTATGTGGCACTCTGGATAAGGTCCCCAAACCCAATAAGCTGGGCAGCGGCCAGCAGGTGGAAACCTCCTCTCTTGTGGTTCCATGCAATGCAACCCCGCTATACACAAAACTTCCTGCTTCGAATTATTTTTCTGAACCGTATGTTGTACTACGTGAATGTGGCCCTGGAGGCTCCAAAGATAGGGCTGCGGCGTAGATGAACGGTAATCCGGGTGTCGTACTCGCTACGTAGTTCGACTAATCCAGCAACGTCGTGGTAGATATAGTTCCTGCTTCGTGCATGGGCCGACTATAGGAGGTCAGGAATCGATGCAACCAAACGTCGAGAGGTTCCATACACAATCCCAGCATGGGTGCAACCAAGTCTTTAGCTTACTCTCTAACGATGCTCTCGTTTCCTTCCAGAGGACCATAGTCCTCCTCTTTGCCATCCATCAAATCTTAACTCTTGTTAGATATTATACTTGCGTAATAAAGTTGTTTTACTAAGGCTTACGTACCTTAGGATCCTCTAGTGTGCCACTTTCAGTGGAGGGTCACATTCTTTCCCCCGGCTGGAACTGAGGTTTATTGCCATCTGGAAACTCCACGGAGTTGAACTATCTTATAGACTCATACTTGTCGCGTGCAAGTTATTCAAGACATAATCCAGAAATCCTGGAACTGCTGGAAATCCCAGGGGATTAATTCCCGTCATTTTCAACTACGTTGGCGGGTTGCATCGAGGGGAAATATGTACTGCGAACAGTGAAACGTCGCATAAAGCACGGTAGCCACATCAATGAGGAAACAAGAACCCGTGGTGTAAAGGGAACGTATATGCATTGAACACCTTTGTGGCAGAATAGGGGTCACGTGCTTAGTCATCAAGCCCCAGGGAACCGTAGGCACCCGTAAGAAGGTTATTCCGGGGCTCCCATACTATATAGAGCTCTCTAGCCACTGCTCTCTAGAGCCCTAACTATCCACGACAATTACATCCATGCAAACGTTCCTAGCGATCAGCCTAACTTTGATAACCTTAGAGCAACACTGCATATGATAATCGTAACGTACAATTTGCTGTAAGCTCGGATCTCCGAGCCACAAGGACCCGGATCCCTCGCGTCATATTCTAACATCCTAGAATAACTATTAATCAGACTAGTATCGACCAAGTCAGACGGCGCAGGCTGTGCAATGGGGAGATCGAGTATATTATAAAGGAGTTAAGGCTTGTACTGGTAACACAAGGTTACCATCGAAGACCGGAACAGAACTTGGAGTCCCTGATTGCAAGACTCTTGTACAAGGTAAGCTTCTTTTTCAATAAAGGAGAGTAGTACTCTATCTTCGAATAAGTTGCATCGATTGAACGTGACGGGTGCTAAGGTCGGGATACGGAGGAACCTTCTGGACAGGGTCCTACGGCTACATATAAGGGGCTTCTTTCCCCCAGATACTTAGGAGCGGCAGGGTTTAATAGCCACTTTATTACTATCTAGCAGCTAGTTTCCTGTTTTCCACTCTGTGCTACCATTTCCCTTGACTTAGGCGTAGGAATAATAGAGGTAGAAGTAAGAGGGGAAGAGGTATTAGGGATAGTAATGATAGAAGTCAAGGTAGGAGGGCTAGGAGCTATGGGGCTGGGCGTAGTAGAGTTAGTAGTAGTCGGGGTAAAGGTAATGGTGTTCGAAGTAATTGTAGTAGAGCTTGGAGTAATGGGTGTGGTAGTTGCAAGATTGGTGAAGGAGGGGGTGGATGTAATAATTAGGGCTACAGGTAGAAGTGGTAGTAGGGGAATGCGTAGGGGTAATAAGGATAGTAGAAGAGTTAGCAGATATGGTGAGGACTGAGCTTTGGAAGGTGGTATCGATGGAGCCAGTCAGTGCTGTAACAGTATTAGGCAGATAATTGTGATACTTCAGCCCTACATGGAACCCGATATTTATAGGTAACAGGTCAAAAGAGTGCTTCGACTTTTTGTTTCGTATCGACATTCATCAGTCGGGGTTCGTGCAGCACCCGGACAGATCATAGCTGCAATCTGATACTAGCCCGCCCCCCGTCTCCGGTTGACGAATCACATGCGGATCTTCATATTCGCAATGTAAATCGAGCGAGTCGTCTGAAAGCGCGAGTAGTATTGGGTGATGCGGGATGCGAGTTAACGGTGTTCCGTTTTCATACCACCAGAAGGGGGGGGGGGTTCGAGAAACGATGCATATGTCGTGAGTTTGAGGGTCAACTCGAGTTGGACAACCACGTTGTGTACTTGCCGCCTTAAATGTTGTATAAGTCAAGAGACGCTGGGGCAAAGGGAAGTGACAGGCGACTGCCTCTAACAATAACTGAATGTACAGCAGTGTATGAATACCGACGTTCCGTTGAGGGACTTTCGTGACATCCCGAGCAATGAGAACAGAGCCGGCTGGAGATTGCAGCGCCCTACTGAGGACCAACGGACCGGCTCTTCTATCCAGATAACTCGGCAGGAAGAAACATGCCGTTACACACCTTGCTCACCTTCGTCAAACGTGATCTGTCGAACGACTGTTAATGAAGAGATGTTGGTAAATACTTCACGTTTTCTGGTTCTGTTAAGGCGATTTACCCGCAACACCGATACGTCTGCACCCTACGATAGAGTCGGGTCTGACGGAATTGTTGCCTGACATGCTTGTGCGCTATCAAAACGTGGCCAAGTTGGCCTCGGCTAGAGTAACAACCCGTCCACTTTCTTCTGGTCGCAGTCAATGTCTCGCACTCATACACAGAATATTGTGGTCCTCTCCCGTAGGATCTTGTGGTCCGATGCACTTGTTGACTTGTATTGTTCTACATTCTACTTTCAACAGTTTTTGATGCTCCACTTCTGTCTCAAACATCGAGTTCGTCTAGGATTGCAGATATTGGGTGCTCGGCTCTTTGGCAGCCTAAGTTCCAGTTGACCATATAATTATGCGCCGAAGTCAGGCAGTCCGAGTGGATATGGAACTTGTAGCTCGGATTTGGGAAGGACCAAGAAATATCTTCCAGCCGAGGCACAAGTGGGGACACCGTTGAATTCTATACCGCGTCGAAACTGTGAGGTCTTCGCTTTTATTGTTGCTGGGGTTACCATAGTAGAGTCTTATTCGTAACGGCATCCGAGGGGCTAAAGATTCCTTATCAGCCAAGTAGCCAATAGCCGGGGGGTTCCGCATCGGCGTTATCCATTGAGGCATTAGGGCTTTCATGGCGCGGGGTCCCACCTGTGTGCTGATCCGATCACCTTCCAGAGATGTAGGCGCCAAGGGAGCTGGGGAGCTACCGCACCTCTGATTGGATGATGATCACGTAGCTTCAAAGTGAGCGCAGCTGATCGGGTTGTATTTCCATCAAGTAGGGCTTACGCAGCTTCCCCAGACCTGAAACTCTTGTAGAGATCGATCGTAGAATATTCTTTAACAAACTCAACATGTAAGCGCCCAGGCAGTGACGTGTTCTTGGGTTATTCGTCTCAAATGTGCCGCTGGAACTGACATGGCTACCACTCTTTCTCAAGACGATTCCACTGGGTATCGATGCGCGTTATGGTTAATCAAGCAAGGGAGCTCCTGCTGTGGCACTGGCAAGCATGCTTCTATATCTCGGAAAGTCATACTGTATAGCTACCGGCCAAGGCTTCCTCACTAGCCATTATAGGACCAATTACTATGCTGTTAGGGGTAAGTTCTTACACCGTCGTACCTGGTCCTCGAGCGCAAACTCCGCCCTGGAAGAACGCAACATGAGAACACCAACCAAACCAACCATGATCCAGACCATAATACTCCGGTATCCGCTCTTCCACCGCTGGGAATAGATTGACATGTGTCGTGTCAACCCTATGCCTAGTATCTCCCGTGCGCTATGTTGCGTTAACGCCCCCGCTCCTCATGTCCATCCACTTGTGTTACTTTGACCACCACACCTCTCCAAGCCTCCGCCTCACCCCATGTCGCATCAAAGCACGAGTAAAATCATAACTCCAGCAATAGCACCAAGCCAGTATAAGTCAAAAACAAGCTACCGGGTCTTTCACCACCCATCCTTGACGAAGAGATGTCTACTTGCCAGCCGAAATTCCGTGTCATCATCGTAGGCGGCGGACCCGTCGGCCTCGCACTAGGCAACATGCTCGCAAAAGCGGGCATCGATTTCCTAATCCTAGAGCGATACCCATCCATTGTGGCCGAGTCGGGCGCAGCCATAACTCTCTGGCCGCACGGGTCGCGGGTGCTCGACAGTCTGGAGTTGCTTGAGAGCGCGGAAGGCAACTATGGAACGCCTCATAAGATAGTCAGAAGTAAGTCATGACCCAACTAAGCCCTTCTCCGCGGCGACATCACCACTCCAAATAGGCCCACAATGCAGTTCTTGCCCTGATTTTATGAACTTCGAGGGCCTCTAATTGAACTGGGTGCCCCTGCGATATCCTCAGACCCGAGATTCAAAGCACAAGGAGCCCGTCAAGCGGAGAGATAACTGACTCCCATAGTGGACCTAAACGGTACAGTGCGGAGAGAGGTTCCGATCTTCCAATGGCTGAAGGAGCAGTAAGATCCCTCATCGTCAATGCCACAAGGCCAATCAGCATATATGAGAATCCGCAGACATCGCGCTGACAGGCCGCAGGCACGGATACCCCTGCATGACGTTCCCGCGGACCCGCCTAACAAAGCTGCTGTACGACGGGCTCGGGCCTGAAAACCGTTCCAAAGTTCGGGCCGGCGTGGCAGTGGAGGACATCGGGACTGAGGCGGATGGCGTACGTGTGTGGCTGTCAGACGGTAGCGTGGAGACAGGATCCATCGTCGTCGGTGCTGACGGAGTCCATAGCACAACACGACGTATCATGCAGAAGCTAGCTGACAAAGAAGCCGCCGCCAGGACATCCGACAACCACAGCCCCTTATCTGCGTCCTTCACAGAGGGTCCCCTTCTAACTACATTCGAGTGCCTCTACGGCAGCGCATCGCCGGACCTGATTCCACGGCTCGGTATCGAAAATGGGGCGTTCTACGAGACGCACGGGAAGGCCACCTGCACGCAGTTCCTGTCCTGGGACGACGGGATCCACTTCGGGCTCTTCCGGCGGGTCCAGGGGCAGCCGACGGCTATCCGACGCTCGTTCAGCGCCGAGGAGACCGAGGCGTACAAGGCGGCCTTCGCCGACGTCCACGTGGCGCCCGGCGTCAAGGCGCGCGACATCCTCTACGGCGACCCTGGCCTACTTGGGTGGACCCGGCTCGTGCAGCAGCCCGAGGGAATGGCGCGGCGCTGGTATCACGGCCGCATCGTGCTCGTCGGCGACGCCGCCCTGCAGGTCACGTCGGTCGCGGGCCTTGGGTTTAACGCGGGGCTGCAGTCGGCGGTGCTGCTGGCGAACGGCCTACACGCGGTCCTGCCGGGCGCGGACGCCGATGCGGGTTTGGACCCGAACCCCGACCTTCAGACGCTGACACGCGTTTTCGCCGAGTATGAGGAGGCCCGTCGCAAGGAGTCTGTAGCGGTGGCAGACTTGTCGGGGAAGATGATGCGGGGGAACACCTGGGAGTCCTGGAGCCTGTGGCTAGTGACCGAGTACCTGATACCGCGACTTTTCGGGGATCGGAAGTTGATGGAGGCCGCCGGGAGGGGTATGGTGAGCAAGGGCAAGACGCTAGACTGCGGAAAGAAGACGGAGCGATCGGGGTCTATACCGTGGGCCAACTGAGGACTGAACGTAGGTCACTATATACGCGATCCGAACGTAGTAGACTCTAAGTAGCTGGATACCTCTACATCTTCCTGTATGCTCGCGGGACGTATTACTTCGGAACACTTTGCGTATCTAACACCCGGTATCGCGCGTAGATAGACCTCGGATGCTGGCCGGATTCTCGTAACCCCCAAGCTTGCCTGCCAAGATCCCCTCCGAACCTCATTAGCTTCCCACACACAGCCCGAGAACGACAACTCATGCCAGCCTATGGCTCCGAAAGAATCCCATAATCCATTCGCTCGCTTCAAAATTAGACACACCTTTTGACCTGGACATCCAGGCATGTCCCACATCATCCCCGGCATACACAAGCGTCACTAGGCCGCCACCGTATCTCATAATTACACCCCCATCACTACCCTCAATCGTATCATTGACCGGCGGCCCGCGCAACCCATCCGCCTCCACCCAGCGGTTTATCCAGTGCTTAACGGCTGGCAGACACGCGCCATTTCGGAACCCGCCCTCGTAGCGTATAACGTCGTCGCTGCCGCCGTGGAACGCCATGATAGGCACTCTCATCATCCTGTCCCTTCTCCGCATACTCTCGCAATCGATGCCCACGGTGGAAGGCCTGCAGGCCTCCTCCTTGTTGACCTGCTTCTGGTAGTAGGCGCCGGCGACGGGGGCATAGGCGGCGATGCGCGCCGACATCTCGGCGCTGCAGGCGAGGCGGCCCACGAAGCCGCCCCCTTGAGACATGCCCGTCGCATAGACGCGGGACGGGTCCACGCAGTATGTAGCCAGTACGGCGTTCAGCGCCTCGCGCGTGAAGGCGATGTCGTCTGAGTGGTTCTCGGGCGCACCCTGCCAGGTGTAGCGCGTTGGCTGCGAGGGGTCGTCCTGTTGTCGATTAGTGAATTCGTTCTTAGACGTCACTTCCATACTCGGAGTTTGGACGGCTCCCTAAAGCGTCAATCATATATTGGAGAGCAAAGCTCAACTGGGCTTGTTTACGCTATGGTGCTCTCTACGGATCGCAAAGGCGGGCAGGCTTCTGCTGCGGAAGGAGGGGGGTGTTTGTCCCGAGAAGAGACAGAGAAAAGACTTACGGCATTCCCCTGAAGATAAACGACAATGTGATCCGTGTTGACCTCAGGCCGCGCGAGACGGTCCAGCTCCGCCTGCTGGTCGATGACGCCGCCGGCGCCGTGGTACGAGAGGATCAGCGGTGCCGGCGTGTTCTCGTTGTAGTCGCGCGGCAGGAAAACGCGGTACCTGCGGCCGGCGGCCGTGCTGTACAGCCTCGAGCCCCCGTCGACTACCTCGGGCGCCGCGCCGCAGCCGGCGGAGGCGGCGCGTGTCGAGGCTTCTGGTGCAGGAGACGCGAGCCCCGGGCCGGTGGTGAGGAGGAGCAGGTGGATGGCCGCAGAGGCCGCGATGGACCACCAGTGCATCGTGAGTAGTTGATTGGTTTACGAATGACTTGACAAAATCTGAAAACTAGTGCGAGTGCATTGAATACGCTTACAGGTCTCGATATCCTTTGTCTGGTTTCTTATTTCTCTGCGACTCCATAGAATACCATTCATCCGTCCCCAGCCACCAAGGCAGGAGCCCGCAGTCACTTATATGAAAAGCGGCACAGCTTCAACGGCATTGCGTCTTCTTTCCATCCCGCCGCCTTGATTCATCCGCAAAGTTCGCGAGCTGCAAGAAGCAATAAACGCAAGGGTTTGTTTGCTTGCCAGCCAGCCTGCATCCTTGCTCGCTTGCTTGGTCCATACCTATTGCCTGCGTGGCTATTTGCTTCCGGTGGTGAGGTAGTATTCAGGACCTACCGATACACGTCATCCAATATTTCCCTTCCGTTCTTCGCGCCAGCGAGCGACGGAGTGTGAGAGGAATTTCCGGATACTGCGTCCCGCCTTCCTTATTCAACAAATTGTGGTGGTGGCTCGCTTGATGCTCCCTTCCCCGCTCCTCGACGTCGTATTCGAACCCCTCCCTTGCTCTACCTGCAACTCTGCAACTGTAGTCACATGTTCTATTTCAGCCCAGTTCGAGTTCGTGTCCCTAGAAGCAGCTTAGTGTAGTTTGCATCTCTCTCGACGAGATATTTACGGGAAGTGCGTTTCCTACCATTTTACTGGTCCAGGGCGCAGGGGCTTAAGTCACGTAAGTCCCCTGGGTGCGTGCGTGAAAGAGGTGCAGCAACAAGGGCGACGCCGGAGTTAGGACTTGCCGAATGAGAGGCGATACTGATAAAGAAGTAAACGCTGCTGACATGCTACTGCGTGATAACCTGATGGCCCGATTGAATTGATGAAGTAGGACCCATGTGCAGCACCGGTAAAGAAGCTGATCTGAGAATGACGTCCACCTCCTTTCTCGGAGGAACGGCTGCCAGGAATGATTTGGGAGATACTTGTTGGAGTTGGGTATGACTCTTGTACATGCATATAAACAAATTAAGGTTGCGTACCCGCTCGCATAAAGGGTGCATGATAAGGCAATATGTCCAATTGGGTGCAGGGAGCTGGGAATAGCCGGTAACGGTGCTGCTAAGATGATGACGGCTTGGACTGGTGAAACGCGGCCATCCGAAAGCCAGCTTTCTACCTCCTAAGCCACACGTTTCACATGGACGGAATTATCCGTCCAATGAGCTGCGTATTGGTCCTGCGTTCTCCAGATCATCACCTCTAAATGCGTTTGCAGTACATCCAATTCGTTTCGTCTGCGAAATTGTACGGGATATTCACACCAAATGGCTTCATTCGAGACCCAGCACCCTGGCAGAAGACCCGTAGTGTCGTACTCAGTTGCTGCAAGACCACAAAGCCCGTAGCCACCACAGAAAATACATTTACGAGGTCCTCCAACACCATCACGGTTCGGAACGCATGTCTCATCCCGAACCAGCTGATGTTTTAACTCTTGCCGGCATCCTCCTTCAAGCTCACAATTCTGTTCAGCACTACTTTCTCGTCCGTGGAATCGGAGTCCACCGCCTAAACACGGAATGGTCAGTGCAATACCGCAAAATGGGCGTGAAAAGACTAGCCGATGAGCGGAGGAAAGCTCCGTATCGTATTCACCCTGCAAGGGCATGCATATAGTGATCTAAATGGGTCGAAGGGGCCAAAGGACTTACGAAGTACGCGATACGCATTGCCTGAAACCTGACGGACTCGGGGCCGCCCTTCCCAAGCTCGCTTTCACCGGCAGCTTCGGGCCAAGGTGCCCTCCGCCTCACCTCGTCAAATCCGGCCGACTCGACCAGGGCGTTAGGATAGATAACTTCACTTTCCGGGTTGAGGTCGTTAAGGAATCCTCCCTCCGCGTCGTCCGGCTTCTCGGACTTGAACAGCGAGTTGTGGATGCGCACCTCCACCTCCCGAGACCCCGATGCAACCCACTGGATGTAGGTTTTCGGCTTCTTGCCTTCCTTGTCGAACACTGCGCGCACCTCTGTCACCTTCCCAGTTGCCTCGTCCTTGCTGAAGGAAACGGCCTTGATCGGATAAGGCACCTGGTAGAGACCAACAGACTTCTCGGGCGCTAGACGGAAGTAGTCCTTGCTGTCGACTTCACGGAAGTCGCTTCGGTCTATATAGACAGTCGGCGTGAACTTGACTTTATGGGAACCCATTTCAGGAACCTTGGGTGAGAAGGGCACATCGAGTTCTAATTCTTCTGCCCCCTCAACCACGACAGGCAGGGGATCTAGTACGAGCATGAGGCGAGGAACCGTCCGCTCGAGATAGCGCCTGATTGATTGGTCGAAGCGTTTCATTTGGATGACCTATGTTTTCCCATTGTTAGTGACCCACGCTATCAAACCAGTAGAACCAGGGAAGACACGTAACAAGACGTCTCTGCAAGGGGATAGGATCCTCAAACTCAACGTGAAGCAGAAAGTAGACATAGGAGCTTACGGAAGGTGCTGTAGTGACTCCTAACTCATTGATGAATTCCAAGATAGCGCCTGTTCAATATCAAGGTCAGGCAATCTTCACTCGAACAGGATGCATACGCCTCCATAAAGCCCATTGGCAAGTTACTTACCGGGTGGAACTCCTCGTCGCTTGATAGCAATCAATGTGAATAATCTCGGATCATCCCAATCGCGAACAATACCTTCAGAAACAAGCTTCAGAATCTTTCGCTTGGAGAGTACAGTTCCCGTTAAGCTAAGTCTACCATATTCCCTCTGCATAGGCTCGTACACGCCTACAACATTGATCATCAGCGACTGCCACAGTTGATACTGGAAATGCAGCGGTTTAGTCTTCAGAAAGACATGGGTTGAACCATGTAATTTGGGAAGGCGGTTGAAGATGCAGTCATCCATAATCGACGTTCCTCATTAAGACGGTAGGTAGACTTGGAAAGGGACTCACCAAGGGTCCGGTTCAACCACTCGTAGGATACCCTGCTTTGAATGAATTCGGTGGTACATAATGAGTGCGTGATGCCTTCGAAACTATCGCACAAGCAATGTGTGAAATCATAGGTCGGATATATACGCCAAGTCGATCCGGTTCGATGGTGAGGCTTCTCGAGTACCCGATATGCTGCGAGGTCCCACATCCTATTACATGTTAACGTCCTGTGCCATACCGAACTACCACAGTAGTCCTTATTTAGAGAACACCGATCATAAGAATTGATTGTAAGGTATGTTCGAAACGTACTATGAAGGAATTAGCTGCATGTATCGCAGAAGCGGATAGGGTGACCCAATGCGAGATGTAGTCATATGTACCTGAGGGTTACCATCATTAATGTCCTGCAACATTCGAAGGAAAGCCTCCCTAGGCTTATACTTTCCGTCTCTCATGCCCCTGAATTCTGCTAAGTTGTGTTCTATGCTCTGCTCGGCATGCGCGCATCGGAATCGTGGTCCGCCACGGTCAGCACCGCCTCGCTGGGCTTTAATCTCATCATCTATCGCCAACAGTTAGGTCTATCCAGTACGTGGAACAGATATAGGATTGCATTTCTAGAAAACATACCATTGCAGTGGCAGACATAAGCCTTGCCAAGCTCGATCAGCTTCTCGGCCATTTCATACTGGAACCGAATCAGCCCAAGGTTCGCTGACACTTCGGATACCGTGACCATGCCATACCAGTCTTTGAAAGTTGTCACTTGAGTATGTGATCTTGACCGGAGAGAAGCCCAGCCACCGCACCATCTCTTCAATAGCAACGAAGTATTTCTCCTCTTCTGCTTCCGGATTCGTATCGTCGTATCGCAGATAACACTGACCGCCGTGATATTTCGCAAAGCCGAAGTTTACCGCAATTCTGGGCGACTAAGGTCAGTATGCTGAACGAGACTTTGCCAAGCTGATAGTCACCCACGCCTTGGAATGGCCGATATGGAGGAAGCCTGCCGTTAAGTTATGTCAACGACTATGCGCCGCGGTAGAATGGGGAATGAACAAGCCAAGGTGCTTCTAACCATTGGGCTCTGGCGGAAATCGCGTGACTACGGGCTTCACCGGCCGCTCCTTAAAGACATCTTCTAGGAAGCCTTGCTTGAACATGGCATCGGGATCGATCGTGGGTTCTTCGGTCTTTTCCTTTGACTTCGGCGCATTCTCTTTCGGCTGCGCTGGCGCTGCTGCTTTGGCCTTGTCGGCAGCGGCCTTCTTGGCTCGCTTCTGAGTTCGCTCTGTTCATGTCAGGTATATTTGAAAATGGGAGCCAAGGGCTCAGAGCAAGGTGTAACGCGGTGGACATACTACATACGCATCAGTTCGCAACACATCTAGTTAAGGAACAATAAGGGCACATCTATCGCGCATACCTCTTCAATTCATTCTTTGATACCAGCTCACCCGTGACCTCATCCAGCACGAGCTTAGCGGTGGCTTCAGTGATAGCGTCCGCCATGCTTGTGGAAGGGTCTGGTATTTCGAAGCGCTACGGTCCTTGCGTGATTCTGGGAGATACGCGTCAGTTCATCGACTGCAATCTCAAATCGTTATGGTGGAAAAGTTCTCAGTAACGGATCTATCGCGACCTTGTTCCTCCTGTGCTTGTTGGTTTGGTCACGCGATGACTCAAAACTCCATAACCGCTCTCGAAATTCAGCTAGCATTGAATGTACCATGGAGGGGCAGCGAGGTACAGGCCCCACTTAAAATCCTCTTGTTGCTGGGGAACCGTTAAACACCACCTCCAGGGATCTTTCGCACCACCTCCAAGCCTCACTTTACACCGCCACGCCCCATATTTTCTGGACCCTACGCACCACCTCCAAACCCCTGGAGGTGGTACGGAAGGTGTCAGCTAGCCAGGGTGTTAAAGCACCCTAGCTACGCTCTGATCGGAGGATAATTGTTCCGTTGCTAGGCTATACAAAAGCAGTGCGTGTGCGGAGCACTTACGTAATTAGCTTAATAGAACAACGCAACTGATATCCCTTATATCTGACAATTAAGAGTCTCATTCGCTCAATTTAAGCAATTATCAATTAATCAGTTGTTGCTGAGACGATATAGGCTGTATATCAGTAGCAATTATCTCAATATACTTCAATAACGACAATGGCGACCGTACCGTCGACCTCCTCCGTCATCTACAAGGGACCCAAGGACTGGGACCGCTTCAAGGGCGAATTCCAATCCAGAGCGTGCGCGCTTGATATATGGGATTTTATCGATCCTGATCAGTCACTTCAGTGGCCTGTCAGACCTGTAGAACCCGATATAACCTCCTACCCGAAAAGACGAATTCGCCACCAAACGCGAACCAATACCCCATCCTCTTCCTCATCTTCAGGAGGAACCACCGAAGAGATCGACCCTACAGGGCACCCAACAAATACCCTAGAGATGACAACAGAGGGCAGACAAGCCTACAATCAGGACTTTACGGCGTACACCTACAAGGATCGCAAGTACGATACCTTCCGAAAGAATATCAACGATCTTACGAAATGGGTCCTGGAGTCTGTATCTCCAGCGATCAAAGAGACAAGTCTTCTTCCAGGGAAGAACTTACGGGAGTGGTACGCCAAAATGGCCGAATCCGGCAAGGTGTACGACAGCAGACTCCTGATCAATACCCAACGAGAGTATCGAGAAAGGCTGAAGCAAGCCGCGAAGTCAGGCAAGAAGCTAGACGAGTGGATTGTGAAATGGCAAGAGATAATGGCCCAGGGACAGCGACACGGCGTCCCAGAGACTAGAACAACAGTTATATGGGTCAACGATTTGTGTACAGCAGTGGCTCCTTTTATGGAGAATTGGACAACCACCTTCCAGATGGTACGGAAGGCTGAGATCAGAAACGGCACGATCAGCTACCAAGAAGCGGCTGCTGACCTTCTGGATCACTGGGTTATGACCCATCCTTCTACATCACGGAATATGAAGGCATCATTTCCGACCTTCCACGGGGCTCCTGCAGAGCCTGCTAATCAGGATGGTCCTGATCAGGAGGATACCAGACCTTCTAACCGCCCACCGCGAGGTAGAACCCCTATACGAGGACCGAAGCGAGGTAGCCGTGGAGGTTCCCATACGGACCGAAGCCCTAACAAACGAAAACGCAACGAATCGGACGCTCAAGGGACTCGCTGCAGAGCGTGCCTAAGCCCAATGCATTCACTGCCCCAATGCTATTATGCGTTCCCTAACAAAGCTCCAACAGAATTCATACCTAGCAAGACAGTTATAGGACTGGTCCAAGATCGGATAGCTTCCGATCAGTCCCTAAAGGAAGAAATTGACCGTATATCCAAGTCCATGGATAAGCTGACCACAAAAGAGACACATTGACTCCTAGAGGGAGTAAGACGAGTCCTGGCGTGCTTCCTAGTTACTAATCAACAGGCTGCCATGAGCTTATCGTCTTACCTTTTACGGAATTCGTCCATTTTGGACTCAGGGTCTACAATACACGTCTTTAACCTTATCAGCAGGTTCCTGAACTTCAGACCAACCGTACAAGGAGACGGGGTGTATGTGGGCAACAGCTTCGTCCCGATCAGAGGCTACGGAGAGGTTGATGTGCTCCTTCGAAGCCCTACCGGTACGAGAGCGTTGCGGCTGTATGACGTGGCCCATTGCGAGGAATTCGCCTGCAATTTGGTATCACTTCGACAGCTCCGAAAGAAAGGTTTCTGGTGGGACAATAGAGGAATTAACAACTGCATTCGAGATAAGTTTGATCAAGTTGTGGCTACTCTAACAGACAAATTTGATCAGTTTGTTATCGAAGACATTAGCGCAACAACGTCTCCTGCAGCCCTAGCTACCTACAGACGAAATATCAACTCCAGGACATCGAGGCCACCGCATACGGGTGACGGTACCCTGTGGCACCTGCGATTAGGCCATCCAGGCCCTGAAGTAATAGCCCAGTTGCAGTCCCATGCCAAGGGAGTCCGGCTGAAGGGTCCTACAACTGTCGAATGCCAAGCTTGTGGCAAAGCGAAGGCTAGAAGGCAAATACGCCGCGAACCCAGAAAGGGAGCTTCCCGATCAGGGCAAAGAATAGCCATTGACTTCACTGACTTCGAAGAAGACCCTGAAGGATACAGATACGTTATGTTCGCTACCGACAGATACTCAGGCTTCATTTGGGATATCTACCTTAAGAACCGAGAGCAGGAT
>QJOB01000325.1:0-54363 GCA_004155035.1 Monosporascus sp. 5C6A
CTTAAATCATTACACTCGATAAATAATCCCAATAATCCTTAAATCATTACACTCGATAAATAATCCCAATAATCCTTAAATCATTACACTCGATAAATAATCCCAATAATCCTTAAATCATTACACTCGATAAATAATACCAATAATCCTTAAATCATTACACTCGATAAAGAATCCCAATAATCCTTAAATCATTACACTCGATAAATAATCCCAATAATCCTTAAATCATTACACTCGATAAATAATCCCAATAATCCTTGGATTATTGCACTCGATAAATAATCCCAATAATCCCTGGATCATTACACGTAATGGCACGTAACCCGGTCTTGGAGAATCCTTGTCTCTTGACCGTTTCCGGAGGCCGAGATATGTTAGGTCATAACAAAAAGCTGCAATACGTACTTAACCCGCTACCGGATATACTAAGGCAGCGTATTTGGGTATGCTTAAATAATACCGCGGCAATCTAAGATCTACGTACCAACGCGGCGCCGTCGTCGCAATAAGCTTACCTTAAATTTTACGTAACGATAAAAACGCGCGAAATTCGAGTAAAATGGTACCCTAGGCATTACGGCGTCCCCGGAAACGAACTAGCAGATAAATTGATTAAAACCGGCTCGAAACTACACGAAATAAACGAAAACTATACGACTACCATCTACGGGGATTAAATTAATAATTAAATAACGAATAACAACCTTTAAAAAGAAATAATAAAACAACGCCAAAACGAAACTATCAAAACGTTACAAGGAATAAAAACTAAATTACCACATACGTTACCCGGAAAAATTAAAAGTAATAACTAAACCAGAATTACATCATTCCCTGGCAGTCCGAACGGGGTACGGCAACTTCGCGTAGTACCACCGGAAGCTTAAGGACGACGATGCGAAGTTAAACTGCTTTTGCGGCAGTAAAAAAATCCGGAACACCTAATACGCTGCGGAAAAACAACCAAGGCATTTAGGACTTAACCGGAACCACCGCCCAGAAAGCTATACGGGCAAGGGGCGCGTAATTACTTACGAAAAATAATAAAAAAACCTACAGTTTTCCGCGAGTTTATCATGGTTATCGAATTCTACAATACCATCTGTACACGATAACGCAAGGCAACATTTAACGGCGGTAGAAAGAAAAAAAGGGGAAAGGGTAGAAACAAGGAAATTATTTATTTATATTACCACTAATACCGTACTTAAGTACGAAAACTAGGGGCCCAACCGGCCCTGATCACTACGGTTTCGGTTCGAAACCTGGAATACTAACCCGAAGATTAGAGGTGAAATTACTTTCAACCAGCATAACGACACTGCCCTCCGATAGGCCGCGAGGGAGATACATTTAAAACCGCCTGTCGAAAGCAATACGTCCTAGGACGAGATTTACTAGATGGGTTTCTATATATAAAGTAAAATTACCTAGCCTAGCACGCCCAATATGCCCTAAGGGAGGCTCTGGGATAGCCGCGTTACGGCATTCCCCCCGGCGTTAAATACTACTACTACTACTACCTTATTTCGGATACTGCTTATACCTCCAGGTGGATGTATGACAGGTTCGTTACAGATGTCTCCGGTTTTATATTAATTAAGTACTTAGTTCTACTCCGTAAATTTTTTTGCGGTGTTATATCGAATGCTAACGTATTGCAAATATTTCTTCCGTTTCGTAATTTACGAATTCCTGTTTAAGCCGCGGATCGATAGGGATATATTAACCGTCCACGTCCTTTACCCCCTATTATTCGCCTTTCTACCAGATAAAAAACCCTTGGTACGTTTAGATAACGAAACATCCGGGCTGCTGCTGAAAATGTTTCGCTATTTCCCCAGTTCTACATTTGCTCTCTGTGAAAAAGGCTCCTTTCTTATCGCAGTAGCACTGTCGAACGTAGCCTTCCATATAAAGCCGAACTTATCCGCAAGCACGACTAGGATATCTTGTCCAGGCCGGAGCTCCTCCTCTAGCAGCGCAGGGTCCAGCACACCAACGATGCTGCCTTTCCCATACATCCACTTCCTAGGTGAAAAGCCGCCCTCGGGCGAGCTCTTTATCCAATCAATACGGCTTTTCCATGGGTGTTGATCGTGTGCCTTAAGGAACGAAAGGTTCTTCCTTCCGCGCTCTTCCTGGGTTGTAGAAATTAAGTTCGAGCTACATAACGAACCGTGCGAGATGCCTACACTATAACCTCTTTACCTGGATCCCCACGTTACTTTATCTTTGTTCTATGCCACAGCGTCTGCGCTACGTAAGCGGGTGCAAAAATAAAAGACTTAAAAGCAGCTTAGCTAATCATGACATCCTTTTTATATGCCGTAGACAGTTAGACATAGTCCTTTGGTATGTCGCTATTACGGCCATCTGCAGCCCATTAGCATACCTGGCTACAGTACCAACTTCAGCCGGCCTTGCAAACATTGGTTAATATTTTTACATGTTTAATTTATAGAAATCAATTTTGCCATTTTAAGGATAAGCCCAAATGAAATAATATCTATATATCCATCTATACCATAGATATCGTAGCCACCGGATATGTAAGAAAGGAAATAAGGGAAAATGCGGCCGTATATATAAGAAACCTGCGTTAGTTTATATTGGGATACCGGTATTATGCCCTTTTTAGCCCTATTCCGTTTTATACTATAATCTTTCCCTATTCAAGTTTATGTGATGTGTTAAGTTCGACGCTTTGCTACAATTATATTGTTGACCCGTTGTCGTTTTGCATTTTTTACTCCCCTTTTTTAAAGTATGCAATAGGTTTATAGCTTGGTTTATGGTTATGGACATGTTGACTTGCGTTTTCCCTGTATTTTATTTCCCATCGGTTAGTGCCTATCTTAATCTCCACGGCATTGAACAAAAAAGGACAATCTGTTATTATTATTATTATTATTATTATTATTATTAATATTTAACGCCAGGGGAGCAGCTAACTCTGTAGCGGCTCCGGAGCCTCCCTTGGGGCATAAGTGGCGTGCTAGGCTAGGACTTACTCTATATAACAGTACATAGACCCCCATCTAGCAAATCAAGTCCGAAGACATATCGCCGAGGCGATCCGAGCTGCAACCTCCCTACGGCCGAGTGAGGGTAGTTTTCAGCTTCCATTTCTGCCATCCTTTTATAAATCCTAGGGTATTTAGTTCTCGCTGAGGCCCTTCCAGGCCGTATGTG
The DNA here is from genome assembly GCA_004155035.1 of Monosporascus sp. 5C6A. NCBI lineage: Eukaryota > Fungi > Ascomycota > Sordariomycetes > Xylariales > Monosporascus > Monosporascus sp. 5C6A. The sequence continues at coordinate 3,199 of QJOB01000325.1, forward strand.
CTCCGTTCCGTGAAACTCAGAGCTACGCGTTGCCGCGCAAATAAAGGACAATCTGTCTTCACTCCGCGTTCTGCATTGTTACATTGCCAAACAAGCCTCTTCTTCGCAACCGGTTCTCCTGTAACTTTCGACACTTTTTGAAAGGATCGACAAATACGAATACTATAGCCTTGTGACTTGGCAAACTTAACGAGGTCCGCGCACGAAACGATCCTCAGCTAGGTGCTCTTTTGGACAGAGTACGGGCTGGAACTCAGACGATAGAAGACCTTGACCTGCTCAACACCAAGCTCGTAGACCGCTTCCAAATCACCTTTAAAGATGGCCTGCGCGCCATAACACCGCTTAATCGCAATCGATAAAGCCTTAACATGAAAGCCGTGGTAAACTGGGCCCGCTTTCACAGGAGACATATCTCTATCTTTGTCTCGGCCCACACCTGGCGCAGTCAAGCCTTATCCCAGCAGGAAGTGGCCCAGACCATCGAACAAGGCGACAACTCCAATTGCAAGGTCCCTGGCGTCTTTTTCTACGCCCAGGGCATGCCTGTAATTGTCAACAAAAATACATATACCGGTTTGAAAATTGTGAATGGGACAGAGTTTACCGTTACGGACGTTATCCCCGATCCAGAATCCCCGGACTACCATTTTACGGATAACGTCATTATTTATTTTAGCCCGTTATTAGGCATATTATTAAAATCGCAAAAGATAAAAAATATAGCCGTTCCAGTTTTCTTAACGGTTACCGTATTTATCCGGCCGATTACTTATACCTTCGATCCAGCGAATTCCTATTACAGGTTTTTATCCGGGAAATGCGTTCGGCAAGGAATTACTAATTATCCCGGCATTTAATTTAATTAATTGTAAAACTTAAAATAAAACGTTTAAAGATATATTTTTAAAACTGCGTAAAAACCGTATAATAAATAATTAACCATGGAAATACAATTTTACCAGTTTTTATATACAATTATCCAAGTATAGAATATTATAAAATATTAAGTTTTTTTAATTCCGTACGATCGTAAGATTTTATTAGGAATAAATTAAACCAAACCATAATTAATACCATGTAAAGGTTGAAAGATCTAGCAGTAAAAACGAAACAATTATTTAAAAGTTAGCAAATCCTCGTATAATATAACGCGCGAAATATATATATATTTTAATCAAAATCTACAAAAACCTTACAATTCATAAGGCAACCGTACCGTTCGCCAATTATCCGGATCACTTTCGCCTCCTGTCCCCGGCCGGAACTGCTTCTGCTTTTTACAATAATATTTCCACCACTTTTCGAATGTTTGTCTATTATACAAATATTTCGGCGCACCTTCTCCCTTCCTAAAAATATTCAAAATGTAATTATAATAGATCTATATACTTTTTATATGCTAAGGTAATAACGGCTTCCCATCTCTCCGCGCCACCAATATGGTACCAACATAAAACTGCTACGACCGGGGCATAAACCCGGACTTTAAATCGATGTTAAGATACGTAATTATTTAGTTGTCGAAGTCGGCCCGGTTTACGGATTAAGTGAGATATGGTAAAAAGCCAATGGAACCTCAATAAATCTTAAAACGGGAAACATACAATTTGAAAAAACGGGATGATCTGCTTCGATTATTATCGCGAACCAAGGCAGGAATTTTTTTCTTTCAATATCGTACCGGACGATAACGGCTTAGATAAACCCTGGCGTATTACTTATAACTAACGTTATTGTAACTGCTGAAATTAACTATAAGGCTGCTGGAACAGGAGCTCGAGGTGCAGGAATTAACGCAGGCGAAACGTCTAGCTCGGAATCTATATCCACGTTATTCCATTTCGAGTAATTAATAAATAACTATTTAATGTTACTTCTTAAGGAAGATTTTATAATTTTAATAAAGTTAAATACTTTAAAAAAAATAAAGAAATAAGATCACGAAATATTGTTTAATTAAACTACAATGCCACCGAATACGGGGTCGTAGCTGTAAAGTAATGTCTGTACGCTACGTCTTAAACCTGAAAAAAGCAAAATAATGGTCATATGCAGGCGCTACCAGCGCTTGTAATCACCTGCCCAGAATCTACCATTCCGCCTATAAAGCTCAATATATTGATCTCCTTTCCCTTCGAACAGTTTCCCTTCAAACAATTCAAACAAACACTTGCCAACTACCTAGCTAGACAAACACGTTTCGAAAGGCACTGGCGGGCCCCGCAGGGGACCGGTCTCCTGTTTAAATATACTGGCAATATAAAAGGCCAGTGCCTTAAGAAACTTAAGGGTCTTTCTTCCGCGCTTTGCAAACTATGAAGAAATTAAGCTCGGCTGCACCTTATACACCAGCCACAAGCCACACATAACGTTATTCCTTAAGTTACACTTCTAAAACTCTGGAAAAATTAAGCTTAAACCGTTAAACGATCCATATTTAACACCTTAATTTAGCTTCGGAACCGTTAAAATAAGCTTAATAGATCTTCTATATTTACCTCCATCTTATTTTCGGAATTATTATAATTAAACAAATTAAAACGTTTCATGTATTTATTTATATTATATACTACTGTTTCTTTTTACTTTACTTAATAACATAATAAGTTAAATATTTTGCCGTAATTATATTATTTACTTTCCTTCTTTAAAGATATACAATAAATCTATTGCCTGGTTTATCATTATAGATGTATTAGCTTATTTTTGCCTTATATCTCATTTCTTATCGGTCGGTACTTATTTATATTTTTACGGTATTAACCAAAAAAAGTTAACTTTTTTTCCTTACGTGCGCTATCCTTTTTACGTAATTACATTTCCAAACAAGTTTTTTTTCGCATATAGATTTCCCGTAACTTTCGAAATCTTTTAGAAAAATCGATAAATACGAATACTATAACTTTACAACTTCACAAATTTAAAAGATTTTCCTTTTATTTTATTAAAAAAAGAATAAATGGTATTTTTTAAAAACAACTTTAATAGTTGTTTTTTATATTTGGCCGATAAAGCTAATATACCTCATTTCCTTAATTCGGACTTTATAAAGTTTTTATTTTGATATTAAATTTATTTGTAATTTTATTCCGTAAAGTTTTTTACGGTCCGGTATCGAATATTAACCTTTTACAAATATTACTTCCGTTTCGTAATTTATAAATTCCAATATAAACGCCGGATTAATAAATATATATTACTTATTTACAGCTTTTACTATTTTATTATTTGTTTATTTATTAAACGGAAAATCCTTACTACGTTCAAATAACGAAATAACCGGGTTATTATTAGAAAGATTTCGTCGTTCTCCTAATTTAACCTTTGCTTTTTTTAAAAAGAAAACTGCTTTTTTATCGTAATAATATTATCGAACGTAACGTTTAATATAAAGCCGAATTTATTTACGAATATTATTAAAATATCTTAATTAACTTAAAGCTTTTTTTCTAGTAATATAAAGTTTAATATACCGATGATACTACTCTTTTTATATATTTACTTCTTAAATACAAAACCGCCTTTAAGAAGGATTTTTATTTAATTAATACGGATTTTCCATAATTATTAATTATGTAATATATATATCAAAATATAAAATATCAAGTTACTTTTAAATATTAGATTTTTATCAAGGGGGGGTACGAAATATATATTATACCGAATAAAGCTGTATCATTTTAATTAATTATTATTTAACGTTTTAACTTTAAAACGCAATGGTATCGTATCGACGGTCCTGTAAAAACTAATGCAAAATGTTATAGTTAAGAAATTACTATTCGTAAACTTAAAAAGCCTTATTACGATTTTAAAAATAAAACCGCTTAGCTGTTTTTCGGTTTGTAAATTTGGAATTATACTTGGAAAATACTTACATACGGTTTTAATATACGGTTAATTACATATTTATTTACGGACCTGGATTAACTTTACGTATAAGTTTTCTTATATCCCAATAACTAACTTGATTCCGTTTTCGATTTTGCGGCAAAAATACAATTAATACGGATAAAGCTAAACGTCAAAAAAAACCACTGGCTTTTTTATTTATTTGTTTAAAAGAAAAGGTATACGTATATAAATAACGGTATATCGATTCCATTAATTTTATTAAGGAATTCTTTATATTCCCTTATCTCGTTATTAAAAAAGATTCGTCTTACCAAATTACAATTAAATAATAGCAACCAAATTATGCCTTCGCATAAATTGCTAATCGGTAGATAAAATTATTTCGAACCTTTCGAAATTTAAAAAAAAAATTATATTCCTAAAAGATTTAAAACAAGTTCCCCTAAACCTGCTCCTAATACCAACGGACGAACCATTAATTATGCGCTATTAAAATTTAACCTTTAGGAATTCTGGATAAAAGTTAACCTAATAAACATTTATAGCCTTAAGAAAAAAAAATATCAAGCCTATTTCTAGCCCTTTTTATAAGGAAAACGTACCGTATTTTTATATACAAATAACCTCCATTTTAACGGGAAAACATTTACAAAATACGTTCTGGGGGTTTACGAAAACCCCTTTCCGTACGGTTTTTTGGTTATAAACATTACTTAATACTTAAATAATAAGTTAAAATTATAATAGTAACAAATAATACTTTATTTATGTATTTTCTAAACGGTTCCCAATTTTATTTAACAACCGTTAAAAATTATAATAACATTACGTAAAATAATAACTTTTAACGCGTAACTGTAACGAACCTGTTATACATCCATCTGGAGTATAAGCAGTATCCGAAAGAAGGTTTTAATTTACAGGTAACAATAGCACGATAAGTGATTCTGGGTTTGTTCGTTAAAAAGATTTGCGGACTTTTCCTTTAATCGGAAAACGATGCCTTTAATTGAAGATTTAGATTGATAGCTAAGGAGCGAAACTATTCAAAGGTTATTTACAAAGGAGACAGGTTCTTATATATCCATTTACTCTTAAGTAGGTGTGTTATGGATTTATGTGATTTATGTGATCTGGTTCCAGATTACTTAGATTACTTGGGCTTTGGCGGGGAGCGCCGAGCTTTTGCTTCCGCGGTTTTTCCGCAAGGCTCCAGGGATGAGCCCTTAGACTTGTAAGAACCCCTGTTCGTAACACTAACGTTACCAAAATCCAACCGCGACAATATTTATTAACCGTGTAACCCTGGAAATAAGCGTTACGGTATTATCGCTTATATTAATTTCTGTTTATATTTCTTTTTAATTTTATTTAAGCCAACTTTATTAATACCAGCTAAATACCTTCATTTACAAGATATAATTACCGGCCGAACGCTGTGTTTTAATATTTTATTTTTTAATCCGATTACTACCAACCGGTTTACAGCTTTATATTAACGCTTTTTTCGTATTTTCAATACTTTCTTTTAATCCGTTTTTTTGATAATAAATATATATATATTTTCCGTTTAATCCCGATATAAGTTAAACATGGTACTTTTTTATTTAGCTATTTTTTCGTTCCATTTTTCGAATAAAACGTATTAGAATTCTGCCTAAAAAGGTTTATATAATAAAAAGTTAAAAACGCTAAACCGCTAAATATTACGTTAGAAAAACTACGAAATAAGCTAATTAAAGTACTTTTTAATAAGGTAACTTTATAAATATTCCGTAAGCCTTAACGGAAACCGGCTCAAATTCTGCTTAACGAAGTTTGCTGTATATTACAGAACCTAAATAGCCAGCAAGCCGGAAAAAAAAGCTCGCCGGGGACAAAAAATTCCTTAACGAAAAACCACGGCGTTATAATCCCGACATAAAAAGGCCCTAATATTATTTAAAAAGACTATCAATACATTAAACGATTTAAACCGACAAAGCGCTAAAACCCGGGCCCGTTAAAAAATAAACAATAGTGCGGAAATGCCGCTTTTTCGCAAACGCCGTAACGCATAACAAAAAAAACTTCCGATTCTATTACTTTCGGATGAAGATCGCTGCCGAAAAATGCCGAAGCTATTATACGAAACTAACCAATTCCAGAAATTATCTATGAAGGTAATGTTATAATACCGAAAGTTTTGCTTTCGTATTAATAAAAATATATCGGTAAGGAAATCCTAATACAAAAAAATCCCCTTTGCTTTTTAAGTAAAAATATTAAGGTTATTTTTAAGGCTTTTATAAATGAAAAAAAGCTATTTACTTCCCATTACGTTTTTTGCTATAAGAAATACCAGCTTACGAAACTTATTATCCTTTACTAAAGAAATTACTTAACCTTTTAATTGGCACAAATTACGACGGCCTTTTAAAAATACGAAAATTACCTCTTATTAAATAATGACGCTTTAATCGATATTTACTTAAAATAACGCGGTAATTTCAAACGTAAAAAACTACCAAAGGCCTGTTCGGTTAATAATATAAATATCGAATAAAAACATCGTTATCTTAATAAACCTAACGGTCTTTTTCTTTTTAAAGAAAAACTAATTACTTCTTAAGCCTTTTTAAGTCATATTACAAAATTTACAATTAATAACAAAACACCATTTAATATTGATTACCGGAAATACGTTAAAAGTTATATTGTCGTATTTCCGAATAATATACACGATTTAATTATTACTATATTTCTTTACCCGCTTTTCCGGATTACCGAAAATATCCATAGTTCTTAAAATGGCCCTAATAAACCTAGCCCGGCGGAAGTAAGAATTATTATGAAGTACGCAAATCTCGAATAACTCTCGCTTTTTTATAACTTTAAAAAAACAATCCCTTTTATAAAGATATCAAAATCGACAGAGATAAAATATAAAGCTAGCAATAAACGAAAAACTCGATTATCCCCGTTATTTTTATAAAGCGAATACAAAAAAAGAAACTATCGGCCATAAAAAAACGTATATAAACTCTATCGTCCTATATATAGATTAAAGAATTTTTTTTAAAAAAACAATTTAGCAAATATTAAAAAACTTCTGATTTTATTATAAATAAACCTAAGCAACAATTCCTATCTGTTAAGCTATAACGTATTATCGGAACGGCCGTACCCGTTTTTTTTAAATTTCCACGTATTTATTTTTATTCCGGAAAATACAAACCAAAACGATAATGTTTTATATAAAACGTTAACCTCCGATATGTTTCCTTTAAACGGGCCGGCCGGTTTCGTTAAAATTAAAAGATTTTCTTTTTTAAACCGAAATTATCTAAACAAATCGGGTTATACGTAACGATAATATTAAACTTTCCGCTATAATAATTAATATAACAAGAAACTAACCGTTTAGTCGGGTCGAACGTAATGCGGATTTTGCCGACAACTTATACGAAAATTTCTTTCCGTAAACCTTTCCGAAACTTTTTTATAGGAAACTAATAGTTTCAAAATATTAAACAGGCCGGATAATAACATACATAATCCTTTATAATCTATGTAATGCAAAAGGAATCACCTACTTAATTATTAGGCTAAATATATATTATAAAGATACGGAAACCGATTTATTACGTATCTCGTTTTTTATTTCTTGGTTTTTAACATTTTTCTCCCATCCACGAACCGCCGTATTAACATAATCCGTATAACAAAAAACTTTTTCCATAAAATAAAACAGGTCAATAAACATTTAAAACAAACCGTTTAAAAAAAAACTATAAAAGAAATACGAAAAACAAAAATTACGATAAATCCGGATATATCGTTCTTACTTTGCGAATTATCCATCTTTAACTACGTACAACCACTTTTTAATAAGATTCGGCTTTTAATACGGAAAGAAATATAAATAATTAATATTTAAACGGGTATAGCTACTATCTAAATCATTATTAACACTAACGATATCAACAACCCGGTTAAAATAAAGCCTTTTATCTATAAAATTTACGACTACGATATAATAATAAAACTACTAACGGATCTTCAGTGAAAATATAATAAAATCGCCCTTAATACCATAAACATAATTAACGCCGTTATCTTTTTCCGTCGAAAAATCTCGTTATTTTTTAAAAAATACGTTAAAACGGGCCAGAAATCGGTTTTCGAAAAAATCAATTATTATTACGCTACGGTAAAAACAAATAACCGAAATAGTTTAAACCTACATGGACTACTTTAATTAAAAAATAATATATAATTAGTTAACTTAATTAATAATATAACGAAACCCGAAAAAGAAATACCGTACTTAAATAATCTAGTACTTAAATTCGATATTTTACGAATATTTAAATGAGGAAATTAAAAATACTATTAAAAAGAAAAGAAATTAATTAATCCGGTTAAAGAAATAGTATATAATACCGAAACTTTCGCAGCATTTTTCGATAAGGAATTTAATTATATTACGTATTAGTACCAAGTTCATTCGCGTATTTATACCTATATCAAGTATTTTTTAAAAGGGCTTATTGAAAGAAACGCGTATAAACATAAACAAACGGCTTATTTAATATTTAACAGAACCACCCATTCGTTAACCGGTATAATAAAGTTATAACAATCGGGTTCCGTTATAACTACAATATTTTAATAATCTTAACGAAAATTAAAAGATTCGTTATAATATTTTACATTAGGAACTACGCTGTCAAATTAAATACGTTTATGTAAAAACGCTTTATCTTCGCCGCCGACATTCTTCGATAGCTTCGTAAATCTACGGCATTAAAAAGGCCGAATTTTGCCGAACAAAATACCTAGCATTAAGCCGTAATAAATCAAAATCGTTAATTTCTAATAAAAACGGTTAACCGAATATTTTCCGAAAAATAACTTTCGGTTATAAAGATTTTTTACTTCCTGTTTAATTATTAAACGGATTTTATTAACGTACCGCCTTAATCCTACGTAAATTTAACCGTATTATATTAAAACATTTTCCGACGTTAAACATATTTCCGTTACCAGGTTAATAAGTAAACGGACGCTAAAAACCATCGGAAACGGTACAATTTCGGAATAGTAACCGGATTTCGTTATACTTAAATACTTATATTTATTAAGATCCAATTTTAAAGAACGTATATCTTTATAATTATTTATTTATAATTACCTTAAAACGTCGTCGTAACCGAAATAAAAATAAAACCCGTATTGTATTAAAAAAGACTTTAAAATATAACGGATAGATTTAAAAGTTTCGTTAATCTTCCGAATACGCGATAGTAATCTTTTAGAGATTTATTAACGATAACTATATAAACGAATACTTAATATATTTTAAACGATATACTTTCCTTACTGCCTTATTTATGAACCGACTTTAATATTTTACGTAAAAATTTAATTTTTTATTTAACCTTATTTATATTATAAAAAAACCTTTTTTTCCGAAATACATCTTAATATCACGGGAACATAACGGAATTACGTAATTACTTTCTGTCTCCGCTTACGGTTTTATATTTTTAATATTTCCATTTTCCGAAAGTCAGCCGAAAATGTTCGTAAAAACGCAAAACTTTAAATTAACCAGTTAAAAAACGACGATGTAATAAATATAAAGTTTCCTTTAAATAAACAGAATTATAATAACGACCTAACAATAATAAAGCATTATTAAAATTATACGGCCTTTTTTTAAACTTTCCGAAATGTTATGCGAAATTTGGACGTAATAAAAAGTTTTTAGTTTTGCAAAGCTTAATCCGAATCCTTTATTAAAAAACCCGGTAAAAAAAGCCGGCTTTTTATTTAATATTACGACAATTTTTATTAGCAAATTCGCTATTATTAAAATAGCGTATTATTTCAGTATCGGATTTTTTCTGCAAAAAATGTTTAAGCCATAATAAAAGCTTAAAATATATTACATATCAATATACTTAATAAAATAAAAGGTAATATTTAAAGTAATATAACTTTTATTAATAACGCCGATATCGACGATCTGCTTATTCGGTAATATAATACTAATATCTTTATACCGAAATAACTAGAAATTTCGACCCAATAAAATGCTCGGATATTTGTTAAAATAAGCTTTATTAAAGGATTTGTAAAACGAAAACTTTTTACCGCTTTTAATTATATCTTTAACTATTTATAAAATATAACAATTTAACTTTTATGCCTTTTTTAAATAAATGTATTGCTAATTTTAATTCCGCTAACTATTATCTTTAATACGTCGGAAACCCATGCGGTACGGGAAAATTTAAAATCGTTAATACCTTATAAGATATATTTACGATTAAAAGCCAGCCGTACCAATTCCAAATTACGGGTACCTTAAGTAACGCGGTTATTCAAATCGGCGGGACGATATTTTACTTAATTCATAAGCTGGATATCTGTCGTTTTCATAACAAATAACAACTTCCAATATTTTCGGAAACGAAAAAAGAAAGTTATAAAAACAAAATTTAATTTTCGTAATCGACGAAGTGAATATATTCGGGGAAACCACTTTATTCCCTACCAATTACCGCCTCCAGGCCTTCTGTAACTATCTCGATAAATAATTTTGTAAACCGGATAATAAATTTAACTTATATGGCCATCTTAAAACAGGCGATTATTACTTATTACCGTAACCACAATTCATAACGGATATTTAAAACTGTTATTTTTTTCAAGAAATAAATTTACGTACGAAATAATTTTTAGCTAAATCTTTTTTTAAACAAAATATGCGCTGGAATTCAAATCTTAAAAAACCTTAACATATTTAACGCCAAACTCGCAAACCGCTTCCGAATTACCTTTAAAGTAACTTACGCGTTATAACCCCGCTTAATCGCAACGGATAAAACCTTAACATAAAAATCATAATAAACTAGGCCCGTTTTTACTAAAAATATATCTTCGTTTTCGTTTCGATTTATACTTAACGTAATTAAGCCTTATTCCAACAAAAAGTAATACAAACTATTAAATAAAGCGATAACTTTAATTATAAAATACCTGGAATCTTTTTTACGCCCAAAAAATACCTATGTTTATTAACAAAAACACGTATATTGGCTTAAAATTATAAATCAAACGGAATTTACCGTTACGGACGTTATTTCCGATCCGAAATTACCGGGTTACCATTTTACAAACCACGTTACTATCCACTTTAATCCGCCATTAATTATATTATTAAAATCGCAAAAACTAAAAAGTTTAACAATCCCGGCCTTTTTAATTAATACCGTACTTATCCGGTTTATTATATATACTTTCGATTTAACGAAATCCTATTATAAATATCTATAAGGAAAATACTTTCGGCAAAAGCTACTAGTTATCCCGGTATTTATCTTTATTAACTATAAAGTTTAAAACAAAACATTTAAAAAGGTATTTTTGGAATTATAAAAAAGCCGTATAACAAATAATTAACTTTCGAAATACGACTTTACCAGCTTTTATATATAACAATCCAGGTACAAAATATTACAAAACATCAAGTTTCTTAATTTCGTATAACCTATGACACAAGCGAGCTGCGCGCACAAGCGAGCTGCGCGGATTTTAACACTCCGCAACAACAAATCCAAATAACTCAACCACAACACATCCAATTGATCCAAATCAACTGTATTCTTTTTTGCTAACCACATCTCTAGCTTTTTAACAAGTGCGTTATTATATAAAGGCTTGTTGCGGACGCCATGTCGCGAATCCTTCCTTTTAACCCATTCGCGACCGATTACATTTTAACGCGTTTAAGCTAATATTACCCCTATTTCGCAAATAATAAAGCCGACCGACAAGAAATCGATTACCGACCGAATTCCCGACCTATATATGCGAGCGTTCTTTTTCCGGATTTAATACGTTGAAGATATACGTTGTAAAATACGTCGGAGGGCGTATCGCAGGGTGCGTCGCAAGGCTGTGGGGCAAGGCTGTAGGGCTTATAGGGCGCGTTTCGGGGCACGTCGAGATGTTGAAGAACGTGTTGTAAAGCGTATCGTACGGCATTCTTTGCGAATAACTCGAACCTACGTAATTAAATAATTAAAACAAACGTTTTTAATAAAAAAGAAAATACTTACTATATGAGATAAATAAGTTTTTTTGGTCGACAGAAAAGGAGGTAGTAAAAAAACGCTGTTAATAGCTATTGGAAATAACTGTTATAAAAACCTTAAGAAAAAGAAATAGCGACATAGCGTCCGCAACAAGCCTTGATATAATAATGGACTTGTTAAAAAGCTAGAGATATGGTTAGCAAAAAAGAATACAGTTGATTTGGATCAATTGGATGTGTTGTGGTTGAGTTATTTGGATTTGTTGTTGCGGAGTGTTAAAATCCGCGCAGCTCGCTTGTGCGCGCAGCTCGCTCGTGTCATACGTTAACCGCAAGATTTTATCGGAAATAAACCAAATCAAAAGATAATTAATATTATATAAAAATTAACGAATCTAACAGCAAAAATGAAACGATTATTTGAAAATTGACAAATACTCGCATAAAATAACACGGGATATAAATACGAAATTTTTTAAAACTTACGAAAGCTTTATATTTTATAAAGTAACCTTACCGCTTGTTAATTATCCGGATTATTTTCGCCTTTAATCCCTAGCCGGAATTCCTTTTATTTTTCGCAATATTTTTTCTACCATTTTTCGAATACTTATTTATTATATAAATATATCGACCCGCCTTTTTTTTTCCCGAAAAAATCCAGAATGTAATTATAATATATCTATACACCTTTTAAATATTAAAGTAACAACGGCGTTTTATCCTGCCGCATTACCAGCACGATACCGATATAAAACTGCTACGCCGGAAACGTATACCAGGACTTTAAAATAATATTAAAATACGTAATTATCTAATTATCTAAATCGGCCCGGCCTGCTAACTAAGTACCGACGCGGTAAAAAACCAACGGAATTTCTATAAATCTTAAAACGGAAAGAATTAAATTTGAAAAAACGGGATAATCTACCTAAATCGTCGTCGTCGACCAAAACACAAATCTTTTTTTCTCAATATCGCACCGGACGATAACAGCCTAAATAAATCTTAACGTACTGCTTATAACTAGCACTACTATAATTTATATACCTAATTATAAAGCTGCTAAAATAATAACATAAGGTATAAAAACTAATAAACGTAAAATATTTAATTTTAAATCCGTATTCATATTATCCCGTTTTAAATAATTAATAATTATAAAAGTTACTTAATTTTATTTCTTAAAGATAAATCGGATATTAAAAGATAAAATAAAAACACGAAACGTTGTTAAATTACGAAAAGCTGTTACGCGGGGTCCGAACTATAAGCTAAGGCTTAAACGTAATACCTTAAACTAAAAAAAAATAAAAATCTCGTTATACGTAAATACCACCAGCCCTTATAATTACCTACCAAAAAACCCTAATCGCTTATAAAACTTACCGCTTAACACCTACGTTTACACTTTTTTTCCCTTTTTTCCTTTTAAATAGGTACCGAAAAAGATTCCTATAATTACTTATAACCCCAAGGTTATTATACAATACCTACGTTTTACAAAACAAATGCTTATGTTAAGCCTATTTTTTTACAAAATAAGCGCCTTACTTTTTAAATTCTTAATCTCGTTCCGAAAAGGCATTAGCGGACCCCATAGGAAACCGGTCTCCTGTTTTGGACATTAAATAGCCAATTTTGAAATGCGCCTACTATGCCCCACTTTGTGCCCCTCCATGCCCTACCATACCCCGCTATACCCCACCATGTCCGATTCTGTGCCTTTCGGAACGAAAGGTTGTTTCTTCCGCGCCCTTCTGGAGAGCAGAAATTAAGCTCGGGCCTCAAATAGATCTGTGCTATCTGCGCCTTAACATATAACGTACTCGCCACAAAGCCACAACTTGCTATAGATCCATAAGCCACATTAAAGGAAATTAAGCTCGAGCTATAACGAGCAGCTGCAAGAGATAAGAGATCCTGGATCTGTATGTGTCTCCTTTTAGTCGGGATTTTCATTTTCTGCCGTAATTGTATTTATATTATTTATTCTTCTCCTTTGGGGCGTATAATAGGATTATCGCTTGGTTTATGGTTATGGATATGTTAACTTATATTTGCTTTATATTTTATTTCCTATCGGTCGGTGCCCCTTTTAATTTTTACGGTATTAAACGAAAAAAAACAACCTGTTTTTTTCGACTTTTAATTATTTTTTTGCTTCTGTTTTTTTTTAGCTTTCGCCTTACTATTTACTTCTTTTTGGAACTTTGCGTCGAATAATAGCTTTACCTTGGCGCGGTTATATTGCTAAATAACTTTCTTATTTGTAATTGGGTTTTCTGTAATTTTCGAAATTTTTTGGAAAAATCGACAAATACGAATATTATAGCTTTCTAACCTCGCAAATTTAACGAGTTTTTGCCTTATTTTTTTAAAAGACGAATAAGTAATGCTTTCTGCCGGTAGCTTTATTAATTGTTTTTTATATTCGACGGTTACAACAGATGTATTTCATTTATCTAATCCGGATTTTATGAAATAATTTAATTCTGTATTAATTTAATGCTTATTTCTGGTCCGTAAAGTTTGTTACGTTAAATATTAATTTATTGCAAATATCGCTTTCGTTTCGTGGCCCGTTAATTTCCGTTTACGCCGCGGGTTAATAGAGATATATTCGTTATTTACGGTTTTAAACCTTTTATTATTCGATTTTCTATTAAACGAAAAACCCTTGGTACGTTTAGATAGTAAAATATTCGGGTTGTTATTAAAAGGATTTCGTTTTTTTTTAATTCAGCCTTTTCTTTTATGAAAAGGGTTTTTTTCCTGTTGCAGTAGTACCGTCGAACGTAACCTTTAATATCAAGCCGAACTTATTTGTAAATACGACCAAAATATCTTATCCAGGCTGGAATTCCTTCTTTAACAACGCAAGGTTTAGCATGCCGACAATACTACCTTTCCTATATATCTATTTCCTGGATGTAAAGTTACTTTTAGGCAAGCTTTTTATCCAGTTAATACGGTTTTTCTATTGTTGCTAATCGTGAAACATATACGTTAATATATGGAATATCTGGCCGCCTTTAAATGTTGGATTTTTATTATTAGGTAATACGAGATATGTTCTGCATTAGATAAAACCGTAACATTTTAGCTGGTTGCTATTTAACGATCCAAGCTTAAAACGGAATGTTATTATGTTAACAGGTCCGTAAAAGCTAATACGCGGCGTTATAACTGGGAACTTGCATTCCGTAAGCTTAAAAAACCTTACCGCGATTCTGGAATAGGTCGGTTAATTTCTGTTAAAAATTCTTGGTAAGGAGATACTTTACTTTTAAAGGGCCATTTGCTGGAACTTGCATACAAAACTGGTTATATACGGTTAAACACATATCTATCCACGGACCTGGGTTAATTTTACGTACGAATTTTCCTATATCCTAATAGCTAACTTAACCCCGTTCTCGACCCTACGGCGGAAATACAGCTGATACGGATAAAACTAAACGTCAAAAAAGAACTATTGGTTTTCCTATTCGTCCGTTTAAGGGAAGGGGTATACGTACATAAATAAAGGTATATTAATTCCATCAATCTTATCGAAAAGTTCTTTATGTTTCCTTATTCCGTCGTTAAAAAAACTTATCCTGACAAACTATAATTAAATCGTACCAATCAAGTTATGCCTTCGAATAAGCTGCCGGCCGGTAAATAAGGTTATCTCCAACCCCTTAAAGTTTAAGAAAAATTGTACTTTTAAAAGATTAAAAACAGGCTGCCTTAAGCCTATTCCCGATACTAATAAACAAGCTATTAATTATCCGCTACTAAAGTAAAAGTTAACCTGGTAGTTACTTATATCTATAAAAAGAAAAGAAAATATGTTAAAATTATCTTTAACTTTTTTGAAAAAACAGCCTACCATATTTTTATACGTAAATAACTTCCGCCTTAACAAAACAACAATTATGAAATATATCCCGAAAATATGCGAACAACCTTTTTCCGTACGGTTTTTTGGTTACGAACATTACATAGTACTTAAGTAACGAGTTATAACTATGATAATAATAAACGATATTTTGTTTATTTACTTTCTGGAACGTTTCTAACCTTATTTAATAACTATTGTAATAACGTCATGTAAAACAGGGGATTCTGGCTTTTAATGTAACCAAGATCCGACCGCGATAACGTTTATTAATCCCGTAACCCTAGAAACAGGCGTTACGATATTATCGTACGTATTAACCCCAATCCATACTGCTTTTTTTATGCTTTACGAAATCCTAACTATACCTACGTTAACTAAGCCTTTTTACTTACGAAATCTAGCCCGCGTCCAAGCGCCGCACGTTGGTATGTTATCTTTCTGGTCGGGTGCCACCGATCCAGGTATCCTCCTGGTAAATATCCATATCGCAAACGAAAGGCTTACGATTCTGGAACGGTTTCGGCCAGGTTTTGCGCAATCGCTTGTTCCAAAACGTTTTTATTTAATAAGGGCCTACAACTGTATATTAATTTTCTTTCGTTTTTTTGTTGCTTTCCCGTAATTTGTTTTTTCGATAATAAATACGTTTATCCTTTTCGTTTAATCCTTATATCGGCCAAACACGGTATTTTTCTATTTAATTACTTTTTGCTTTAAGTATACCGGTCTGTACCGTTCCGTTTTATATTATGCCTTAAATAAAACAAGTCGAAATTTCGCTTGAAAATATCCGCTATACGATAAACGATCTGGAACGCTAACATAGTCGAAAAAATATCAGAAAAACACCACGAAATAAGTTAATTAAATTTTTTTTCGATAAAGTAACTTTATAAGCTTTGCATTAAGTCCAACAAAAACCCGCTTAAATTCCGCTTAACGAAATTTGCCGTATATTACATAACCTGGATCGCCAGCGCGTTAAAGAAAAAGCCCACCGGAAATAAAAAAGTACTTACCAAGAAAATACCAAGCCACGAATTAAAAAGGACATAATACCCCTTAGAAAAATCGTCAGTACATTAAATAAACTGGACCGCCAACGTGCTAAAAACCAGGCTCGTCACAAAATAGGTAATACCGAACAGATACGGCAGCGAAACACCCCGGAACCGGCCTTACCTCCCCAAATACCGCCTTTACGTAAGCGCCATAACGCATAACAAGAACTTCTTACTCCACCACCCTCGGGGTAAGGCCGCCCCCGGAAAAGGCCCCGGCTGCTGCACAAGATTATTCAACTCCAACGGCAATCTATTGACGCGATTTTACAATACCGAAAGTCCTACTTTCGCGCGAAAAAAAACGCATCAGTAAAAAGATTTTAATATAAAAAAATTTCGCCCGCCCTTCAAGTCGAAACTTTTAAGTCGTTTTATACGGCCTTTATAAACGAAAAAACGCTATCTATTTTTTATTACATATTTTGTTACAGAAAATATCCCTTAATTAACCTCATTACTATTTAATAAAAAAGAAACTTGTTTTCCGTATTACTGCAAACCGTAACGGCTTTTTAGGAATACAAAAAGTATCTGCCGCCGAAACATAACCTTAAAGTGAATATTTACGGCAAGTACCGTTCCGGGTTCGAAAATGGAAAACTATCTAAAGCCTACTCGGTTAACAATATATATATCGGGTACGAACATCGTTATCCCGAAAAACTCGACAGCTTTTTTCCTGTTAAAAAAAGATTAATCGCTTTTTAAGCCTTTTTCTGTTATATCACAAAGTTTATTATTAATTCTATAATACCGTCCGGTATTAATTACCGGAAATACGTAAAGGGTTATATTATCGTATTTCCGAATAATATAAATAACCTGGTTACCACCGTACTCCCTTACCCGCTTTTTCGGATAATCGAAAACATCCACGTTTCGTAAAACGGCGCCAACAAACCCAGCCCGGCGGACGTAGGAACTTTCCTTTAGGTACGTAAGTCTCGCGTAACAGCCACCTTTTTATAGCTTTAAAAGAATAATCCTTTATATAAAAATATTAAAATCAACCTGGATGAAATATAAGGCTAGCAATACGTAAAACGTTTAACAGTACCTACCGTTTTTATGGAACGGATATAAAAAAAAAGCCCTTAACCGTGGAAAAAACGCATATAAACCCTATTATCCCGAATACCGACCGCAGATTAAAACATAACGGCTTTACAAGTATTAAAAAACTCCTTACCTTACTACGGCCAGACCTTAACAACAATACCTACCCGTTAAGTGGCAATACGTCGGCGGAACAACCTTACCCATTATCTTAAGATCTTTATATATCTACTCCCGACCCAGGAAATATCGACCAAAATAGTGATATTCTATATAAAACGTTAACGTCCGGCATATTTCCTCTAAACGGGCCGGCCGTTTTCGCTAAAACTAACAAACTATCTTTCCTAACCGAAATTATCCATATAAGTTACATTAAGCAAAACGGTAATTTTAAACCCTCCGCTATAACCGTCCATATAACAAGAAACTAACCGTTTATCCGGGTCGAACGTAATACGGATTTTGCAAATAACCTGTACGAAAACTTTTTTCCACGAACCTTTCCGAAACTTTTCCCGTAAGGAAAAAGCGGCCTTAAAGCTTTAAGCGAGCCGGACGGCAATATACAAAATGTTTCGGAACCTAGACGGCGCAGTACTAATCATTCGTTTAATTACTGGGCCAAATATGTATTATAACAATATAAAGGTCGATTTGCTACCCATCCGGTTTTTTATTTTTTAATCTTCAATATCTTTTTCCGATTTACGAACCGACGTATTAACATAGTCCGTATGGCAAAACGTTCCTTTAACAAACTGGAACGGATCTATAAACGCCGAACGATAAATCGCTTAAAAAAGGCCCAAGAAAAAATACGAAAAATAAAACTACGACTAATCCAGACATATCGTTTTTACTTCGCGAACTATCTATCTTTAGCCATGCATAGCTGCTTTTTAACGAAACTTAACTTTTAATACGGAAAAAGATATAAACCGTAAATATCTGAACCGATATACTGTTACGAACCTCTTGGAGGCAGCTCCAAAAAGAGGACCCCACTGCCGGGACTAGGGCCCGTTCTGGATCACGTAACTTAGTATGATTTATTCGGTTGACTAGATCACTTAACACCATAATCTATGTAATCTGTTCGATTACATAGATCACCTAATACCATGATGGGATTAGAAGGAATATATATAATGGACCAGTTTCCTTTGTAGATAACCTCGAAATAATTTCGCTTTTTAATTATCAATCTAAACTTTTAACCAGAAGTAACTGTACCGTTTTCTGATTAAAGGAAAAATACTTTAAATTTCTTTAAC
Source organism: Monosporascus sp. 5C6A (assembly GCA_004155035.1). Classification (NCBI taxonomy): domain Eukaryota; kingdom Fungi; phylum Ascomycota; class Sordariomycetes; order Xylariales; genus Monosporascus; species Monosporascus sp. 5C6A. Next base: position 22,429 of record QJOB01000325.1, read on the forward strand.
GAACATATTAAATTATTCCTCGCTTTATTGTTACCTGCAAATCAAGACCTTTTTCGGATACTGCTTATACCTCCAGGTGGATGTATAATAGGTTCGTTACATTTTGATAACTCCTTGATCAATAGTCGACAAATAATTCAAGGCCTAGTTAGGCATAAACCTTTCTGAACTTAGTAAAAACGATATTACAGAACGACGTTCAGAAAACAGACAGTATATTCGATTCCCGTTATTAGCTAGTAAAAGATTAATAACTAAAATTAACAATTTACCCTTTATTAAAAAGGTGCTTTAACTTATCGACAACATGGCGCCTCCTATAACTCGAACCCAAGCCGGCTTCTTTTCCTTTCAGCAGTAACCTGCCCCAGCTTCCAAAGAAATTATTAAGGTATAAGGCGACTTAAAGGAAGAAGAGGATTATGAAGAGGAGGAGCCCGTAACCGAAAAGCTAGAACTTAAGGGTAAGGAAAAAAAACGGACAACAGACGAAAAACTGGATCTCTTGGCGACAGAGATCCAGGCTTTAAAAAAGGAAAATGCCAGACTTGCTCGAAAAAAAAGAGAAAATGCCCGATTTGCTCGAAAGGAAAAGGAGAAAGCTTCCGTACCACCCTTGTTTATCCCCGACCTTTATCGCGAAACCACCATTTCACCTTCTGGATATCATGAAATGCTAAAAATTAAAGGCTATAAACCTGCCGCTTTTAAACCTTATAATAAATTTACAGATATAAAAGGATTCCTAATCCAGGCCCGGATCTATCTTAAGTTTTACTAAAGCTTTCTGGTAAAGGACTACCAGAAAATGCTGGCCATCTTTTAAGCACTTGCAGGAAAAGTTCTTTTGTAGTTCGAACCAATCCTAAGGAATTACTTAAAGAATTACCCCGAAAGCTTATCCGACGTTACTAACTATATCTTTAGCGATTATAAGCATTTCGAGGACAGAATACGAGCTTTATTCGGAAATACTAATAAAGAATAACATATGATAAAACAATTGCATTTATTACGACAGACCAAGTCAGCAGTAAAATATACGACCGAATTTAATCGCTTGGCCGGTATTTCGTAACTGCCAGTAAGCGTACTGTTTTACCCATATTACGACGGCCTGAAACCCCAGGTTAAAAACGAGATATATAGAGTACCTAAAACAAGATCCTTTGAGAAATATACAGACCAAGTTATTATAACCGATCGACGCACCTTTAACAAGTACCTCGAAAAGAAAGGATTTAATAAGCGAAAGGAAAATAGGAATTCGAGTAACCGAACCCAGAAAAAAAGGGATAAACCTTAAAAGGAAGCTAGCTTAATTTCGAGAAATTCCAAAATAAATAAGTCTAATATAAAATGTTTTAACTGTAGCAAAAAGGGCTACTATAAAAGCGAGTATCGTTTCCTAGCTAAGCGAAACATTAAAAAGGGAGGAATTCCCTAACCCTAAAGGGAACCTTAAAAAAAGCCTTAAAAGAAAATACGGATGGCAAAATATAAATCAGATAGCAAGGAAGAAAAGGAGGAGAAAAAAGTTAGCTCCGTTTCCTTCCAGTAAGAATTTACTATCGTTACGATAAGTAAGGTTTAAAACGGTAACTTAAAATACGAACGTTGCCTAACTTGCTAGAATTAAATTGCCAGAACCTACAAGTATTACCCCGGATAAATAATTTCCAGGATAGTTATGGAGTTAAGATACGTTTATTATTTGGATAAGCAGGAATGTAAAATTTACGACGAAGGCGGTTAATTACGGCTAGATCCTAGCAATTACGGATAGTTATTTCCCGAGTTTTGTGAGCTTCCCGAATGTACAGTATACCCGAAACCCGACAGTACCAGAATATAACAAACAGATAATTACTACCTTTTTAATTTCTCTGCTTGTTACGATTATGGTTATTTAACTTATTTACGAGCTAAAGAAGATAACGATTATTGGCCAGATTAGGACGAAAAGGTATTTACCGAGCCAGATGATAAGTACAGATGCATTGAAACTCCTTAATGGCCAGAATACCCTAGGTTTTGTTACCTATACCCGGAATCGGAACAAAGCTAGAAGGCCATAATATAAAGATACATGTATTACTTACCCATGCTGTGTATAATATATGAGACCCTGGCAGCAGGACTGGACTTACGAGAGGATATAATCCAGCCAAGTTTCTTTTTGCTTAAGAAAAAAAAACCAACCTAAGTCCATACAGTACCAGAACCTTAATGTTAATATAGCAAACGAACTTGGTTTAAGTGCATAAACGATTATTATTCCAAATACGTGGTTAGGAAGGCCAAAGAATGGAGATATTTCCAACCCTGTTAATCAAAAAACTCCAGAGGTTTTCGATATTAAGGTACCGAAAAACCCCCCGACATAAGACCTTATGCGAAGCTAGAACAGGATTTAGGAGTTAGATTGAAATCTTATTATATTATGAAAACAAGACGTTTAAGGTAATAATTGATTTAAGCGCGGAAGGTAACTTTATTTTACCCGCTGTAGCAGAAAAATACCAGATCTTTTGGAGGTATAAGTTACAGTTTTACAAATTACGTACCGTTAATGGAAGCCTGTCCATTTACGAAAACGGTCGGGTTTTTAGGGAAATAAAGGAACTTTCAGTCGAAATATAAGGATATTTAAAAAGGATTGTCCTTGACATAACCGACATTTCAGAACATGATATCATCTTGGGAATGCTATGGCTTTATTTTAATAATCCGCGCATTAACTGGAAAAAGCAAACGTTTTCCTGGGAAGATGAAGAAGATTAAAAGGTTTGCTATATCATTAAGGAAGTACGAATCCTAGATCAAGATGTTACAGTATTCCAGGAATACCGACAATTTAAAAAGCTGTTTAAGGATAGAAAGAACCACGAATTATTTCCTTATGGTTAATGGGATTATCGGATACTTATTAAGGAAGGACATTATCCCAAACTTTACAAAATTTACTATATAAACTCAGAAAAGTTAAAAGCCTTATGGAAAAGCATATAGTTGGACCTGAAAAGAAGGTATATTTAACTTTCTAACTCTCCTGCCGGTTACCCCGTCCTTATGGTTCCGAAAACGAAGGACGGTAAGTAAAAAATTAACGAAAACGGAGACCCGGTTTTCAGAAAAGTAATTAATTATAGATAGTTAAATAACATCATAATTAAAAACGGCTACCCTTTAACCCTTATGAATACCCTGAGAAAAAACGTTAATAAAATTAAATGGTTTATTATACTTAACTTTCGAAATAGTTATTATCGCATTAAAATAGTTAAAAGCGAAAAATAGAAAATAACGTTTAAAACAATACATAGACTTTATAAATACAAAATTATGCCAATAAAACTTATTAACGCTCCCGTAAGTTTCTAACGTCTGGTTATAACCACTTTTAGATAATTTTTAGATAAGTTCGTATTTGTTTACCTCGACGACATTCTTATTTACTTCGAAACGTTAAAGGAATACAAAAAGCACGTTACTTAAGTACTTAAGATATTAAATAAAGCAAACATTCGAGTTAACCCAACTAAAAGTATATAGTATATATAAAAACTGGACTTTTTAGGATTTACCCTTACTTCCGGACAAATCCAGATTTAACGTTCCAAGTTAAAAGTAGTCAAAAACTGGCCCATCCCTAACAAAGCGACCGTTACAAACATCCGACAAATCTTAGGATTTACGGGTTATGTACGCGGCTTAATTAAGGGATATGGAAATATAATTAAACCATTAACGAAACTTACTATTAAAAAGTACGTCGGAAAGGAGTTTGAACTTCCAAAGGAAGCCAAAGAGGCATTTCGAGTATTAAAAAATGCGATTACCAGTAAACCCGTTATAAAAATACCTAATCCAAACAAAAAAAAACGCCTAAAAACGGACGTTTCGGATTACGCATTAAATGCCGTTCTAAAATAACTAAAGAATAATAACAAATGGTACCTAGTGGCGTATTATTTCAAAGTACTTCGAAATGTAGAACTTAAATATCCGATTTATGATAAGGAGTTACTGGCAATCATTAACGCTTTTAAAAAATGGGAACTTTTCCTTAACGGAACGAAAAAACTTTTCGATATTTACTTTAATTACAAAAATTTCACTCGATTTATGAAAGCATAAAAACTAAACAAATGACATAAAACTTGGATAATCTTCTTGTCAAAATTTAACTTTAAGATTTACCATATTAAAGGTAAAGAAAATGTCCAAGCGGATATCTTAAGTTGCAAAAGTAATTACGACTTTAAGATCCTAAAACGCCATATACAGATATTACAGGCTGCAAAAGATAGCACTTTACAACTGTACGTAATCTTAAAACAACCGACGCCGAAACTCTTGGTACAGTTTAGGGATTCTTACGATTCAAACGAACGGAAAAAAGTAAAGCAATTAAAAAGGTAATTTAAGGACCAACTTTTATACCATAGCAAGGTTTACATACTAAAGGAACGACAAAAACAGTTTATTAAGGAATTCCACGAAAACCCTTTATATGGACATTAAGAAATCTTCAAAATTACTAGGCGACTGAAAGAAAAATACGGCTTCCCTGGATTTCGCCGAATAGTTAAACAAGTTATTAAGAACTGCAACATTTGCAACAAAGCAAAGGCAGCCCGACATAAACCTTATGGTTTACTGCAACTTACAAACATTCCCGACAAAGCATGGAACGCTATTATTTAAGACTTTATTATTAGCTTACCCTTATCGAAAGACTTAGTTACTGGAGTTAAGTACGATAAGATATGGGTAATCGTTGACAGATTTACCAAATATAGATACTTCTTACCCTTCAAAAAAAACACGACAGTAAAACAATTGGCTTACGCCTTTATACGACATTATCTCGACAAATACGGAATACCAGAAAAGATCATTTCCGACAGAAACAAGCTATTTACTTCCAAGTTTGGTACCAATTTCTTCAAACAAATCGGTATTAAGCTTAAATTTTCCACAACTTATTACCCATAAATAGATAAACAGACCGAACGATTAAACCAAACCCTGGAACAATATCTTAGAAATTATATTAACTACCAGCAAAATAACTGGGTAAAACTTTTATTACTTGCTTAAATAACCTATAACACCTTTATCAACGAAAACATAAACATGTCCCCTTATACAGCGGTATATAAATATGAGGCAGAAACCCAACGACCGGAATAACAACTAAACAAGGCCTTAAAAATCGCCATAATTGCATCATGAACAGAGATAATCGTAACGGAAATTAAGACGATCCAAGCCCGTTTACAAACTAAACTGTAATTTTTACAACAACGAATGGCCCAGTATTATAACAAGAAAAGAATTAAGGGACCAATCCTATCGAAAGGAAATAAGGTTTATTTGCTACGGCAAAAGCCTAATGTAACTTCAAACATTTTACAGATTAAAACGAAAAGGCCGAGCGATAAGCTCGAATTTAAGAAACTTGGCCTTTTTAAAATTAACGAAGTTATTTCCAAAACTAACTACCGATTATCGTTACCCAAGATAATAAAGATATACCCCGTCTTTCACGTTTTTTTGCTTAAACCAATACCGAAAAACGCCCCGTTGGAAAAAGACCTAAAACTGGAAAACAAGACCAATAAGTACGAAATCGAAAAAATACTGGACTTTAAAATGGTCAAAAACAAGATCCAGTATTTAATTAAGTGGGAAGGTTACTCATACGACGAAAACACTTGGGAACCACTTAACCACTTAACGAATGTAATGAACCTGGTTAAGACGTTTCACCGACAGAATCCTGACCGACCGTCTCCAGCGCAGCCAAGGTCGCAGGCGACAAAGGTTCCCTGCTTAAATCTACCCTAACGGCGTTCCAGTCGAAAAAGGACGCCTCCGTTATAGCATTTATTTCAGAAGCAAGCTGCGCTTGCTCCACCTCGATACGACGCTGCTTTTCCTTTATCCTTTCTTATTTTTCCAACTAGTCCAATTCGTAACCTTTTTTTAAAATCTCGAAAGCCTTCTTTTTCAAAATGTCCTTTTAGCGACGCAAACGTTGTAATTTGTTTATTCGTAACGATATTTCTTTTTGAAACTTTTGTTGTAGTTGTACGAGTTCGTCCTCGGCGGTACGACGTTCCTTTTAGAAACGGTCGCGTTGGGAATTAATGTTTTCTAAGGAAAACATGGCAACGGTTAAACCGTTACAATCGCGTTAAAGACAAGTACAGTAATGACAGCTCGGGATTTCCTTAGTTATAAAATATTATTCTTCCCCGAAAAAAAGATAACTAGAATAAAGCAAGATTTCGAAACCAAACTTACAAATATATTTAGACCGATTGTTGCGGGACTGACGTTAGTTTAAACGAGGCTTGCGTACCGATTTTTTTATTCGACCCGCCATGGTAAGTTAACATTCAAGGTATTCCAATGGGAAGGGGAGATATTTACTTTTTATCTTTAGGACAAAGATCCTGGAAGAAGGGGGATAATGTTACGAACCTTTTAGAGGTAGCTCCAAAAAAAGGACCCCATTACCGGGACTAGGGCCCGTTCTGGATCACGTGACTCAGTGTAATCTACTCGGTTAATTAAATCACTCAACACCATGATCTATGTAATCTATTCGATTACATAGATCACCCAATACCATGATGGGATTAAAAGGAGTATATATAATGGACCAGTTTCCTTTGTAAATAACCTCGAAATAGTTTCGCTCCTTAGCTATCAATCTAAGCTTTTAACCAAAAGCAACTGCACCGTTCTTTAATTAAGGGAAAAGTACTTTAAATCTCTTTAACGAACATATTAAATCATTTCTTGCTTTATTGTTACCTGCAAATCAAGACCCTTTTCGGATACTGCTTATACCTCCAGGTGGATGTATGACAGGTTCGTTACATATACCTGCCTTTTAAATTACGGTTAACCTTAATAATATTAATAATCCGGTTAAGATATAACTTTTTATTTACAGGCTTTACGAATATAATACAGCAAAGAAACTATTAGCCGATTTCCGGTAAAGGTATAACAAGATTACTTTTAATACTATAAACCCGGTTAATGGCGTTATCTTTTTCTATCGAAAAGTTTCATTATTTTTCAGAAACTACGTTAAAACCGGCCAAAAATCGGTTTTTGAAAAAATTAACTATTACTATGCAACAATCGAAACGAATAACCGAGGCAGTTTTTACTTACATAGTTTACTCTGGTTAAAAGGTAACATACATTTACTTTTCTTAATCGATAATATAACGAAACCCGAAAAAAAATACCGTACCTAAATGGTTCGATATTTAAACTCGGTATTTTACGAATATTTAAATAAAAAAAGCTGGAAAAGCTATCCGAAAAAAAAAGCTAATTAATCCAATTAAGGGAATTATGCACAATACCAACACTTTCGTAACGGCTTTCGACGACAAGTCTAACTATATTACGTACTGTTACCAGGTTTATTCGTATACGTACATCTATATTAAATATTCTTTAAAAAAACTTATCGGAAACGGTACAAATAAACACAAACGGACGGCTTGTTAATTTAAAACGTTTTAAAAGATCGTCGAAAACAGCGGATTTACCGAAAATAGCCTGCTCAAAATCCGGCGGAACTACCCGTTTATTAACCGGTATAATAAAACAATAATAATCGGCTTACGTTATAACTACGACATTTCGATAATTTTAACTAAAACTAAAAAACTCGTTATGGTATTTTATATTACGAATTACGCTACCAAATTAAACACCCCTATATAGAAACGCCTCGTTTTCGCCGCCAACGTTCTTCGATAACTTTAAGAATTTACCGCATTAAAACGTTTCGAATTAAACCTTGCCGAACAAGATACCTAACGCCAGGCTGTAATAAACGAAAACCGTCAGTTTTTAATAAAAGCAGCTAATCGAATTTTTTCCGAAAAATAACTTTCGGCCGTAAAAATTTATTATTTCCTTTTTGGTTATCAAACGGACTTTACGAATATACCGTATTGGTCCTACATAAACTTAACCGTATTTTATTAGGCCATTTTCCGGCGTTAAATATACCTTTATCGCCAGGTCTACATATAAGTAAACGCCGAAAAGCCTTTGGAAACGGTACAATTTCGGGAAAATGGCCGGACTTTATTATATCTAAATATTTATACCTACCGAAACCCTGTTTTAAAAAACGTATGCCTTTATAACTATATATCTATAATTACCTTAAAGCGTCGCCGCGGTTGAAATAAGGATAAAACCCGTATTATATTAAAAGGTCCTTTAAAATATTACGGATAAATCCAAAAGTTTTGCTAACCTTCTAAATACGCGGTACTGATCTTTTAAGGATTTATTAACAATAACTATATAAACAAATACCCTGTATATTTTAAACGGTATGTTTTTATTACTGCCCCATTTACCCTTAAGCCAGCTTTGATATTTTATATAACAACTCGGTTCTCCATCTGGCCTTATTTATGCCATAAAAAAACTTCCTTTCTAAAACGCAAGGTAATATTACCGGCATATGGTCGAATTATGCAAATACACTTTATCCCCGCCTGCGGTTCTATATATCAAACATCTCCCTTTTCAGAAAATCGGCCGAAAATACTCGTAAAAACGTAAAGCTCTAGGCCAGCCGGTCGGAAAATAACGATATAATCGATTTAAACTTCCCTTTAAATAAAGGTAATTATATCGATAAACCCGCCATAGCAAAATATTACCAAACGTATATCGTTTTTTTCCAGACTTTTCGAAATGCTATACGAAATTCCGATATAACGAAAAACTCCCCAGTTTTACAAAGCCTGATCCGAAACCTTTACCAGGAAAATCCGGCAAAAGACGGCCGGCCTTTCGTCCAACGTTATAACGATTTTTATAAGCAAATTCGCCATCGTTAAAACAGCCTTTTATTTCGGTATCCGATTCCTTTTATAAAAGATATTTAAACGGCGGCAAAGACCCAGGACATGTTATATTTCCAAATACTTAATAAAATAAAAGGCGGTATTTAAGGCGGTATAACCTCCGTTAGCAACGCTGACATCGACGATCTTCTTATTCGGTAATATAATACGAAAGTTCCCATTCCGAAGCAATTGGAAGATTTAGCCGTATAAAGTCCTCGAATATTTATTAAAATCGGCCTTATTAAAGGATTTATAAAGCTGGGGTTTTTCCCCACCTTAAGCTATACGCTTAACGATTTGCAAAATATAACACTTTAACTTATATGCCGGTTCTTAAACAAATATATCGCCAATCCGGACTTTACCCGTTAATATTTTTAATACGTCGGAAATCCGGGTAATACTGGAAAGTTTAGGATCGTCGATGCTTTACGAAACGTATTTACGGTTAGAGGTTAGCTATATCACCTCTAGATTACCGGCATATTAAACAATACGGTTGTTCAGATTAACGGGACGACATTCTATTCGGTTTTGGAATTAGAAACTTACCGTTTTCATAATAAATAAAAGCCTCCAATATTTTTCGAAACGAAAAAATAGATATAGAAGCAGAAGTTGGCCTTCGTAATTAATAAAATCAGCATATTAAAAAGAACTACCCTGTTTAACGCCAGCTGCTACCTTTAAGCCCTCCGTAATTACCCCGATAAGCTATTTAGCGGTATTTTCGTAATTCTTTTAATAAGGGATTTTTATTAATTCGCCCCCGTATTAAAAATAAATCTTTTAATAAACCGGATGGTAGATTTGGCTTATATGGCCTCCTTAAGACAGGCAACCATTGCTTACTACCGTGACCACAGTTTATAGCTAATATTTAAAATTATTATTTTTTTCGAGAAACAAATCCGTACGCGAAATAACCTTCGGTTAGGTTACTTTTTTGGATAAAATACGGGCTAGAACTTAGACGATAAAAAACCTTGACCTACTTAATACTAAGTTTGTAAACCGCTTCTAAATTACTTTTAAAGGTAACTTATGCGCCATAATACCGCTTAATCGCAATTGATAAAACCTTAACATAAAAACCGTAATAAACTAGGCCCGCTTTTACAGGAAACATATCTTTATCTTTATTTCGACTTATACCTGGCGTAATTAAGCCTTATCCCAGCAAAAAATGGCCTAAACCATCGAACAAGGCAACAATTCCAACTACAAAATCCTTAAGGTCTTTTTTTACGCCCAGGAAATACCTGTAATTATTAACAAAAATATATATACCGGCTTAAAAATTATAAGTAAAACGGAATTTACCGTTATAAACATTATCCCCAATCCGAAATCTCCGGATTACCATTTTGCGGATAACGTTACCATCTACTTTAGCCCGCCATTAGGCATATTATTAAAGTTACAAAAAATAAAGGATTTAACCGTCCCAGCTTTCTTAACAGGTACCGTGCTTATCCGGCCTATTACGTATACCTTTAATTTAGCAAACTCCCATTACAGGTTCCTATCCGGAAAATGCGTTCGGCGGAAATTATCAATTATCCCGGTTTTTATCTTAACTAACGATAAAACTTAAGGCAAAACGTTTAAAAACGTACTTTTGGAATTACGTAAAAACCGTATAACGAATAGTTAGCCTTTGAAATGCGACTTTACCAGTCTTTATATACAATTATCTAAATATAAAACATTACAAGGTACTAAACTTCTTAATCCCGTACGGCCGCAGGATTTTATTAAGAATAAGCCAGACCAAGGCATAATTAATATTATATAAAAATTAACAGATTTTGCAGTAGAAACAAAACAATTATTTAAAATAACGCGGAATACAAATACAAATCTTATTCCAAATCCTAAAAGCCTTACATCTTATAAAGCGATCTTACCGCTTACCAATCATCCGGGTCATTTTCGCTTCCGTTTCCCAACCGGGACTTTTTCTGTTCCTCGCAATAGCCCTTCCACCATTTTTTAAATGCTTATCTATTATATAGATACGCCGGCGTACCTTTTCACTTCCCAAAAACTTCTAGAATATAATCACAATACATCCATACACCTTTTAAATAATACGGCAGTAACGGCTTTTTATCCTTCCGCGCGACTATTACAATGCCGACATAGGACTGCCATTCCGGAAACGCAAACCCGAACTCCGCATCGATATTAAAATACGTAACAATCTGGTTATCAAGGTCGGCCCGGTTTACGGATTAAATACTAACACGGTACAAGACCAGCGGGACCTCGATAAGTCCTGGTACCGGAAATACGGAATTTGAAAAAACGGGATGGTCTGCCTTAATCATTATCGCGGACTAAAGCGCAAATTTAATTCTTTTAACGTCATACCGGACGATAACGGCTTAGATGAACCCTGGCGTACTACTTATAGCTAGCACTGTTATAACTGCTAAAACTAACTGTAAAACTGCTGAAGCTGGAGTTCGGGGTATAGGGATTAACGGAAATGAAACTTCTGGTTTGGAATCCGTATCCACGTTATCCTATTTCGAATAATCGATAGTTATAAAGAACCGTTTAATATTACTTCCCGAGGAAAATTTATTTTAATAAAGTTAGATATTAATAAAAATATAGTTAAAAAAATATAAAAAAATAAAATTACGAAATGTGTTCTTAAATTAAATTATAATAATATCGAACGCGGGATCGTTAGCTTTAAGTTAATATCTATACATTACGTCCTAAACTTAAAAAAAGCAAAATAATGGTTATATGCAAACGCCACCAACGCTTGTAATCACCTGCCCAAAGTTTACCATTCCGCTTATAAAGCTCAGTATGTGCTTTCCTTTCCTTTCGAACAGTTTTCCCTTCAAACAGTTCAAACAGACATAACGACCTAGCCAGATAGACACGTTCCGAAAGGCATTGGCGGGCCCCGCAGGGGACCGGTCTCCTGTACTAGTATCGGAGTTGCCTGGTCCCGGGCTTTACTAGTTCAAATCTGTACTGGTACAGGTCCATAAGCCGTATTGGTATGAGAACTGTACTGGTCCGGGGATTTACATTCGTACTAATTCAGATCCTGTACTGGTTCAGATCCGTACTAGTGCAGATCCCGCACTGGTGCAAACCCCGTACTGGTTTAGTTCCCATACTAGTCCTGGCCCCAAGCCGTACTGGTCCAGGTCTGTACTCGTCACACCTTGGCTACGAAACAGGAAATGGGTCCCTAACGGGCCCTCCAATGCCTTTCGGAACGAGCTTGATAAGTTAAATATCAAGTAAAAGGAGACCGGTCCCCTACGGGGTCCGCCAATGCCTTTTCGGAACGAGATTGAGAGCTTGAGAAGCAAGGCGCTTGCCTTGTGAAAGAATAAGCTTGACATAAGCACTTGCCTTGTGAAAGAATGAGCCTGACATAAGTACTTGCCTTGTAAAACGTAGGTATCGTGTAATGGCCTTGGGGTCATAGGTAGTTATAGGTATTTTTGTTAGTACCTGTTTGAAAGGAAAAGAGGAAAAAAGAAAGTGTAGGCGTGGGTGCTAAACGGTAAGTTTTATAGGCAATCGGGGGACTTTAGCAGGTGATTATAGGGGCGGGTGGCGTTTGCGTGTAACGAGTTTTTTTGCTTTTTAAGGTTTAAGGCATTACGTTTAGGCCTTAGTTTACAGTTCGGACCTTGCGTAACAGCTTTTTGTAGTTTAGCGACATTTTATGCCTTTACTTTATTTTTAATACCTAAGTTATCCTTAGGAAATAGAATTAAGTGATTTTTTATAAGTATTAATTATTTAAAATAGGATAACATAAATATGGATTTAAAGATAGGTACCGACCGATAGGAAATAAGATATAAAATAAAGGCAAGCTAATACGTTTATAACTATGAACCAGGTAATAGATTTATTATATACCTTTAAGGGAGGAAAATAGATAATATAATTACGGCAAAGTATTAAGTTTATTATATATTATATATTAAGACAAAAATCCTTATTAAGTAAAAAAAAAATACCAATATGGGATATAAATAAATACATGAAACTTTTTAATTTGTCTAATTATAATAATTCCGGAAATAAAGGGGGCGGCAAATATGTAAAATCCGTTAAATTTATTCTAGCGGTTCCGAAACTAAATTAAAGCGTTAAATATAAATTGTTTAACGGCTCAAGTTTAATTTCTCCAAAGTTCTCAAAATGTAACTTATTTAAGGAATAACGTTATATGTAGCTTATGGCTGATATGTAAGGCGCAGCCGAACTTAATTTCTCCATAATCTGGAAAGTGCGGAAAAAAGACCTTTAAGTTCCTCAAAGCATATAATTAGCAACGATAAAAAACCTGTATTAATTAAACAGGAAACCGGTCCTTAACGAAATCCGTTAATATATTTTCGAAACGAAATTAAAAACTTAAAAAATAAAACGTTTACCTTATAAAGAAATAAACCCGATATAAGCACTTATTTTATAAAACGTAAATATTATATAATAAGCTTAGGGTTATAAGTAATTATAAAAATCCTTATCGGTATTTATTTAAAAGAAAAAAGAAAAAAAAAGAAAATATAAACATAAGTATTAAACGGTAAGCTTTATAAACGATTAAGGTCCTCTGGCAAGTAACTATGAAGGCTAGTAACGTTTACGTATAACGAAATTTTTTATCCTTTAAAATTTAAAACATTACGCTTAAGCCTTAATTTACAATTCGGACCCCGCGTAATAGCTTTTTGTAATTTAACAACGTTTCGGACCTTTACTTTATCTTTTAACATCCGATTTATCCTTAGGAAATAAAATTAAATAATTCTTTATAAATATTAATTATTCAAAACGGAATAATATAAATACGGATTCAAAACCAGATATTTTACGTCCGTTAATCCCTACGCCTTATGCTGCCACTTCAGCAGCCTTATAATCAAATACACAAGTTATAACAAGACTAATCACAAACAATACGCCAAAATCCATCCAAACCGTTATCGTCCGGTACGATATTAAAAAAAATTTCGCGCCTTGGTCGGCGACGATAATTCAGGCAAATTATCCCGTTTTTTTAATTTTAATACCTTCCGTCCTAAAACTTATTAAGATTCCGTTAATTTTCTACCGCGTCGGTACTTAATCGGCGGACCGGACCGATCTAAACAACCAGATAATCACGTATTTCAACATCGATTCAAAGTCCGGATATACGCCCCCGGTGTAACAATCCTATATTAATACCGTATTAATAACGCAACAAAATGAAAACCCGTTATTATTCTAACATTTAAAAAACGTATAGATATATTATAATTACATTCTAAATCTTTTCGAAAAAAAACCCGCTAATATATTTATATAATAAACAAACATTCGAAAAATAATAAAAAAATATTACGAAAAACAAAAGAAGGTCCGGCTAAGAAATAAAAGCAAAAATAATCCGGAAAATTAATGAACGATAAAATCACCTTATAAAATATAAGGCCTTCGTAAATTTGTTTAAAAAAAACTAGTATTTATATCCCCTATTATCTTACGCAAATATTTGCTAACTTTTAAATAATCGATTCGTTTTTATTATTAAATTCGTCAACCTTTACATAATATCGACTATACTTTAATTTAGCTTATTTTCGATAAAATCCTATAATCGTACGGAATTAAAAAACTTAATACCTTATAATGTTTTGTATCTAAATAATTATATATAAAAACTAATAAAGTTTCATTTCGAAAACTAAGCATTTATTATACGGCTTCCTTACAGTTCCAAGAACACGTTTTTAAACATCTTACCTTAAGTTTTATAATTAATAAAAACAAATACCGGAATAACTAACAGCCCCTCCCGAAAACATTTCCCCGATAGGAATTTATAAGAAAAATTCGCTAAATCGAAAATATATATAATAAGCCAGATAAACACGATACCGGTTAAAAAAGCTGAAATCGTTAAATCTTTTTTTCTTTTGCGACTTTAATAATATAACTAATAACGGACCAAATTAAATAATAACGTCGTCCGCAAAGTAATAATCCGGTAATTTCGAATCGGAAATTACGTTCGTAACGGTAAACTCCGCCTTATTCATAACTTTCAAGTTAATATACGTATTTTTGTTAATAACTATAAGCATCATTTAAGCGTTAAAAAAAACCTAAAAACCTTATAATTAAAGTTATGGCCTTATTCGATAATTTAGGCCACCTTTTACTAAAATAACGTTCGATTACGCTAAGTATAAATTAAACCGAAAACGGAAATATATCTTTAGTAAAAGCGGGCTTAATTTACAACGGTTTTCATATTAAAGCTTTATCGGTTGCGATTAAATAAAGTTATAATACTAAATTACCCTTAAAGGTAACTCGGAAACAATCTACGAACTTAACATTCAACATATTAAAATCCTCCATAATTTAAATTCTAACGCGTACTTTATTTAAAAAAGCATTTAACTAAAAATTATTTCACGCGCAAACTTATTCCTCGAAAAAAATAACAATCTTAAACAACCGCTATAAACTATATCTACGGTAATAAACAATAATTAGCTATCCTAAAAAGGCCGTATAAATTAAATTTATAATCCGGTTTACGAAAAAACTCGTCTTAAACATAAAGGCAAACTAAAAAAAGTCACCTATCAAAAAAATAACAGAAATACCTCCAAATTACTTATCGGGATAATCACGAAAAACCTAAAAACGGTAATTAACATAAAATAAAATAACTCTCCCAAACATGCTCATTTCGTCGATTATAAAAACAAACTTCTACTTCTATACCTTTTTTTTTCGCTTCCGAAAACATTAAAAGCTATTATTTATTATAAAAGGAACAAATATCCAGCCTATAAGTTAAATAAAATATCGTCCTGCCGATTTAAACAGCCGCGTTATCTAAAATACCCGTAATCTGGAATTATTACGGTTAAGCGTTAATAATAAATACGTTTTATAAAACATCGACGATCCTAGATTTTCTCGTACCGCCTGGGTTTTTAACGTATTAAAGATATTAACCGAGGGAAGTAAAAGTAGTAATATATTTATTTAAAAAGTAATATATAAATTAAATTTTTATGTTTTATAAATAATTAAGCATATAATTAAAAACGGCAAAATATTCCAGCTTTACGAATCCTTTAATAAAACCTACTTTAACAAACATTCGAAAACTTTATATAACAAAAACTTCCAGTTATTTCGGCATAGAAATGTTAATATCATATTATCGAATAAACAGATCGTCGATATTGGCGTTATTAACAAAAGTTATATTACCTGAAATACCACCCTTTATTTTATTAAGCATATAAATATATAACATATCTTAAACGTTTACCGTAACTGAAATACTTTCTGCAGAAAAAATCGAACATTAAAATAATAAGTTATCTTAACAATAGCGAATTTATTAATAAAAATCGTCATAATGTTAAATAAAAAGCCGGCTTTTTTCTACCGGGTTTCTCTAGCGAAATTCTCGGAATAAGCTTTACAAAATTAAAAAATCTGTTATCGCGTCGAAACTTCGTATAACATTTCGAAAAGTTTAAAAAAAAAAGCCGTATAATTTTGGTAATATTTTATTATAATTAAGTTATTACTATAATTATTTTTATCTAAAAGAAAGTCCACATCTATTATATCGTTATTTTCTAACCGATTAACCCAAAACTTTACGTTTTTACGAACATCCTCGGTTAACTTTCGGAAAAAGGAAATATTAAACATATAAACCTGCAAACGGAAACAAAAAATAATTCCGTAATTCCGTTATATCCCCATAATGTCAAACCGCGTTTTAGAAAGGAAATTGTCCTATAATACAAATAAAGTTAAAGAAAAACCGAATTTTTACGTAAAATATCAAAGCCGGTTCGTAAATAAAGTAACAAAAAAAAACATACCGTTTGAATTATATCGGGTACTTGTCCATATAATCGTCGTTAATAAATCTCTAAAAAATCGATACCGTATAGTCGGAAAATTAACAAAACTTTTAAATCCATCTGTTATATTTTAAAGGTCTTTCCAGTATAATACCGGTTTTATCTTTATTTCGGTTACGATAACACTTTAAAGTAATTATAAACAAATAAGTATAAAAATATACGTTTTTAAAAACCGGACCTCGACAAATATAAATATCCAAATATAATAGAATCCGGCCATTATCCCGAATTTATACCGTTTCCAACGGCTCTTTAACGTCTGTTTACGTATTAACCTGGTAACGGAAATATATCCAACGTTGGAAAATAGTTTAATATAATACGGTTAAATTTACGTAAAACTAATACGGTACGTTAATAAAATCCGTTAAATAACTAAGCTAAAAATAACCAACCTTTATAACTGAAAGTTATTTTTCAGAAAATATTCGGTTAACCGCCTTTATCAAAAACTAACGACTTTTATTTATTACGGTTTAACGTTAAATATCTTATTCAGAACAATTCGGCTTCCTTAACGCCGTAGAGTTGCAAAGTTATCGAAAAATGTCGGCGGCGAAAACAAAACGTTTTCATATAAACGTATCCAATTTAATAACGTAATTTGTAATATAAAATAATATAACGAATCTCTTAGTTTTCGTTAAAATTATCGAAATATCGTAGTTATAACGGAAACCGATTATCATAATTTTATTATACCGGTTAATAAACGGGTAATTTCGCCGGATATTAAACAAACCGTTTTCCGTAAATCCGGATTCCTCGACGATCTTCCAAGGCGCCTTAAACCGACAAGCTGTCTGTTTATGCTTATACACACTTTTTCTGGCAAATTCTTTTGAAAAATATTTAATACAGGTATAAATATACAAATAAACTTAAAAATAGTACGTAATATAATTAAACTCCTTACCGAGAAATGCTGCGAAAACCTCAATATTATATATTATTTTCTTAAGTAAATTAATTAATGCTTTTTTTCGAATAGTTTTTCTAATGTTTTTATTTAAACATTCGTAAAATACCAAGTCTATATACCGTATTACCCGGATACGGTATTTTTCCTTTTCGGGCCTCGTCATATTATCGATTAAAGAAAGTAATTATATATTACCTTTAATTAAAACAATCTATATAAATACAAACTGCCTCGGTTATTCGTTTTTACCGTAACGTAATAATAATTAATATTTTCGAAAACCGATTCTTAACCCGCTTTAACGTATTTCTTAAAAAATAACGACATTTTTCGATAAAAAAAGATTACGGTACTAATTAAGTTTAATGTACTAAGGGCAATTTTATTATACCTTGCCCGAAAATCTACTAATGATTCCATTACTATATCATATTCGTAAGATCTATAAATAAAAAGTTTTATCTTAACCGGGTTATTAATATCGCTAAGGTTAACAATAATCCAAATAATAAATATACCTGTTTAAATATTAACTATTTATATTTTTTTCCGTATTAAAAGCCGAATTTTATTAAAAAACGGCTATATGTAACCAAAAATAAACAATTCGCGAAATAACAACGATATATCCGGATCTATCGTAATCCTTATTTTTTGTATTTTTCTTTATAACTCCTTTTAAGCGGTTTACTTTCAAACGTTCATAAACCCGTTTTAATTCATAAAAGGAACTTTTTGCCATACGGACTATATTAATACGGTAATTCGTAAATCGGAAGAAAATATTAAAAACTAAAAAACAAAAAACGGAATATGTAAGAAATCGGCCCCCATATTGTTATAACATATATTTGGTCTAATAATTAAATAAATAATTCTCTTTACGCCACATAAACTATAAAATATTATATATGTTATCATCCGGCTTACTTAACGTTTTAAAGCTACCAGTCCTTTATAAAAAGAATTTCGGAAAAATCTATGGAAAGAAATCTTCGTATAAGTTATGGGCAAAAATCCGTATTACGTTCGACCCGAATAAACGGTTAATTCCCTATTATATCGACTATCATAACGAAAGGTTCAATATTATCGTTATGTATAACCCGATTGATCTAAATGACCTCGGCTAAAAAAAAGCTTTTTAACCTTAACGAAAACGGCCGGCCCGTTCAAAAAAAACATACCGGAAGTTAACATTTCATATAAAACATTATTGTTTTAATTAATATTTTCCGGAATAAAAATAAATACGTAAAAATGCTCAAAAAAGGGGTACGGCCGTTCCGATAATATATTATAACCCGACGGATAAAAATCGTCGCTTGGGTTTACTTATAGTAAAATAAAAAGTTTTTTAATATTTACGAAACTATTTTTCCTTAATCCTTAATTAATATACGAAATAATAAAGTTTATATACGTCTTTTCTACGACTAATAATTTTTCTTTCTATATCCGCTTTATAAAAACCCCGGAAACAATCGAACTTTCTGTATATTACCAACTTTATATTTCATTTCGATCTATTTTAATATTTTTATAAAAAGATTATTTCTTTAAAGCCATAAGAAAAGGGGAATTATTCGAAATTTACGTACATAAAAAAGAATCCCTACTTCTGCCGAGCTAAGTCTGTTAAGAGTACTCCAAAACACATAGATATTCTCGATAATCCAGAAAAACGAGTAAAAAATACGGTAACAACCAAGTCGTTTATATTATTCGGAAATACGATAATATAACTTTTTACATAGTTCTGCTAATTAATACCAAACGGTATTTTGATATTAATTATAAACTATATAATATAACTTAAAAAAACCTAAAAAGTAATCAATCTTTTTTTTAAAAAACCGTCGAGTTTATTAAGATAACGATACTTACATCCAATATCTATATTCTTAACTAAGTAAGCCTTTGGTAATTTCATACATTCAAAAATACCGCGGTATTTTAAACAAATATTAATTAAAACGTTATTATCTAATAAAAATACCTTTCGCATTTCTAAAAAGCTGTCATAACTTATATTAATTAAAAAACTAAGCCTTCTTTCCATTATAGGATAATAAATTTCATAAACGGGCATTTTTATAAGAAAAAACGCAATAAAAATTAAATCACATCCTTTCGTTTATAAAAACCTTAAAAAGTAACTTTAATATATTTACTTCAAAAGCAGAAGAGACTTTTTTATACCAAAATTTCTTTACCGATACATCCTTTTTAATACAAAAACAAAACTTTCGCTATTATAAAATCGCGTTTATAAATAATTTCTAAAATTAATTAATCTTATATAGCAACTTTGGCATTTTTCGGCGGCGGCTTTAATCCGAAAATAATAAAATCGGAAATTCTTTTTAATATGCGTTACGGCGTTTACGAAAAAACGGCATTTCGGGAATATCGTTTAAGTTTTAACGGGCCCGGGCTTCGGCGTGCTATCGATTCAGATTATTTAATATATTAACGATTTCCTTGAATAATACTACGGCTTTCCCATTTCGGAATTACAACGCCGTAACTTCTTATTAAGAAACCTTTTATCCCCGGCGAGCTTTTTCTTCGGTTCGTTAATAATCCAGGTTATGCAATATACGGCGAACTTCGTGTTACGAACAGGGGTTCTCACAGCCTGAGGGTTCGTCCCTGGAACCCTGCGGAAGAACCTCGGAAGCAAAGGCTTGGCGTTCCCCGTTAAGGCCTAAGTGATTTAGGTGATTTAAGTGATCTGGGACCAGATTATATAGATTACATAGATCCATGGCGCATTTACTTAGGAATGAATAGATATATAAAAACCTGTTTTTTTTGTAAATAACTTCTGAATAGTTTCGTTTCTTAGTTATTAATTTAAGCTTATAAATAGAAAACCAGTTCCTTATTTATGAGAAAAGTCCGAAATCGTTTTAACGAACAGACCTAGAATTATTTATCGTATTATTATTACTTGCAAATTAAGACCTTTTTTGGATATTATTTATACCTCCAGGTAGATGTATCACAGGTTCGTTATATCTTGATAACTTTTTCATTAATAATCGACGAATAATTTAAGGCCCAGTTAGGCATAAACCTTTTTGAACTTAATAAAAACGAGATTACAAAACGACGTTTAAAAGATAAACAATATACCTAATCTTACTTACAGATTAATAAAGGATTAGTAATAAGACTAAATAACTTACCCTTTAATAAAGAAGTTTTTTAGTTGATCGATAATATGGGACTTTTTACAACCCGAGCTAAAGGCGAATCCTTTTTTTTTAACCTTAGCAGCAACTTATTTTAGCCCTTAAGGAAATTATTAAGGTATAGAGCGAGATAAAGGATGAAGAAAAGTATAAGGAAGAAAACCGAGAGATCGAAAAGCCAGAACTTAAGGGCAAGGAGAAAAAACGTATAACAGACGAAAAGCTGAATTTTTAATAGAAGAATTTCAGGCCTTAAAAAAAGAAAATGGGAGATTTGCCCGGAAAAAAAAGGAAAAAGCTTTTATATTACCCTTACTTAACCCTAACCCTTATCGTGAAATTACTATTTTACCTTCCGGATATTATGGAATACCAAAAGTTAAACGGTATAAGCCGGCCGTTTTTAAACCTTACGATAGATTTACAGATATAAAAGGATTCCTGATCTAAGTTCGGATTTATTTTAAGTTTTACCAAAGCTTTTTAACGGAAAATTATTAAAAAATGTTGGTTATTTCTTAAATATTTGCAAAAAAGCTTTTTTGTAGTTTAAGCCGATTTTAAGGGATTACCTGAAAAATTACCCCGAAAAGTTATCCGACGTAACTAATTAAATTTTTAACGATTATGAATATTTCGAAAATAAAATTCGAATTTTATTCGGAAATACCGATAAGGAATAACATGCGGTAAAATAACTGCATTTATTACGATAAACCAAGTTAACAGCAGAATATACGACCGAGTTTAATCGTTTAGCCGTTATTTCGTAACTGCCCGTAAACGCATTGTTTTACTTATATTATAGTAACTTGAAGCTTTAGGTTAAAAATGAAATATACAAAGTACCCAAAACAAGATGCTTTAAAGAATATATAAACTAGGTTATTATCGCCGATCGACGTACTTTTAACAGATTTTTAAAGAAAAAAAATTTAACAAACGAAAGGACGATAAAAGTTTAAACGACCGAATTTAAAAAAGAAGGGATAAACTTTAAAAAAAAGCCAGCATAATTTCGAAAGATTTTAAAAAAGACAAATTTAACGTAGAATGTTTAACTGTGGCAAAAAGGGCTATTATAAAAGCGAGTGTCGCTTTTTAATTAAACGAAATACCAAAAAGAAAAGAATTCTTCAGTTCTAAAAGAAATACGGATAACAAAGCATGAATTAAGTAGCGAAGACGAAAAAAAAATAAAGAAAATTAATACCGTTTTTTTAGCGAGAATTTTCTATCGTTATAACAAATAAGGTTTAAAACAGCAACTCAAAGTACGAAAACTGCCATATTTGCCGAGATTTTATAATTAAAGTTTGCAAATATTATTCCGGCTAAGTAATTTCCAGGATAGCCATAAAGCTAAAATGCACTTATTACCTTAACGTATAAAGATACAAGATATACGACGAAAACGGTTAGTTACGACCAGACCCCAGCAGTTACGGATAGTTGTCTCCCGAGTTTTGCGAGTTATTAAAATGTACGGTATATTCAAAACCCGATAGTACCAGGGTACAACAAACGAACGACCATAATTTCCTTAACTTTTCTGTTTGTTATAATTATGTTTATCTAACTTACTTACGAGTTAAGCAAGATAACGATTATTGGCCAGGATAAGATAACGACCTGGATACAGAACCTGATAAGGAATGCAGATATATGGAAACTTCATAATGGCCAAAATACCCTAAGTCCTGTTATTTATACCTAAAGTTTAAACAAAGTTAAAAGGCCATATTACAGGGATGTATATATTACTTATTTATGTTATATATGATCTATAAGGCCTTGGCAGTAAGATTGAATTTACTGGAAATTAAAGTTCGACCAAGTTTCTTTTTACTTATGGAAGAAAGTCCGACTTAATTTTATACGGTCCTAAAGCCTTAGTATTAATATGGCAGACGAACTTGGTTTAAATACATGGACGATTATTATTTTAAATATGCAGTTAAAAAAGCCCGTAAATAAAAACGTTTTTAATATTACTAACCTTACAAGTTAAAAAACTTTAAAAACTTTCGATATTAAGGCATCGAAAAACCTGCCGATATAAAACCTTATGTAAAGCCAGAACAGAATTTAGGAGTTAAATTAAAATTTTATTATATTACGGGAACAAAACGTTTAAAACTATAATTAATTTAGGCGCGGAAGATAACTTTATTTTACCTGTTATAGTAGAAAAATACTAAATCCTTTGAAAGTATAAGTTACAGTTTTATAAATTACGTATTGTTAATAAAAACCTATTTACTTACGAAAACGGTTAAGTTTTTAGGAAAATAGAAAGGTTTTTAGTCTAAATATAAAGACATTTAAAAAAGATTGTTTTCGATATAACCGACATTTTAAGATGCGACATTATTTTAGGAATACCCTGGTTCCATTTTAGCAACTTACGTATTAACTGGAAAAAGTAAGTACTTTCCTGGGAAAATAAAATAAGGCCGTTAAAAAAGGATAACTAAGGAATTTGTTATATCATTAAAGAAATACAAGTCCTGAATTAAGATGTTACGGTATCTCAGAAATACAAAAAATTCAAAAAACTGTTCAAAGATAAGAAAAACTATAAGTTACTTTTTTACGATTAATAAAATTACCGAATACCCATTAAGGAAGGATACTATCTTAAACTTTACAAAGTTTATTATATAAACCTTAAAAAGTCGAAAGTTTTATAAAAAAGTATTTAATTAAATAAAAAAAATATATTTAACCTTTTAACTTTCCCGCCGGATATCTCGTTCTTATAGTTTCAAAAATGAAAGACGGTAAACAAAAGACTAACGAAAATGGAAACCCAGTTTTCAGAAAAGTAATCGATTACAAACAGTTAAACGATATTATGATTAAAAACGGTTATTTTTTAATTTTTGTAAATACTTTAAGAAAAAAACGTTAACAAAGTTAAATAATCTATTATATTTAATATCCCAAATGGTTATTATTATATTAAAATAACTAAAACCGGAAGATAAAAAACGGCATTTAAAATAATATATGAATTTTACGAATATCGAATAATACTTATAAAACTTATTAATATTTGTGTTAGTTTTTAACGCTTAGTTATAATTATTTTTAGATAATTCCTAGATAAATCCGTATTTGTTTACCTTGACAATATATTTATTTATTCCGAAACTTTAAAGGAATATAAAGAATACGTTATTTAAGTACTTAAAATACTAGATAAAGCAAATATTCGAATTAACCCAGTTAAAAGCGTATAATATATTTAAAAACTGGACTTTTTAAAATTTATACTTATTCCCGGTTAAATTTAAATTTAACGTTTTAAGTTAAAAGTAATTAAGGACTGGCTTATTTCCGATAAAACGACCGTTATAAATATCCGACAAAGTTTAGAATTTACGGGTTATATACGTAATTTAATTAAAGGATATGGAAATATAATTAAACTATTAACGAAATCTATTATTAAAAAGTATATCGGAAAGGAGTTTAAGCTTTTAAAAGAAATTAAGAAAGTATTCCGAGTATTAAAAAACGCGATTCTTAATAGACTTATTATAAGGATGCTTAATTTAGATAAAAGAAAATACCTAAAAACGGACGTTGTAAATTACGCATTAAGTGCCGTTTTAAAATAACGAGAAAATAACGGTAAATAATACCCGGTAACATATTATTCCAAAGCATTTCGAAATACAGAATTTAAGTATCCGATTTACGATAAGGAATTACCAGCGATTATTAATATTTTTAAAAAATGGGATTTCTTTTTAGCGGAACTAAAAAACCCTTCGATATTTACTTTAATTACAAAACTTTGATTTGATTTATAAAGGCATAGGAACTGAAAAAATAATATAAAACTTAAATAATCTTTTTGTTAAAGTTTAACTTTAAAATTTATTAATATTAAAATAAAAAAATGTGTAAGCGGATATTTTAAGTTGTAAAGGTAATTACGTTTTTAAAATCCTAAAACGTTATATGCAAATGTTATAGGTTACGGAAAACGGTACTTTATAATTGTATGTAATCTTGAAATAACCTATACCAAAACTTTTAATATAGTTTAGAGATTTTTATAATCCAGACGAACGAAAAAAGGTAAAACAATTAAAAGGATAATTTAAGGATTAAATTCTGTATTGTAGTAAGATTTACATATCTAAAGAACGATAAAAGCAGTTTGTTAAGAAGTTTTATGAAAATTCCTTACATAAATACCAAAGAATCCTCAAATCTATTAGACGATTACAGGAAAAGTACGACTTTCGTAAATTTCGACGAATGGTTAAACAAATGGTTAAAAACTGCAACATTTGTAATAAGGCAAAAGCAGCCCGATATAAGTCTTATGGCCTATTATAACTTACAGACATTTCCGACAAAGCATGGAATATTATTGCTTAAGATTTTATTATCGGCTTATCTTTATCAAAAAACCTAATTACTGGAATTTAATATGATGGAATATGGGTAATCGTGAATAAATTTATTAAGTATAAGTATTTGTTACTTGTTAAAGGAAATATAATAACAGAATACTTAATATACGTTTTTATACGACATTATTTCGACAAACATGAAATATCTAAAAGGATTATTACCGATAAAGATAAGTTATTTACTTTTAAATTTGGTACCAGTTGTTTTAAATAAATCGGCGCCAAACTTAAATTTTCCATAGCTTATTACCTATAAATAAATAACCAAACTTAAATTTTCCATAGCTTATTACCTATAAATAAATAAACTAACTAAACGACTAAATTAAACGTTAAAGTAATATCTGCGAAGCTATATTAATTACTAATAAAATAACTAAATAAAGCTTTTATTACTTGCTTAAATAACTCATAACATTTTAGTTAACGAAAATATAAGTATATTCTCTTATATAATAATATATATACAAAAGGCAAAAGCTTAACGTTCGGAATAACTATTAAGCAAAACCCCTGTAGTTATTACAATTATATTACGAACGGAAATAATCGTAATAAAAGTTAGATAATACAAATTCGATTACGAACTAAGTTACAATTTTTCTAATAACGGATGGCTTAATATTACAATAAAAAAAGGATTAAGGAATTAATCTTATTAAAAAGAAATAAAGTTTACTTATTACGGCAAAAGTTTAACGTAACGTTAAGTATCTTATAGATTAAAACGAAAAAGCTTAACGACAAGCTCGATTTTAAAAATTTGGTCCATTTAAAATTAACGAAATTATTTTTAAAACTAATTACCGATTGTTATTATCCAAAATAATAAAGATATACCTTATCTTTTATATTTCCTTACTCGAACTAATACCAAAAAACGCCCCGTTGGAAAAAAAACGTGGAACTGGAAGATAATACCGATAAGTACGAAATCGAAAAGATATTAAATTTTAAAATAATTAAAAACAAAATCCAGTATTTAATTAAATGGAAAGGATAGTTATACGAAAAAATACATGAGAACCGTTTAACTACCTAACAAATATAAAAGACTTAGTTAAGAAGTTCCATTACCAAAACCTTAACCGACCGTCTTTAACGTAACCAAAGTTACAGGCAATAACGGTTTCCTACTTAAATCCAAATCTACGGCATTTTAGTCGAAGGAGAATGCCTTCGTTGTAGCGTTTATCTTAAAAGCAAATTGCGCTTGTTCCGTTTCTATACGACGTTATTTTTCCTCTATTTTTTCCCGTTTTTCTAACTAATCCAATTCTAAACTTTTTTTTAATATTCCCAAAGGTTTTTTTTTTGAAAAGATCTTGTTGAAAACGCAAACGTCTTAATTTCTTAACGAACTCTTCCGATTTTTTATTTTGTTAACGACGCAATTCGGCCAATCTTTTTTTTACGGTTTCTTATTCCCTTTTAGTAATTTCTTGGTACGCTAAAAAGTTATTTTCGGTTTCGCGTTATTTCCGTAATAAACGCTTTTACGTTTCGTTTATTTTTTTTTAAAAAAAGTTTATTGTTAAAACGTTACAAAAAAACGTTAGTAATGAATATAGTAGTTACAACTCGGATATTCCGACGCGTAAAAACAATTCTTTTTACTAAGCCGAACGTAATTAAAACAAACGAAAGCCTTAATTCCAAAATTCCTAATCGAATCTGCGCGAATATCGCGGGAATTACGTTAATTCAAGCGAAATTTTTTTTCCTTTTTAAATATAACCTGTTATAATAAAATCAGCTGGAAAGGTTTAAGAATTTCCCCAACAAATAAAAGTAGCCGCTTATCTTTTATCTTTGGAACAAAGATCCTTGAAAAAGGGGAATAATGTTACGAATAGGGGTTCTTACAGCTTAAAGGCTCGTCCTTAGAGCCTTGCGGAAGAACCTCGGAAACAAAGACTTGGCGCTCCCTACCAAGGCCTAAGTAATCTAAGTAATTTAAGTAATCTAAGTAATCTAAGTAATGTAAGTAATCTAAGTAATATAAGTAATCTAAGTAATCTAAGTAATCTAAGTAATCTAAGTAATATAAGTAATCTAAGTAATCTAAGTAATCTAAGTAATCTAAGTAATATAAGTAATCTAAGTAATGTAAGTAATCTAAGTAATATAAGTAATCTAAGTAATGTAAGTAATCTAAGTAATTTAAGTAATCTAAGTAATTTGGGACTAAATTACATAAATTACATAAATCTATAACGTACTTATTTAAAAGTAAATAGATATATAAAAACCTATTTCCTTTATAAATAGTCTTTAAATAATTTCGTTCCTTAACTATTAATTTAAGCTTATAAATAAAGAACCAGTTCCTTATCTATAAGAAAAGTTCGCAAATCTCTTTAACGAATAGATCTAGAATTACTTATCGTGCTATTGTTATCTGTAAATCAAGACTTTTTTTCGGATACTGCTTATATTTCCAGGTGGATATATAAAAGGTTCGTTACATTTCGTTAAGCGGAATTCGAACAGATTTTCGTTAAAACTTACGGAAAACCTATAAAGTTACTTTATTAAAAAAACACTTTAACTAGTTTATTTCGTAACCCTTTTTTAACGTAATATTTAACAGGTTAACCTTTTTAATTTTTTATTATGCAAATTTTTTTAAGCAAAATTTTAATACGTTTTATTCAAAGAATAAAACGAAAGAGAATTACTAAATAAAACAATGCCATATTTAACCTATATCGGAATTAAACGGAAAAATATATATCTTTATTATAAAAAAACGGCCTAAAAAACATTAAAAATACGACAAAGAGCTAATATAAAGCTATAAACCGATCGGCGGTAATCGGATTAAAAAATAAAATACCAAAACGCAACGTTTAACCGGTAATTACATCTTATAAATAAAAATATCGAATTGGTATTAATAAAGCTGGCTCCAATAAAATTAAAAAATAATATAAATAAGGATTAATACGGGCGATAATACCATAACGCCTATTTCCAGGGTTACACAGTTAATAAATACCGTCATAATCGGATTTTAATAGCATTAAATACCCAAAGCCCTTATCTTATATAATGTTATTATAAATATTAACAGTTACTAAATAAAATTAAAAACGATCCATGAAATAAATAAATAAAACATTATCTATTACCGTTACAATCCTAATTTATTACTTAAATACTAAATAATATTCGTAACCAAAAAACCGTACGGAAAAAAATCTTCGTAAACCCCCAGAACATATTTCGTAAATACTTTCCCATCAAGATAAAAGTTATTTATATATAAAAATACAGTAAGCTTTTTTTTACAAAAAAGGCCAAAAACGGGCTTAACATATTCCTTTTTCTTTTGTTAAAACTATAAATACTTATTAAATTAATTTCTATCCAGAATTCCTAAAGGCTAAATCTTAATAACAAAAAAACAATAATTCATCCGTCAGTATCAAAAATAAATCCAGGGCAACCTACTTTAAACTACCTAAAAATATAATTTTTCTCAAACTTCGAAAAGCTCGAAATAATTCCAACCACCGATCGGCAACTTATCCAAAAATATAACTTGGTTAACAACGTCTAATTACAATTCGTCAAGCCGAACTTGCTTAATAACGAAACGGAAAATATAAAAGACTCTTTAATAAAATTAATAAAATCGATATGCTATTATTTATGTACATATACCCCTTTCCCTAAACAAATAAATAAAAAAGCCAATAATTCTTTTTTAACGTTCAGCTTTATCCGTATCAGCCAGATTTCCGCCGCAAAATTGAAAACGAAATCGAATTAATTATTAAGATATAAAAAAACTCATACGCAAAATTAACCCAGATCCGTAAACAGATACATATTTAACCATATATTAAAACCATATATAAACACCTTTCCAACATAACTTTAAACCTATAAACCGAAAGACAACTAACCGGTTTTACCTTTAAAATCGCAATAAAGCCTGTTAAATTTGCAAATAATAATTTCCCAATCACAACATCACGCGTTAACTTTTACGGGCCCGTTAACATGACAACATTTTATTTTAAGGCTAAAACGTTAAACAACAACTAATTAAAGTATTACGGCTTTATCCGGTATAACATATATTTCGTACCGCCCCGTAATAAAAACCCGACATTTAAAAGTAATTAAATGTTTTATATCTTAATATACATGCGGCACAATTAATAACCATAAAAAACCATATTAATTAAATAAAAAACTTACCTAAAAATGCTTTCGTATTTAAAAAGTAAATATATAAAAAAAGGCAGCACCGTCGATATGTTAAATCTTATATTGCTAAAGAAAAAGTTCTAAACTAATTAAAATATCCTAATAATATTCGCAAATAAGTTCGGCTTTATATTAAACGTTACGTTCGATAATATTATTACAATAAAAAAAACAGCTTTCTTTATAGAAAACAAAAATTAAATTAAAAAAACAACGAAACCTTTTTAATAACAACTCGGTTATTTAGCCATTTAAACGTAACAAAGATTTTCCGTTTAATAAATAAACGAATAATAAGGCAATAAAAGCCGTAAAGGAATACTATATCCTTATTAACCCGGCATTTATACTGGAATTTACAAATTACGAAACGAAAACAATACTTATAAAATGTTAATATTCGATACCGCATTACAAAAGACTTTACGGAATAAAACTAAAAACAAAACTAATATAAAAATAAAAATTTTACAAAGTTCGAATTAAGGAAATAAGGTATATTAACTTTATCGGTTAAATATAAAAAGCAACTATTAAAGCTATTTCCAAAGAACATTACCAATTTTCTTTTCTAAAATAAAACCAAGGTTCTTTAAATTTATAAAGTTGCAAATTACCAATTTTCTTTTCTAAAATAAAACCAAGGTTCTTTAAATTTATAAAGTTGCAAAGTTAGAATATTCGTATCTATCGATATTTCCAGAAATTTTCGAAAATTACGAAAAACCCATATATAAAAAAACTTATTTAAAAATATAACCGCGTAAAAGAAATTACGCAAACAAGAAAAAAGAATTGTTCTGTTTCGTTCAATATAGTAAAAATGCAGATAAATACCCATCGATGGGAAATAAAATATAAGGTAAAAACAAATTAATATATCTATAATTATAAACCAGGTATTAAACTTATTATATATCCTTAAAAGAAAAAAACAAACCATATAATTACGGTAAAATGTTTAACTTATTACATTATTAAGTAAAATAAAGAAAAATAACAATACGGAATATAAAAAGATATATAAAACTTTTTAATTTATCTAATTATAATAACTTCGGAAATAAAACGGCGGCAGATATATAAGATCCGCTAAGCCTATTTTAACGGTTCCGAAGCTAAATTAAAACGTTAAATATGGATCGTTTAACGGCTTAAGTTTAATTTCTTCAAAGTTTCAAAAATGTAACTTACTTAAGGAATAACGATATATATAGCTTGTATCTAATGCGTAAAGCACAGCCAAGCTTAATTTCTCCATAATCTGGAAAACGCGGAAAAAAAAACCCTTAAGTTCCTCAAGGCATAAAAAGCTCGTTTAAAGGCGGCTTTTTACTTAAAAGTAGATAATATAAAAAAGGCAATATCGTCGATATACTAAATCTTATATTATTAAATAAAGAATTTTAACGTAAATAAAATATCTTGATTATATTTACGATAAGTTCGGTTTTATATTAAAGGTAACATTCGATAATAATATAACGATAAAAAACGAGCTTTTCCTGCAAAAAATAAAGGTTAAGCCGGGAAAAAAACGAAATTTTTTTAATAATAACCCGGATATTTTGTTATTTAAAAAAGCTAAAAAAATTTCGTTTAATAAAATAACTAATAATAAAAAGGTAAAAACTACAAGCGTTAAATATATTTTTATTAACCCGCAGTTTAACTAGAAATTAACGGAGTACGAAACGGAAATAATATTTATAATAATTTAATATTGAATATAATATCATAAAAACTTTTGCAAAATAAAATTAACCATTAAATTTATATAATAATAAAACATTTTATAAAGTTTTAATTAAGCAAACAAAATACGTTTATTTTATTAGCTAGCTTTAAAAAGTAATTATTAAAATTATTTTTAAAAAAAGCCTTATTTACCTTTTTTTTAATAAAAATAAAACAGAAATTTGTAAAATTTGCTAAGTTTTAAAGCTATAATAGTTGTATTTATCGATTTTTTTTAAAAAGTTTCGAAAATTATAAAAATTCTGATAATGAAAAAAAACTTATTTAAATAATATAACCGTATAAACCGCGTAAAAGATAACTTATCTTTTTGTAGTTAATAATATAAAAATTAAAACAAATATTAATTAATAAAAGATAAATATAAGGAAAACCCAAGTTAATATATTTATAATTATATATTAAACGGTAAACTTAACGTCTCACACCATTGAACTGTTATGGCTGCACCACACCACACAACCACCAGGGCAAAAGATCGGTGGAATGATCGCAATTGTGGCAATCATTCTGGTGCTTACAGCCGTATATATGCTG
>QJOB01000326.1:0-54276 GCA_004155035.1 Monosporascus sp. 5C6A
TAAATAACTCTATCGGTTAGAAATACAGATTTGAAAACCATTAAATTTTATCCTTTTTTGTTGTTTTTTAAAGCTAAAATATGTAATGGAGCGTGAAGGGGCTGGTGCGTGAAGTGGGTCTCCGACTTATACCCCCTCTGTTACTCTACTTCGTCTCCGACGGGCCGGCTGCGCGACATCTGGTGCTACCCTTCTGTTTCGTTCTGCCCACTTAGCACGGCCCCCTTCTGATCTCTCACCACGACTTTCTCCATATTAAACCCCTCGGCATCAGATCTCCCGTAACCTTTCTGATTCGCCAGCACCTTCTTCCCCGTCCTCCCGTTGACGAAATCGAAATTAAAATGTGTATGCCCAAACGCCTATAACTTTACCGCTGGTGCGGTCCAGTATAGCTTAACAGATAGATCCGTTATAAAGGCCGAACGTATACTATATGTATCATTTATGTGACGTGGATGATTTGTTTTAGGAGTAATTGTGGGGCTGTAATACGTAAATACGATAATCTTTCTGTACGGTTCTGATTTGTTAATACGTAGAACCTGATTATTTAGCTAAGCGATGTCGGAAGTATCTGTAGCGTTATAGTGCTTTATAATCTAATCCTTTACCCGTTTAAAGTTGCTAACGAATAATTGCATAAATTACGCTTGCTCGGAAGATATGGTAAAAATAGCGTGCAGCCTAAGATAGTTACATCAGGATTAATGTCGAACCGTGTTTGGTTAAGGAATATAAAGCGACTTAATGACCGGTTGGATCTGCGGCTTTGGGAAATGCTTTACGAAAATGAGTAGAATGTTAATTTGGTTGCGGTATAGCTGGTGTCGTAAGTTTCATAGTTTCCCATTACGAAAAAGATAATTTCGAATTACTTAAGTTGCCGTTAAAGGAATTTAAAAAGGCGGGCGTTGGACGTTAACCCGATGTCCTCTAAAAGAGCTAAATATAGGCATAATTAAAAGATGGTAAATTTAAATATCCGGGACGTATGGAAGGTGTTTCGATGTTAAGGTCGGAAAGGATAAGGAGTTCCATTAAGGTATACGCGGGAAAGAAATGACCTAGCTTAAATTAAGATATAAAGCGGCGGTGTTATAAGAGAAAAGCAATTATTTATGTAATTACGTTAGTTAATATACCATTTTGGTAGATTTTTTATGGACCTTACTTAGCTAAATGATAAGAACAAGACCAAATAACCCCCGAGACCAAGACATTATTACGTAATATGGATTTAGTTAGATCTGGGTATCCTAACGTCCAAATATATATCTTACTACCTAGCCAATACTTATTAAGAAGATAAAGGAACGAAATAAGTATATAATTACGTTTATTACCTTTTTTTTAATCTAAATAATTTATTAGCTTATAATATAACCGAATTACCCGAATTTCCTTACCTTTCGTTACTTGCTGTTATTAAACGTAACTAGTTTTTTATTACTTAGAAGTTTACGATATGCCTGCTAACATAAACCGTACGACTAGGTTTTAATAGTTGGTTAATTAGCCTAGCCGTTATATTATCTATTTATATCGTGACGAGGATTTTAAATACCGTCCCGACCGGTATTACATATTAGCAATTAAAAATTCTATTCGGACTTTTATTGCTTTCTTCGAATCTCGTTTTAATTTCCACCTATAGTGTCAAATATTCTATCGGTAGTTATGGCTTTTAAAAAGCTTTTGAAGGGAGTAAAATCATTCCTTAGCCCCTCCGAGCAACTTTCTGGCTTCGAGAAGATTAAGCCCGAGGATCGATATACGGCTTTTACGTTTCTTAAAACAAATGGAATTGTTAACGTGATATGGTTAGAAAACGTCCTCGCTTATTACGGCAGTGATACTTAAATTTAGGACCTGACCTTTTTGGTGCAAAATATTTTATCTGTAGCCGAAGTCCTCCAGAATTACGGATATGGCCTTTGTACCCCATACGATAGATTTAGCGATAACCCTAAGTTTTGTGGAAAAGGCTTGCGACTATCTTACCTTTTACGCGATACGAATGTTGTTTTTTATTTTACGAATAACTGGTATTTCAAGCTGGAACCTACCATGTAATCGATAATGCCGCTTTTAAAAGAATACATGGATGCGTTAATAGAGATGTGGTTAAATATTTCTTTTAAAGATTACGTTAAACGCGTTTGGTTTGCATTATATATTACCATACTGTTAAGATATTGCTATTATTTTACCGATCGGGGTTATGGCCCAGTAAACTCGGTTAAGTATATATCGAAGCTTCGAAAAAAGTACCGCGAGTTATATTACAACATAGTTACCGGAGATCCAAAAAAATACTTTGCACAAATAGAACAATACTAATATTATATTAGACGATATATAGAAATTAAAAATAGCGAATTCGAACCTTAACCTTACGAAAATGGTATATATAAGCCGGAATTAACGGCTTTTCGCGAATAATCTTAAAGTCCGAAATAATATAGTTATTTTTATTCTCCATTTAAGTTTTTTTTTATATCCACTAATCGCGATATATGCGTAACCAACAGTTGGTAAGTCGTGAAAATGGGTTTTTATTATTCCGTACTTAATACGATATATTAGGGTGCGGCGTAGTTTTTCTTATGTATACGGCGGTTAGCGATTAATATACCAATACCATACCTTTCTGGGCTTTCCGATATTCTCCAAATACTTAACGCCTAATAAGTGGTAAGAATACTTATAATTCATTTCTTTTGTTGCTCGTTATCTAATAATCTCCAATTTTTATATAGAAATAACCAATAGCAATAACTAACAGTCTTACTAATGTTACATTATAGCCAAGTAATTATGGATGTTAACTTATTCGCGAGGCCGTCAACTTTAAGGCCCAGAAGCCCTAGCTGGCCGTTAACTTAGTTAACCGTTAACCTGCAAAACCTGGAAGTTTTAGAAATTTTAAAAGCTTTAGCTGGCCGTCGACGTAGTTACCGTTAATTTAGTTAAGCGTTAACTTAATTAACCGTCGCTTTAGTTAACCGTCGACTTATAAGGTCCAAAAACCCTGGCTGGCCGTTAACCTAGCTAACCGTTAACTTGCAAAATCTGGAAATTTTAAATACTTTAAAAACTTTAATTAATTATTAACTTAATTAACCGTTAACCTAGCTAACCGTCACCTTAGCTAACCGTCGACTTAATTAACCGTCGACTTGTAATTATCCGCTATTAAATATTTATAGAAAACCCCGTAACAACCCATTATCAATTATGTTACAAATCTTACCCCGCCAGGCAACTACCTTCACAGAAAAGTCAACAATCTTACGTACCGTAGCATATTTATTCTTTAAGGGCGGCCAGCTTGGTGCCAGCTTCTTTTTTCAAAAGGGGCGAGGGTAATCGAGAAAAGATATCCAAACTTTTTACAACGATCGCCGCTTAGTTAGTTAAAAAAATGCCGGCCCTTGCACCGTACGTCAAGAATATTATCGAGGCCGACCCTGCCATTTTTGGAAAAATGATGCGGGAGCAGTTCGAAAAGCTTATCCTTGAGCCTTTATCGAAACGTTTTTCAGCTGCTTGAAAAGTTAACGCCCTTGTTATCGTTATCGATACTTTAGATAAATATAAGCGAGATAAAGATATCAAAACCATTATGTATCTTTTTTCTCGCGTTAACGTTTTATGGTTATTACGGATACGAATATTTATAACTAGTAGGCCCGAATTACTTATTCGTCTTGGTTTTATCGCTGCTAAGGGCATTTATTAAAACTTGGTTTTATAATACCCGAACCAATGATTAAGTACGATTTATCCGCGTACTTTAAGTACGAGCTTACGAAAATCAAAAACGATTATAATTACTTTATGCCGAAAGATAGATAATTATCATCAAATTAACCCGAGTAATCGGATATTTAGATTTTCGTGAAAATAGCTATTTCCTTTTTTTGTTTTTGCTGCGACAACTTGTCGTTTTTTTGCCGATCGTAAAAACAGTAACCTTAACAGAAAACTTTAAAAGGTTTTGAAGCATCGAATTAAAAGTTAGGAATCCAAAGTAAATGCAACGTATCTGCCCGTGTTGGACCAAATGTTTGTCGGTTTATTTAATCGGGAGATAAATAAGGCCTTTTAAAAATTTCGAAACATAATAGGTTCGATTGTCGTTTTTGCGAGCCCTTTCTTAACTTCGGCATTAACGTAAATGCTTAATATAACGCAAGATATTGCCGATGATAGATTAGACTTATTTTATTCGGTGCTAGATGTTCTTTTGTTAAGCTTACCTGTTAGGTTATTATACCTTTCGTTTCGCGACTTCCTTTTAGACCTTGAGAAAAGCGACAAAAACTCGTTCTAGGTAAACGAGCAGGAAACCCATAGGCAGTTAGCTGCATAGTATCTACGCATAATAAACGAAGCTCTTCGAACAGACATCTACGGAATACGATAGCCAGGAACTCCTTATTTATCTATCAATTCCCAGATAATAAGCGACAATTTACGACTAGAAATCCAGTATGTATATCAGCACTAGGTTTACCGTACGCAGCAAGCAGAAAACTATATATATAATAATAACCAAATCCACAATTTCCTTAAGCGATATTTTCTCTACTAGCTAAAAGCGTTAAACCTTATAAAAAAAGCTTCGGAAAGTTTTCAAAACATTAAAACGTTACAATTATTCCTTAAAGTATATTATTACTTAGTTAAATATTACGGAACTAATTCGTTAATTTAACTTAGGCAAAAGGTAAGATATAATTATCGTATTTTCTTAACGATATTATACGTTTTATTCTTACAAATATATTAATAATATAATACGCGCCTTTTTAAACTTATTACTTAACACTCGTATTTGCGCCAGAAAAAAGTATTATACGTAACATATTCCAAAATAACCTGCCTACCTGCTTATCTCTTAACCCAATAATAAAAATGCACTAAGGTAAATGTTTACAAACGCTCGAAGGCCATAACGATAAGATTAGTTCGGTCGCATTTTCGAACGACTCGAAGCTCGTGGCCTCGGCATCGCACGATAAGACGGTCCGGATCTGGTCAGCCGATACGGGCGAGCTGCAGCAAACGCTTAAAGGCTATAGGGATGGGGTCAATTTGGTCGTATTCTCATATGACTCGAAATTCGTAACCTCAACATTAGGTAATAAAACGGTCTGGATCTAGTTAGCCCAATACGGGCAAGCTGCAGCAAACGCTTAAAGGCCACAGCAGTTCGGTCGATTCGGTCGCATTCTCGTACGACTCGAAGCTCGTAGCCTTAACATTACGCGATAAGACGGTCCGGATCTGGTCGGCCGATGCGGGGAGCTGTTTACGAATAGTTAATCTTGGTGCCCTTTCTTAAAGCTTATCTTTTGATAAGGAAGGCCAGACTCTTCTTACCAATGCAGGTATTATCTTTATCGATAGTCTGTCTGAACTAAAAAAAGCTACAAATACCGTTAACAGATCTTTCGTAGTACCTGCTTTAACCTTAACTTACCATAAACGAGACCATCACTTTGGTTACGGTTTTAACACGGATTGTTGCTGTATTATTTTATATGGAAACAACTTGTTCTGGTTGCCAGCAAATTCTCGACCAAATTATTTAGTGATATCTGGCTTTACTGTAATAATTGGCTGTAACTTGGGAAAAGTTAATATTATGCAACTTTCCGCAGAAAAGTTACGATAACTTTTATTTAACGCTTAATTTTTTTGGCATATTTTGTAAATACATTCCATATTTTTTAATATCTTTTATAGAAGATAGTCCTACGGAAACGGGTTGATTTATATTTAATGTTGCCCTTTACTATAAAATTCGAGCATTTTCGAGAATACTCTTCCATGCGATGGTTTAATTACTGCTACCCCGCATCCCGGATAAGCTTAACTAAACGTACCGTATAAGTGGCAAGATTTTAAAATGTCCGTAAGCTAAGACCTTTTTCGAGTTGATAGGGAGGGAGCCGATTTCGTTACTTACTGTAGTACTGTAACGGCTTTATATATAAGTAGTAACGAAGTAGTTTTTAAGTAAAAGCAAAACGATACTACATAATGTTACATAGTTAGCAAAGTTTCAAATTAGTGGGCTAATAACCGTATCCAAAATGGAAAATAACATTATATCCCATCAAAGAATAAAGCACCAAGCTACTAAAGTACCTAGTACGACAAAGAGGCAGAGTGGGAGGGCCAAAAATGGCTTGTATAATCTGTGCCCAAACTTTATTTTAATGCAGCAGGGGTGACACCGATTTTATAAGCTTTTGTATTACTGGCGTCGCCTTTTTTAAAACCTTAGCTGCCATAGCTATTCGTGGAGGTAGCTTAACTTAACGTATATTTATCTACCGCTTAGTTTTTAACCTTGATATCTCTTAAACAAACGGTTTCTTGACTTTGCTAGTAACTATCTTGCTTAAAAAGCTGGATCCTTGTTTTCGGAAATTAGATATTAAACTGCTGGTCTTCTAACTGGTACAAAAAAGACATTTGGTTTAGTTACGCTTAAAAGTTTCGAGCGTATAATAAAAAGTTTAAATAGAATAAAGTTGTTAAGATAAAATAAGCTAAAGCATAACTAAGCCTACATATTAAGAACGTTTTAATTTATAAATAAAATAAGTTTAAAAACCTACAGCAATATTAGATTGCTTATGTAACTAGAAATATTTATATAACCACATAACAAATAATTTAGAAGTTAAAATAACAACTAGCTATTTGTCGAGAGCAAATAACAAGCTTTAACATCCAGGGCGTATACTTTCTCTAACTGCCTTAAAAAATAATTACGAAATAAGCTGGGTCGTAGCCGCGATCCACCAGTTTTCTTGTTACGGCCTTGTCCACCGTAACAGCTCTGGTACATATACAGCTGTAGCACACAGAATGATTGCCACAATTGCGATCATTCCACTGATCTTTTGCCCTGGTGGCGCTATGGCTATGGTGCAGCCATGACACCTTTGTTTTTCCCATACCAGCCTATATACGTAACATAACAGCCTTTCGAATACGCGCGTATATTTTTTATACGTAGCCGGTTGCAACAAATGGAATATGGGCCTCCGGGCGGCGCGGGACGGTACGAAGGAATTGAGTTGATGTTGGTCGAATACGTTCAGCTTCCCGTCGGCGAGGGAAAGCCGCGCGCGTTCGACGACGCGGCGAAACAATTCGAGGATGCGGCGGAGGATTCGGTCGGAGCCGGAATCGGAACCGGAATTAGATTGGGAATTAGGATTTAAATGGGACGTAGCGGCGGCTGGAGCTGTAGCTGTAGCTGTAACTGTAGCTGTAGCTATAGCTGTAGCCAGAGCTGGAGCCGGAGCTGTAGCTGTAGCCGTAGCTGGAGCTGTAGCCGGAGCTGTAGCTGGAGCCGCAGCTGTAGCTATAGTTATAGCTGTAGCCGTAGCCGTAACCGTAGCCGTAGCCGTAGCCGTAGCCGTAGCCGTAGCTGCGGTAACGGCAGCGGTAACGGTAACGGCGGCAGATGCAGGACCGTAACGACCGCCGTCGAGCCCGGGCAGGTCGATTAAGCGGGCGGCCCGGCCGAGGTCCTTGTTAGCAAAAGAACGCGGCTATTCGGTAAGCCGCAGCTATCCCGACTGCTCCGACCGCGCCGAAATCTCGATTACAACGGCTTCGTCTATTTCCGAAGCTTCCGCTAGCTGCTGTTCTACTTGTTGGCGTAGGGTTAGCGTAACGGGCAGGCCGTTACTGCCGCTGGCGGCAGCATGCATAGACGTTAAAGCCGGCGTTGCAGTTGCGGTCGAAAACGAAGGCGAAAGCGTAACCGGGAAAACGGGAAAGTACCGAACGCGGCTGTTGCGTACAAAGAAGCTTTGGCAAGTTACGGGACCCCGTATAACGCCTTGCTCCAGCTAATACGTCCTGAGGTTGCCGGCGGCCCTTACCGGCCGACCGCGGCCCCGATATTGATAACCGTGCTTGGTTTGCAGGTGATTACGCATAACGGCCTGGTTCCGGCAGACGTACGGCGGCGCCGAAGGATATTCGCAAAGGAGGCAAAACAAGCCGTCGTAGTATACTTTTAAAAAAGCTTACGAGCGGCGCGCCGGGGTCCGGCCGTAACCCGGCAGCCCTGGGCCAGGCGTCCTCGATCGGCAAGACGTCGGCATAAGCAGTACGATACAGGTCGCCGAGCTTCTCGTAAGAAACGGCAGGCTTAACCGCGTGATAAAGTCGGACGTGCCGCGCAGCCGAAGTAAAAAAGCAGCTTTTGCAAGCGGTACAAATCAAAAGGCGAAATACGGGATGGTAATAAATAAGTTGGCGGAACTTTTCGACGTCCATGATGAAAGAGATCCAAAATCTAAAAAGGTATTGGAAGTAAAAAAAACTTTAGAAAAAAAAATTGTAAGGCGTTGGGCGGAATGGACGGCGCGCGGACGCGTTCCAAAGGCGGGCTGGAATTAAGGGGCTTAAGAGCCGGAGCCGGGGCTGGGGCCGGGCTAGGCTAGGTTAGGGGCTGGGATAACCTAGGACGAAAAAGGGAAAAGAAGGCTTGCGGGGGCGCGGGGGCGCGTAAAAGGAAAGCACGATACGTACCTAAAATTAAGACTAGGAGGTTTTCGGAATAGCCGGAGGCTAAACGGCGAACCCTGGCAGAGTTCAATTGTTTCTGAGGCGCTAGGGGCGCAAGGGGTTTAGGGCGGCGGGGCTAATTGGAGTCTGGGTAGGGTGCGCAAGGTTATATGGATTAGGCTTTATTAACAAATACCTAAAAAGATTAGTTCTATCCTTTATGTTGCGGTACATACGCGACTTAATATATCCTTTGCAATATCCAGACTTACCCGATTTAACCTAAACCTTAACAAAATATACCATAAAATAGCTAATTACGTTATATAGTACCTAATCGGCACCAAAACGCTAACGTTACAATTCGGTAATAAGGAGTTTTTGGATACCTGGAACGACGTTTTTTTTGCAAATAATATACTTAACCGAAAGAACTTTTAAGTTTACGTTATAAAGCTATTTGGAAAAGTTATAAAATAGCATGCAAATAAGCAAAATATAGTGATTATTTCCACAACCGAAGCGAAATTATTGTTTTTTGCGTAAGTTGTTAAAAAAAATCTTATTCGCTTTTCGACTAATTAAGGAATTAAAAGTTAACTTAGATACAGGATTTTTAAATATATGGTACGACAATTAACAAACCACACGGCTTATTAACACCGACGTCGCCTTTTTACGGACTAAGCTACAGTACGTAAATATACATAACTACTAACTGCGAAAAATAACAAAAAAACACCAAATTAAAATAGATTATACGCCTATCGGTAATATGCTGGCTAATAAACTAACTAAAGCTCTATTACAAAAACCCTTTAGGTACTTTAAAAAGCAGTTAGGATTAATAAATATCACAAAAGCCTTAAATCACCGTAAGAAAACGTTAAAAGCGATTTCTAATAAGGAATTAGCTAATTAAAAAGATATAATCACCGAAAAAAAGGCTAAATGAAAAGCTGTGGTTTTAGAAAGTAATAAAAGTATGGCGATTAACGCCCCGAATTTTTTAAGGCGTTAAGGAGGTATGTCAGTTAGCTAGGGTGCTTTAGCACCCTAGCTACGTTTTGATCGGAAGATAATTGTTCCGTTACTAGGCTACATAAAAGCTGTACGTATATTGAGAAGCTGTATAATTAGCTGAATATAACAACGCAACTGATATTTCTTATATCTGACAATATAGCCTCAATTTCTTCTATAACAACCTAGGCTTTGCGGTAGGTACTTACGGATACCCACCCACCCACCTACGGGTGCCCACGAACTATCCACCTACGGGTACCTGTGGGTATTTTTAAAAACGAACTAATCTACGTACTAATCGTATTATAATTGCGATTTATTGCTTTGTTTTCAATACATAACGGTATGAAATACAACTGGTATATTAATACCTTAATATTACCGAATTATTAATAATAACCGGTTGATTAATTACTACGGCCTTATTAAAACTGAAAGGTTAACCAATAAAAATCTCGATAGCCTACTTAAATTGATGGCGTTATCAATATTATGGGTACTCGTAGACGGTTACCTATTTCGCACTTTGGGTACCTACGGATGGTTAGTCCGTAGGTATTTTTATTTTACTTACGTACCCTTGTTAACTACCTACGTTAATTTTTACCCATCTACGGGTACCCGTGGGTGGAAATATTTAACGTAGGTGGGTGGGTAGTGCAAACCTTATAACAACCTCCTTATCTATTGTTATATACTATGTAACTGCAAATGAGCATTACTAACCCAAGGGCGTTTAACAGCTTACAACTATCCTCACTACTACGGTAATAATGGCGCGGACCAGAGGTTCAAGTTCTTGGATGATCGGTACAACGACCTTAATCAACAATTTCGGAGAGAGTTTCCCGTTACCCAAGGAAGGCATCTTCACTGTTGGCACCAATGACGATCCCGCTAAGGGGCGAGCGATTTATGTCCACGATCCGAGCACGGGGACGGACCATCAGGGAAACCCGACGGCCTATTACTGCGGTACAATCTACAACAAAGAAAGCGATTTCGAAAGGTGCGACGTAACTAAGGATTAAGGGTTAGTAGGATTAGTAGGGGTGCAAGAGAAATAGTGGCGTAAATGGTAAAGGGTACGGGGTGGGGGAATCCCAAAGGATTCGGTCTTTTCTGATAAGTTAAATAGTCAGGTTCACTTATAGACATATACACTCGTTGGTTAAAGGGTTATGACCCAAGCGCCCTTAGCGTACGCAGACGGTCGAATCCAAGATTGACCCGTCTCGACAATAAAGTCGGCTTGCTGATGTTGATGTTGATTCCCCACAAATGCCGGGTGTTGAAGTTAACCGAACACCTCCGTAGTGGGCTCCTTCTCTGACAGTACAAGCCCCATAATACATTGCCGGAGAAACCTAAGGTTAGAACAAGGCGCTGACTTTGAAAGTTTCCGAACCGCCCCTTAATCGCCGAGCTTTCCATCCTTGACAGCTTGGATGAACGCAGCCGGACTATCCTCATGAAACATGAACTCTGCCATCCGCAACCCGCTGGATATGTGTTTTGTGGCACGAGAAAACATGTCCTCCTCGTATTCTCGCACCGCAGCTTCCAGGTCATCAAGACCGCGTGTGTCAAGCTTGGAAGCCAAAACGATTGAGTCTTCCATGGCGATGTTGACGCCCTCCCCGTTGGGAAGTGCAGGGTGGGCGGCGTCCCCAATAAGGGTCAACCCCGGAACACCCTTCCAGCCCATGGCATCGATTGGGAGATAGTACAGCGGCCAGTTGCGGAAATTCTGGGCGTGTTGGATGAAATCCTTGACTTCATCTGTCCAATCTCCGAAGAAATCAGAGGAGAGAAACAAACGCCGCGTAGCCTCTGTATCGGAAAGCTTTTCGGCTATGTTGCGTGCGAAGTCTTCTGCTACCGTGAAAGCGAGGTATAGCCTGTAGGATAGGTCACCCTGTCGTTGAGCTACAACATACTTGTAGGGCCCGAACCATGTCGAACTGCCCTGGCCAGCTTTGTTCGCAATCAACGCGTATCCGGGGCTCTCCGGGCTAATTCCGAACTCCACGATATGTCTGCCTGAGTATCGAGGAACTACTTGCGTGACCTAGGAAAGAGTTAGTGCCTAAATGTTTAGGGGGAGTGAGGTCAGTCGTACCGATGGCCGGACTTTGCTCCACGCACCGTCTGCGCCTATGACCAGTTTAAAGCCAGAATATGTGGAGCCGTTGGTGAAGTGGAGAATCGGCTTGCCACCTCCTTCAATAGTGACGCTTCTCAGCGTGTGGTTCCAAACAACTCGATGATTAGGAATCGAGTCAACAAGTATTTGACGTAGCGCGCTTCGGTCAATCTCTGGTGCATCGCGACCCTCGCCCGCCGAAACCCATTCCTTCCCGTGTTGGTCG
Source organism: Monosporascus sp. 5C6A (assembly GCA_004155035.1). Classification (NCBI taxonomy): domain Eukaryota; kingdom Fungi; phylum Ascomycota; class Sordariomycetes; order Xylariales; genus Monosporascus; species Monosporascus sp. 5C6A. Next base: position 11,949 of record QJOB01000326.1, read on the forward strand.
AGGATGCGAAACCTTTCGTCTACATATCTTGCATGCTTCTTGAACTCGTCGAACAAATTGGCCTCTTTCAATGCACGCTGCCCAGTCTCTGTGTGAAGATCGAGGCTGCCTCCCTGATGCGAAAAGTCTGCTTCGGTTCGCTCGTAGACGACGTACTCGATGCCTTTGCACTCCAGGAGGCGCGCAAGGGTCAACCCACTCGGGCCCCCACCAATAATTGCAATAGGAGGAGCCATATTACTCGACGGACGAATTGATGAGAAAGATCTTAATGAGCTGTTCCAGTGTTAGAGGATGATCCGAGAGCTCGAGCCCTACGGGGTATGATGGCTTTTATAACATTTTTTGAACTAGTTAATTTCGAGCTCGTCGGTCGAAAGTCGCCGTTAGTATTATCCATATAGTTGTGAAGCTGCCAACGACAAAGTCCGCTCGGCTCCTGTCAAGGTCCGGATGACATGCGCGGAGCCTGCTAGTGTCCGAGCAAAAGTCGGTGCTACACCAACGTTAGCTTCAAAGCTTGTAACTAACCCCCGGACCCGACCTAACGAGTAGACCTAGCAATGAAGAGAATCTCAATCAAAACGCGCAATATAAGAACTAATAAACATCACCGAGAGTGGTTCTAATAGAAGGGCAGGCGCTATTATAAACAACGTTTATATACAATAAAAGAAGAAAATCAGTATAGTCAACAATATCATACGAGCACAGATGCTCAGGAGGAATACTATCCTTTATGCTTGCGTCATTGCAAGGAAAGTCACCTTTCCTTTTAAAAATCATCCGTGCGCTTGGAGCTGTTAGGGCTAAAGCGTGCATCACACTTATTACCTTAACACTTGGCATTTACGCCCAAGAAACCTTAAAATACCAAGGTTGAAATCCCGCGATAATTGCCACGCTCTCGCGAGTAACGGCACTTTATCGCGGTGATGGAGACCTTAGAAATACCGCACCGGCCACCCGCGGCCCCTAACGAAAGAGCCCAGTATACAAAAGATCCTAAGCTTACTTTTCCTATACTTTATTTTTAACGATACAAAAGGAAGAAAGCTGTTAATATCCAGCCCTCTCTTATTATTAACCTTACTGGAAAAGTTACCGCGATTATACGACCACAAATTGACATTGCGATAATTACGGTTTCGTTTTATTTAAACGAACTAAAACATCGGACCCGTATCAAAAAGCAGGTAATCCAAAACCTTGCTTTATGGCTTAATACCTTCGTGGATAACTATACTGGCGAACATAAAGCAAATCATAAATTAAAAGCCAGAATTTACATTACGAAACTGGCAAATTACCTTAATTCGGTAGCTTTTTCGGCCGTAACAGCCCATATGCCTAATACCCAGCAAGGTGACAGCGTACCAAGCTTAAAGGATATAAAAGAGCCAGTAACTAAACCTACTTCCTAGGCGGGTATGACCAGGTCTGGCCATACGTTTAACCCTATTAAAAACATTCGCCTGGCTAACAAACATAAAGCATACCTTAAGCCAGCTTTCATTATACGGAACGGCAAAAAAGATAATAAAATCCTGATCCGCCTTAATACGGAATACAGGGCGTACCGGAATTAACCTTTTCCCTTCCGTACGGTATTACGTAAGAAGTTTGGGGACTTTAATCTGCAATTAATAAACATCCCTAGTATTATTCCCATTAATACCGGGTGGGCCCTATACGTGGCAACTAGGGAAATGCAAGACAAATTGCTAAAGCCAGAAGCAAAGGATAGATTGGGCAGGGTTTTTAATACGGAAACGGTAAAACTTCCGGAAACCTGGTACACCTACGCTATATTAAAAGTCCCTTATTTTTTCCTTAACTACATGGAACCTGGTACTTACGTTAACATAACAAATGTAATTGCTGATAAGGTTTTTATCAAAACTAGATGCAGACCAGTTAGCTGCAGACCCTCCCGGTACGGACCTGACCTATTTACGGGCAGGGGTACGTGGCTTGTTTCGTTTCCGAACCTAATTAGCTTATTTCGGTTATTCGATTTAAATGGATTCTTTCGGTTTGTAAAAAAGAAACCCGCGATCGAACTTTATAACCCGGGTTATTAAGGTTATTGCGACAAGAAAAGGTGCAACCGAAAGCCGCGGTATAATAACTGTAGGAAAGATCTGCGTTTGTATTTAGGGAAACTTTATAACAAACTTCCGATATGCGCGAACTGCAAAGGCTCTTTTTAGGCGGGCCACGACGGATGCGTAGCGGCCCTTAAAAGGATAAACGGCCAATTAATTAAGCCCAGCAGGACGGAACTACGAAAGATTTGCAAGGCGGGAGCCAGGAGATACAGGGTAGCAAATACCCAGCAAAAAGCAGCTGCCCAGGACGTTGCAATATAGGAAGCGACCCTAAGGGAAGTTGATAACTCTAAGTAAGAGATACTAAACCAAAAGATTCCAGACTAAGAGATGCTAAACCAAGAGCCGTTTGTTAAAAGCTATGCTGATTAAGAGCAAATAAAAGAAATTATAGTGGTTTAGGAGGAGCTAACTGGGCCGGTTTTAAAGGGGGCCTTGGAAAAAAAAGTAACGGAAAGAAAAAAATTCGGAATAAAACGATATCCGGGATTAGGCCAACTTACGTCCTTTTTAATTCGCAAAATGCGGACGTTAAACTAACTAATACGTTAACACATAATGGATCTGCTTTATAACGGCGAGCTCAGCCTGTAGCTGCGGTTACAAGAGCAAATTAGGACAACCCCCCTTTCCTAGCTTTAACTAATGCCAAGGAACGAGGAAAAAGATAGGGGAAAAAGGCGTATTAAAAGGCAACGACCCTTTAGCAAACCAAGGAATCTTCGCATAGCCTGGTGCAATATACGTAACGCTTTATCGCCACATATCACGCTATTGCAAGTATGCTGGAATAAAGGGATTAACGTAGTCCAGGTCCAAGAACCCTGGGCCCGACCTAATACAAAGATACAAAACCACGCTGGCTACGAATCGTACGCCCTAGTTAATAGCTGGATAACGGAAAACGAGCGGCCTCGCGTAATGACGTATATAAGGAAAAACAGGAAGATTAAGGTGCAGCAAAAACGGCCAATTTATTCGAAAAACATGCTCTGGCTAAACGTTAACGGTTATGCCCTTTTAAACGTTTACAGAAAGCCCTGTAATAACGAGGTTATAAATTATATCACTAACTTAACACTGCCGAAATACTGTCTTATTAGGGAAAATTGGAATATCTGGCACCCTGAATTTAAACCCGGAATGGAAGGGCGGAATAGGGGCGCCGACCTAGTACGGTAGTTTTCCATTAGCGGCATGGCATTTACGGGGGTACCTGGTTAGTCTATATACAAAGCAGGATACGTAATAGACCTTATTTTTTCGAACGTTTTTTTTGTAAAGATAACAGTAACAGAAAGTATGGCTACGGAATCGGATCATTTTACTTTCCTATCTACTATCCCGGGTTAAAGGCAGGAGACGACGGTTCAGTTCCGCTATAAGGTACGGGAAGTGGACCTAGGTCGGTTCCGTAACCTGGTCGCAGTTAAAGTGGTATCGCTACCGGAAATGGCAAGTATAAGGACGGCGGAGCAACTTAATATCTACGTAAATAGGCTAAATAAGGTCTTTGCGTCGACCTTGGAGGTAATAGGCAAGCCGAATAGGGAAAAAGCACATTCGGCACCCTGGTAGTCGAAGGAGTGTTAGGAGGCGTATAATACGTATAAAACCTTTGAAAGATTTCGCCCGCCAGGTAATTAAAAATATACCGAAAACCATCGGCATTTTCTTTCGGTAATTTGCAAAGCGAAAAGACAGTACTGGAAAGACGTTATCGATAGGGTTTTTACTGATAACCAGTTATATAAAATCGTAAGCTGGCATAAGTTAGGATTTAGCCTAAAATCCCCCCCGCTAAAAATAGGCGACAGGACGGTAAAAGACTTTATACTTAAGGCGGAGGCTTTCCGGACGGAAATACTGGAAAGGTTTTCAAACGAAAACGATTTCTAGTACGACCTTCTGGAAGGCTGGACGCCGGATAAGGGAAAGCTGCCCTGGGATACCACGGCCACGTTGGAAAAGGTCGAGGCTTACACGATAGGGGTAAGTAGCACTTCCCCTGGCGTGAACGGTATAACAATACGCCTTTTTAAGGAGTGCTGGAATTACATCAAACATTACCTCCGAAAGATTTTTGAAAAGGCCTTACAGCTTCCCTATTTCCCGATCGCTTGGCGTAAAGCAGAAGTAGCAATAATATTTAAGGTAAGAAAGCGAGATCGTACCTTACCACGATTTTGGCGGCCCATCGCTTTACTTTCCTGCCTAGGCAAAAATCTAGAAAAACTGGTAGCTAAAAAAATGGCCTGGACTGCCCTTACAAGCAACGTTTTCAGCACGCAGCACGCCGAAACCCTGCCAAGACGGTTTACAATAGATTTGGTATTATCGTTTGTACATAAAGCGGAAAATGTACTTACTAACGGCCGAAAGGTCATAATGGTCACGATGAACGTACAAGGTACATTCGATACTTTGTTAAAGCGCAGGCTATTAAAAAGGATAAGGCGCCAAGGCTGGCCCCTTAAGGTTTTACAACTAACGGATTCCTTCCTTACCAACAGGACCGTTAGGGTACGCCTGGAAAAAGCAATTACAGGATACAAAAGGGTGCGGTACGGCACACCCCAGGGCTCGCCCTGGTCCCCTATTTTCTACATACTATACTTAGCAGATCTGCTAAAGCAAAACCTTAAATTACGTTTCGGCTATGCGGATGATTTATGCTTATACCGCCCGTTACCGACACTTAAAAAAATGTTACATTCCTAACGGAAAATATACGACGTATTCTTTAATAAAAAAAGAACAATAAAGTTTCCTTTATACCGGAAAAGTACAAAATGATACATATCACCAGAAAAAAGAATAAGGGCAACCTTCCGATATCGGTCGACGAGCATTTCTTTATTTAACCGGTACAGGAAACGTAAGGAAATAAAAAGGAACCGGCACTTAGGTGGTTAGGAATATGGTTTAACCGGAAACTTACCTTTAAAAAACATGTAACGGAACGGGCGGCTAAAGCTATAACGCTCGCCCAACATTTTCGAAACCTGGCTAATACCAAATACGGCCCTCCGGTAAATAACCTCCGCAAAACTGTTAAAACGTACGTATTACTTACGGCATTTTATGGAATGGAGGCGTAATATTACGGTTACCGAAAACCAGACCTTAAGATACCGCGTTTACTAGGTAAAAAAGTTAACGCCAAAATAAACTGGCATGTTAATGTAATTTAACGGGTACTTATTTTAACAGCAAAAATAACCCTGCCGGTCTAGAAAACCACCCCTATATTTACGATTTTCAAGGACGCGGGTTTTCTTACGGTATAAGCAGCGCTTAATAAGGCATTTTGGCGTTTTTTTTACAGGCTCTAGATAATTAATAAAGGCTACCCGTTATCCAAACGGACGGCACCGTCCCAGATTGCCAAAGGACCTAAAGCAGGAAATACGCGAACGCTTAGGATTAAAATGCAAATAGCCGCTAGGTTACTACCATCGATTCGTCGCCCAGTTCTGGTACCCCCAGTTTACCTTCCGGGCTCCAAGCAAAATCTTATAAAAGGCCTTTCCAAAAAACAAGTTACGAAAGCTTTCAGGGGTTGGTATTACGAGTTACCCCCGAAAAACGTAGTAGTTTTTACAAACGGCTTTTAAAAAAAGAACAAAATAAAATACGGCTTCGCGATTTATCAAAACAAAAAGCTTTTAATAATAAGGTATGGCAGGCTTAACCCTGCCTCGATTAACTTCGACGCCGAAACGGTAAATACCTGGAAAAAATTACAATACGTTATTACGGCCCTTTTTAATCTTAACAGGCAGCGAATCTGGGTATGCCTAAATAATACCGGCGTAATCTAAGGATTACGAGCTAATACAGCGTTATTATTTTAATAAACGTACCTAAAATTTCACGCTATAATAAAAATTCATAACGTAAGGATAAAGTAATACCCAAAATACTGCAACATAACAGGAAACGAGCTAACGGACAAATTAGCAAAAATAAAGGCACAATTAAAAAACGTTAATAAAGATTATACACTTACTACGTACGGAATAAAGTTACTTGCTAAAAAAATCACACGTAAGTTACGGAAACAGTAATAATTACAAACCAAAAATAAGCTTTCGCAAAGATATAAAAACTGGGGCTTAAAATATTATATCTGCTACCTTAAGGAACTAAAAGCGCTTAGCAGACCAATACTACATCATTACCTTGCCATAAAAACCGGCCATAAAGATTTTACATAATATTATCGCAAATTCGGGCATTTAGATGCGAATACGAAATGTTTTTACGGAAAAAATAAGAACCCTCAGCATCTGGTACGTTATAAAAAAATACAAGCTACCTTTGATTAATAGCCCCGTAAACCTCGCTAACGACCCAGGTCGGGAAAAAAAAGGGGAAAATATACTTAAAAATGTTAATAAGCAATCCTTAAAACTTTAAGGAATTTCTTAAAGTAACTAGCTTTTATAACGTCATTTGCCCCCGTTAAAAAGCGGATTAAAAAAGGAAAACTTAAGGAAAGAAAGTAAATATAAGCATAAAGTTAGCGTTAAAATTACGGATCTCGGTTTCTGATTATAGGATTTTCTCTTTATTTATCACATTCAATTTACGCGGCAACGCGTAGTTCTGAATTTTACAGAACGGAGCATATACGGCCTGGAAAAGCCTTAGCAAGGACGAAATGCCCTAGGATCTATAAAGAACGGCAAAAATGAAAGCTGAAGATTACCCTTACTCGGCCGCAGGGAGGTTGCAGCTCGGATCGCCTCGGCGACATGTCTTCGGACTTGATTTGCTAGATGGGGGTCTATGTACTGTTATATAGAGTAAATCCTAGCCTAACACGCCACTTATGCCCCAAGGGAGGCTCCAGAGCAGCTACAGAGTTAGCTGCTCCCCTGGCGTTAAACAGTAATAATAATAATAATAATAATAATTGCAAGGAAAGTTATGCCTGCACGTCCAACAACAGTTCTCTCTTCTTTCCGAGGTGCCCGAATCACACATATCACAATGCATCCCTATCACTACTCCAAGATTCCAATATCCTTTCCGTTCCTTCCTTTCCTAAGCACCACCGAAGACCAAAAGGCTCTGAATATTCACTCTGCCAAACCCACACCGACGCAACAGGTCCCGCCCACGGTGAACCGGGAACTCGGCCACGGCCATGATGCTGACATCCTCGGCGCCGATGCCAGCTTCATCCAATAGCTGTAGTACCGCACAAAGCGTCTCTCCCGTGGCAAGCACGTCGTCCACCACTACCACTGACGCGCCCCTAGGGACTACATCCCACTCCATCTCGATCCTCTTTTCTTTCGAATCATTAGATGCCGAAGACGAGATATGGGACGGGGGCTTGACGACGGAAACAGTGGGTGGGGGGAGTTTGCCGGCTTCGCGAATCAGCGCCAAGGGCACATCGACCCGCAAGGCCAACGCCGACGCGTAGACAAAGCCGCCGGCCTCGCAACAAGCTACCACGCCGACTTTGGCCCAATCACCGCTGAATTGGGCTTGCAGCAGAGACGTGCACAGGGCCAGCCCACCCGGCTGCTGGGAAATGTCGAGCACGTGGCGGAACTCGATGCCCGGGCATGGAAAGTCGGGTACCGGACGCACCATATTGACCAGTCGTTGCAGGTCCTTGTGGAAGAAGGGAAGCAGGTAGTGTTCGGCAAACCGTTTTGCTGCCTCGTTTCCGGTCGTGTCATTGCCGAAGATGAGACAGGGGCGGTAGTCCAACGCCTTCAAATTCGACCTGTTTTTTTTGCTGTCCTTGTTGTCCTTGTTGTCCTTGTTGTCCTTGTTGTCCTTGTTGTCCTTGTTGTCCTTGTTGTCGTCGCCACCGTCGTCCCTGCCGTGGCACCCGCGGCGAACCCGACGTGTCTCTTCGCTAGCTTGGACGCGAACCTCGAGCAGTCTGCTGAGTGGCACCAAGTGCGAAAAGGCTGCGATCGGCGCCTCGTCTCTCATCCCGGTAATTAGCAGCACATCCACATCTACAGCGCCGTGAACCACATCCGGAAAATGCTCCTCTGGCAGCCGAGGTCGTTGCCGCAGCTGGCCCTGGAAAAATGTAGTCAACGCTGGCCGGTGCTGCTCCTTGTAGGCACGGTCCTGCAGCAGGCGGTTCATGTCGGTACCTGTAGCCGCCGCGTATTCTCTCTTGATCGCATCGCTAATGCTCACTGCACGTGCCGTGAGGCATTTGTGTGTGCATGTGATGAACACGGAGACCCAGACGTCGGCGCAGTAGTCCTTACCGGCGCCGCTTTCGCCCGTAACAAGGATGAGCTTCGGTTCCATCGGCGCTTTCGGGAGCGGGCAGGTGTAAGCCAGCAGATTGCGCGGGTCCGAGTTGCGTTTGAGACGGGCCAGGCGCGGCCGGTTCGGTCCGAAAGCCTTGGCCGCTAGCGCGGCGTCTCTAGGGTCCGGCCCGAGGTCGGCGCCGTAAGCTCCGCTGCTGAAGGCCAACAAGTCCGCGGCGACGTTGTAAACCCACCGCACGGCAGCTCGTGCGACTTCGGTGCCATCTTGGTTGCGGGGCCAGACACCTGTTACCACGCAGGCAAAGTCCCAGTCTCGACAGCCGAAGGCAGTGGCATCGGCCGCAACGTCACCGACTGCTCCGCCACCTTGCAGGAGATGGAGATAGCAGAGTGGCGAGGGACGGGTCTTAACGGCCGCCACCAAGCCGTCGGCGACATTCGCTGCTCCGATGCATTTTAGGAATAAACATCGCTTGAATGAGGAGGTCTTGCCACCGCCGTGCCCGCCGTGCATCACGGACACGTACATCTCGGTCTCGAACAAACCGACGCCGTCCACGGCCTTGAAATCGTGTTCCGGCCCCCAAATTCCATCTATGGGCGTGGGCGTGGGCGTGGGCGTTGCAACGGTAAGCCCAGTCGTGGAAGATTCGAACATGGTCACGCCAAGATGCAACCGGTCGGCGTCCCAGTACAGATACGCGTCTGCAGAACAATTCTGGGGGAGCTTCCTGGCAACGAGGTTATCAAATTGGCTGAGGCTGAGCCGCGCCTCAAGGTTATTGCTCAGTGGGACAACCCAGTTTCGAATCGTGTACGTCAGGGCTGCGTAAGCTTTGAAAGTAACGCTGACCACGATGCCGAAGTTGGTCCCGGCGCCTTTCATCGCCCATAACAGCTCGGCTTCGTTTTCCGGGCTAACGGCACCGGCCGGCCTGTGTTGGCTTGGTACACGGCCGACGCAGAGGACCTGGCCAGAGTCGACGCTAACCACCACGGCACCGACGATGGCGTCGCACGCGAGCCCGTGTACCCTTGCGAGGTGCCCGATGCCCCCTTGTAGCTACAGCCCCGCGCCTACGCTTGGGCGAGCCCCCAGGGGCACTGTCAAGCCCGCTACCATGGTCCCACCGACGATATCCCCTGTCTTGCAGCCGGCCTCGGCGACAACCAAGGGACCGGAATCAGAACCGGAACCTCCATCCTCTCCCTCCGTGAGAATGTGTACTTGGTCAAAGGCGCCCATGTCGACCGAGACAACGTTGGGCCAGAGACAGTGGCCGCTGTGACCCCCGCCAACAACGGTCAGGCCGACCCCGTGCTTCAGAGCCCATAGAACGCACTGCTGGACGTGTCGGACCTCTGTCGGCCTAACAACCGAGGCGGGACGGTGGAGGCGAGCCTCCCGGTTTTTGACCGTCTTGTCACCCTTCACCGATGGCACCAGCGCCGTCAGCTCCGGCAACGTGGTTGCATGTTTGGTAAAGGCCACCATGACGTTGGGCGAGCTGAACAAGAGATGGTCTAGATGGGGTTCTTCGCGGCAGGCCAAGGCACGGCAAACCTTACGCCACTCGACACGGATAGCCTTGTCCTCATCCACATCCTGCACTACAAACCCCGCAATGAAAGGAGCAAAACAGTCCAGTACCTCATCATCATTTGCCACGCGAACGACCCCGGTAGGGAAAGAAGCCGTTCGATCGCACACCAAGCCGCCGAGGTGCAGGGTCCCGCCGCGATGGAAAACCACCACCATTCCGCCTTCTGACCGCTCAACAAGCATGCCTAGCGCCCGTTCGATGAACCTGTGCTTGGGCTTCATGCCATACATGCTATGGCAGAATAGGATGACGTCGTATTTTTCGTCGGCATCACTCATACCGGTACGGGTATCAATCCCCGCGTTGTTGTCCAGAACGAATGGAATTCGATGGATTTCGGGCGGGCTTTCCAGATAGGGCAGCGGGGACTCTGCCTCGGTGGTAGAGCAAAGCCATTCTTCCAGATTTGTAGCAAACAAGCCGTTAGGTTCAAATGCAACGTATCTACTGACCTTCCGTCTTAGACGGCCAGGCAGATATCCAAGTACGCTCTTCGGGCCGGCTCCGATTTCTAACACTGAGATATGGGTCCGCGAGTTGAAGAGAGGGGCTAGCAGCTGAGATAGCTGGGGGATAATGAAGTCTTGGTACGTCGTCCATCCTGAGCCCCGCACCAAGGTATCGAAGCCGGCGCTGTACTGTGCGTCGGACAACGGCTGCCTAGGGGACGACGTTGGCGTGGCTTTTTGCCTAAGGGCCCACTTTAGGGAGTCGATGGTGGCCATGTCAGTCCAGCATGAGCGTGTGGTATTTCGCACGTTGATTTGGGCCCTATAACAATGGCAATGGCGGCGACATTATGTTGGGGAGTTATATGCCGTGGCTTTTGAACTCTGGCACATAACCGCCCGGTACTGTTGGGTTGAGCTGCAGCTGGCAGCGGCTGGCCGCGGCTGGCAGAGTTGCAGACGCACATGGGCCTCGCAGGCAGGCTTAGTAATATTTACTATTACAGTAGGAACGCAAAATAAACGCAAATCTAAGATGTTTCTACAAAACTCTATTATTTCAAAAATTTATAACTAATTAAAGAACGCTTAGTAAAACGTATAGTTTAACATATGCTAATATTTCAAGATTATCATTTCCTATAACGTATTATATCAACGAACTAGATATGTAAAAAAAACTAAATACTTTTTTAACTTTTTAATTAATTAACTTGAATTTATTATTTTTTATAATTACGATATGGAACAACTTATAAAAACATTTAAAATAAACTAGGCCGTCTAAACGAAAAAAACAACCTAAAAGTTAATTATAAACAAATTAATTCTATTTATAACGTTTTACATTTTACTTTAAAAACGCGATATTATAATAAACGTACCCGAACCGATATCTGTTACTGTCATTTCGAATTAGAATGTCCTAGCCCCATTTAGTTCCTAAATCACATTTTGTTTTTTGTATAGGCCTTTTTAAAACGCGTATAACCCTTTAATAGTAACATAATAACAGTTATAATAATAGAAAACAAAATTCTTGTAATTGTTTTTTAAGCGTAATTATATTATTAATACGTAATTTTGTTATTAATATCTTTTTTTAAAACTTTAACGTTTGCTTTACGTTTCGTATTACGAAACCCCGGCTAACTTAACCGAATTCCTTTTAAGCTACTTAACTGTACGCATTTCTTTTCAAAATTAATTCGAATCGACGACATCGCAAACGAATATTTCGAAATATTTCCTAAAGTTAATTCCGCAATAATTGCGAAGAAGTCGCGTAAACCGTTTACGAAAGTAATTAAAGCTGTTACGAAAAACCCAGTTATTTTTTTAACACCCGGGTTAATAATACCTATAAAACGGTTATTAATAAGCGATTAACTGCTACGAAAACCGTTCCGAACAAAAAAGGCAAATAACGGATAATTGTTTCCGCGGTTAAAGATTTTGAAAAATCCGAACGCGAGAATTTTACGGATACCGACGGAAATACGGAAAGCCCCTTTAAAGCTACGGATAACAAGCTTTCCGGAAATAAAGTTATTCGAAACGAGCTTTTCGAAAACGAGGCCATTCGAAACCAGCCCTCCGAAAACGAACCTAATCAAACCAAGCTTTCTGAAAACGAAGTTATTCGAAATAAACCTTTAAAAAACGTCTTAAATAAAGATATTCTTACTAACGCCTTTAAGCCGAAGCCTTTAAATATATATACGCAATTCCTAAACGTTATTAAGGTTACTATTAACAGCAAACCTTTAAAAAAAAGAACTTAACAAATTACGGAACGCTTTTTAAATTATTAATTCGTAATAACTTGAACGATATGTTAATAATTATTATATGAAAATATTTAAGAAAACTCGCTTAATTTTATTAACTAACGCGTTATTAATTATATTAACGGAAAATTACACAACGAATACAAATATAATTTTCGACGTATATTCGTTTAAATTAAAAAGTTTACGTGACGTTACGAACCTAATTACAAAACTATATTATAACCTTTTAGGACGTTACCATACGGTATTTTCGATGTTAATAAGTTTATTAAAGTTATTACTAATATTGCGAAACATAACAGTAAAAAAACATCTTTTTAAACTTTATATATAGCTTTAATTTTCGATTGAAAAGTTTCCGGCCTTAACCCAACCCTATTTCCAAACGCTTTAATAACGCAATAAACCAAAAAGCGTTTCTTATATAACGCCAACGTTTATCGTTTTATATTCCGCAATAATTAGCCCGTATTAACGATAATCCTTTTATTAGAACTTTCCGAAACCGTAGCGTTATAAAAACGCCCACGTTTATAACTTTTAAAAACTTTTTACGAGAAGCCCGTATAATAATTCGAAAACCCATTACGAAACACCTATCCATACCCGTGTCCGGTATGCAGGTCGAATTTGACAAAACCTTTAAAATCTGTAAAACTTTATCGAATGCGTTTGAATATAAGAAATGTAGAAATTACCTTAATTTTAAAGGCGTTAATTTTTAAATATATTGGGTTAAAAAGAGTTAAAAACGGTACTTGCCATTACATTATAATACCTCAACAATTCGTTTGTTAATATAACGATATTAACCAATCCGACGTTCCATATAAAACGTCTTTTATTAGGTTATATAACGAGCTTTATGAAAAGAAGAACGCGGTAAACGCGGGATTCGGGAACGTTAAAAAACGCAAAAAAACGCGCTTTTAAAATGCAGAAATAACGGTAACAATAAATAATACGAATATTATACATAATTACTTCGGAGAAAGCTTTTTAAATATAGTAATTAATAAGCTTTAAATTAACAAATAACAACCTTTAACGGGATATATTACGTATTAAGATGAATTAATTACTTAGACGCTTTAAAACTTTTCGAATCCGACGGTTACGGTAAGTAAATATTACAATTAATAAAAGTTACCTTCCATATTATCCCTTTTAACACAAACGGATAATAACTTTTTCGACTTACTTCTTTATAGTTCGTCACCTTCTATTTTCGAAAACATAAATATCGATAAATTGCTTTAAAACATATGCAAAAGATTCGCAACAGCTTACGGCAGTAACGTAAAGAAAATTAAGTATCTATATAACGTCTTACGAAACAATAATATCACTTTTTAATAAATACGCCATTTTCTTAATAAGTAATTTATATCCTAAAAAATAAATGGAAGGTTTTTAAGCCCTTTAAATCTTACGTTAATTCGCATATATAAAGCGCGTTTAAATTCGAAAGCGTTTTCCAAACCTTAAAATGCCATCCAATTCGCGATTAAATAAGTCGTTTTGCAGGAATAATAACGGGAAAAAACGCCTGCGTCTAGCTAACATTCTTCATTAACAGCATATATAAAAAAGCAAAATACTTTTTTATATAAATCTTTGTTATCCGTTAAATAGTTATATATTTCTTCCAACCTATAAAACGTTAAAAAAAACAACCCGTTTTAACAAATTTTGCTACTTAACAAAAAAATCGCAATAATATTACAACGCATATCACTATCCGTACCCTTTATATATTAACGTTTTTGCTAATAACTTAGCCTTTCTACAAGTTTCCCAGCCCGATAGCCTTCCTTTAACGCCTACGTACGTAACAAAGCAATTATTATCCGAAGTTAAAGTTTACCGTTATTACCGCTTAGAGTTACAGGTAATTAAAATGAAAAATACGATAAACGGGATAATTAACAGCTTAAAATAATACTACTTAAAAAAAGAAAGCTTGAAAAAATACGGATATTAAAAGGATACGGATATTCAACACGCGAAAAGCTTCAGCAATAGTTTAATACGTTATTTTTTACTATATATATCAATTAATTAAATTTTAACCTACCCGCGCGGTTTTAAAGTGGCTTTTAATTTCCTTTTTCCGTTGCCCAACTCGTTCGTAATAATTTGCGAAAAACAGCCCGAATCGCTTGTCATTGGGAAAATCGTTAAGCGTGTATTTAGCGTAACGACGGATGTAAGCTTTAAAGTTGTTAAAAAACGCTTTAATCGGGTTAAAGTTAGGTAAATACGGAGAAAAATATTGCAATTTCACCTTAGCTTTTTCGTACATCGTATATATCTCGTTCAAATAATGGAAACTAGCGTTATCTATTATTTAAACGAAACGTAACCTAGGGAAAAAGTTTATTAACGGTAAATTTTTTTGGTTTAATTATAAAGTAAAACCTTTACGATTAATAAACTCTTAATAAATAAAGGTATTTAACAACCTGTTAATTGTAATCGCCAGCAGTATATTAAAATAACGGTTACGTTTTAAAAACTTGCCGTACGAAAAAAATGAAGCCTTTAAGTACCCAGCCGTAACGACGGTTAATATTACGCTTATTAATATCTAATTTATCTACGAAAACAAATATATCCAAAGTATATTTAATAGCGGCGTAAAAATACCAAATCCGCTAACCCGAATCCGCCTGCGTAGCTTAATATTTAGCTTTTTATTCCTTCAATTAATACTTTTTAAATATTTCGAAATCGTAAAAATAGCTACGTATATATTGCAGTAATCCGCGAGGAACTATTACATTTCGTCGAGATATAGGTTAAACTTATAAATTAATTCCTTTAATACTTTTTAAGTAGTTGATTAGTTAATATAATATATAATAATATATAATACTTATATTAAATGCTTATAAAAACAACTTTAACGTTTTTTTATAATAATAATCCACTTCGTTAATAAGTGTTATGTGTTGTTAGAAGGTTAGAGTGGCAAGGTAACCGATTTATTGGCAACAGTTTGAAACCTGACCTTCTCTCCATTTCTGGGGAGAAACCACTTATACATATAGCCGACCTCCGCATCGAGCTCGTGACGTAGCCCTGACGCGTACATCCTTGGCACCTTATACCTCAGCACCTAACAATAAAGAACCGCTTATTAGCTTCATATTAAGCTCGGTATCCTTTAATCGTATGTATATCGACGTTAAAAGCAACAGTTAAGTCACCGTTAAGGAAGCCAGTTTCGGCTATACAAGCTAATAAGTTATATTGCTATACGGCTATAAGGCGTTTGCCATATTTAACTTTCGAATTAAGGCTAATTAATGCTTTAAAACGCTTCGAAATATCATGTATTATACAAATCATCTATTAAAACAGCTTCAACGCGTTATTGTTAGGTTGCTATCGAAAGTTAACACGTGTTATGAAAAGGATCATAGAAAAAAAAGGTATGATTTAAAAGCTAAGTAGGGCTAGGACACTGTGATTCGAAAATGGGAGTATCTTACTCCGATTCCGACTAATACGTGGTTGCCGATAAGCTTCGGCCTTGGTAAACCTTATGCCCGCTAGGGTTTAACAAGGTTTTTAAAGGTATAGTCGGAGTGCAAAAGTCTCGGTTTAGTCTTCAAATCGCATGTTCTCCACCAGCACTTTTTAGGTTTGATTATAAATAACTCTATAGTTTTTAACAAGGTTTAAAATAACTTAGGATTTGAAACTATTGGTTATTCTAGAATATAATTATAGCCTTATAAGAAAGGTATATGGTCCAATTACATGATATATAGGCAATATTACCTAAACTATTCAAAATTAGAAAATCGATTTTAAAATAATGTAAAATACGATTAAATCTTCGTTTTTATGAAGTAAAAGTTAAGAAATTCACTTAATATAAAAAGACTAGCTCCTATTAACATATTTAGAATATTAATAAATCGGCTATATATTCGTTTAATTACAAAAGGTTAACAAATAGGTCGATTTTACCTAGTTTTTAAATTGGGAAAATAAGTATTATAAGGTATGTAGAAAAATTAAACAAAAGTTTATAGCTATTAACTGCTAGATTATAACTTAAGTAAAGACTATAAAATTAAATTATATATTATATTACGTAACCTATTTATGTTTTTAAAGTTTCTCGATTTTTATTCTGCGTTTTAAATATTACTAGATTAGGTTAGCGCCGTTTTCTTACAGACCAAATACGCCAAATTATATACTATACAAATATATATAATATATATAATTTTATTCTAATAATATCACTTAAAGTTGTAGAAAGATATAAGGTAGAAATGTATGGGTTTGTATAGGAAAACGGCATCTACCGAGACTTATGCACCCCTACTGTAGATAATAACTTTGCACGGTAAACGTTAAAGATAAACTTTAAAAACGCATAAAAAGCTTTATAAGCCCTCGCCAGTTTCACGGTTAGGAATTCCAACCTCGATCGCTTTTACATCACCTTTTTAAATTACTATCTATTAAAACAACCGTTGAAATAATACGACATGCTATGTAACTTTTAATATACGATACTGGTTTTCTGTAACGGAAAGGCTTAGGTAAAAACCATTACGCTTATAATAATTAATGCCGATAAAAACATCGGATTATTTAACGCCGTCGACGTTATTATTAACTTGGAAAATCTTTTATAAGAAAATCGAATTCGGCTTTTTATTTTCGGATACCATTTAAATTTTTTAAACTGTTAGCAGTTACAGTAATCAAATGCAGGAAGCTGGCGAGTTCTGTATGCGATGGTTTTCTTTATGCTTGAATAGATAAATCCTGTCCGTGGCAATCGCCTTTAAGTATATAATTGGGCGGTTAAAGGGGAAGCAGTGGATAAGACATGTCGCAGGCTGCATCTTGCAGCCCTATACGGACAAAGCCTTCCAGCCTGTAATACCTGAAAGCACCAAATGCCGACACGCCTTTTTGCGTCAGGTGTTCTTGTCGAAAAGTCTAAAAACAAATCTAAAAGAATTAATTTGTATGGGATTCGAACCTGTACTTACTTACCCTGTATCTATCTTGGTGGTATATTAGCCGTTATATCAACCAATCTCAAGTTTCTTCTAATTCCGGCTCTTTTTGTATCGTTTCATGTCCCAAATTCTCTATGAACCTCTCGAAATCCGTTCTGTCAAGTGGTTTCGTAAGTTTATCAGCTGGGTTATTTTTGCTTTCCACGTATTGGAAACTAATATTACCGTTTCGTATTTCCTTGAAGACGTAATGGTACTTAACATGGATGTAACGCTTTTTTCGTAACATTTGGGTTTTTTCTACCTATTTAAATGCCCTTATATTGTCCTTTAAAATGAGAATAAGGCCTTTAAACATAAGCTTTAGCTTTGTTAGGAAATTCCTAATTTTAGCTACCTCCGTAGCAGCTATACCGGCGTTAATACACTTTGTTTTTGTTGTACATTTCGTAATAACACCTTATAACTCCGAAAGCCCAGATATAAATGCTTTAGTTATGAAAAATATATATCTTGTAATGGACTTAATTAATTTTTAATTATTCCTAAAACTTATATTTATTATTCCGAATAATCCCAAATGGTTATATTTCCGGTACGGGTACGATTCGTTTAGCTTTCGGTACCGAATCGACAGGTTTATTATATTATTTAAGTAATATAGCAATTTTCTAATGTATTCCTAATGTTTTAGAAAAAAGTTTCCCATAAACCTAGCCTAAATCGAGGTTGCAAACGTTATATCAGGTCTGGTAATATAATTAAAAAGGTTGAATTTCCTTACTAAGCTTGCGTATTCGAAAGTATTTTTTTAACTAATTACGTCGTCGTGTTTTATAATGTGCTTTAAATAATCCTTAACAAATAAAGTAGGGTTTTTTCGCATCTCGTTTAGGCCAATTAATTTTAATAACTTTTCGATATATTATTATTAGTTTAGCTTAACGTTTTTAATTAAGGAAAAGCCTATAAGCCGTACCCCTAGGTACTATTCTGCATTACCTAAGTCTTTAATAAGTTGTAAGAAAATGAACCTCCCAAGCCAGGGCGCAGTCCATTCGGCTAAAGGTCGGAAGTACTGCGCATATATACCCTAATACATTCTGTTTCAGCAACAGTCGCTGGGACGACACCCTTTTAAGGGTTGTGGGGCCAAGAAACTCAACATTGCAGTGGTAGTATCCTTCCATAAGTACGTCTTTAGCTAGTTTTTTCGCCACGCTTTTTAAACGTTTTTTGCCAGCCCCGAAAAACAGGAAATCATCCATATATAACGAAATAACGTCCCTTATTTTTGCGTTACGGTAAATTGCGTCGTCCGAAATTAACGAGAAAAAGCTTAGCTTTATAAGTAACTTCTTAACTCTTTTCTACCAGGTAATTCCGGCTTGCTTTAAGCCATATAAAAGGTTTATTAACTTAATGATTATTTTAAGAAAATACCCGTACTTCTTCATATTTTCCGGGTATACGTCGAAATATTCCTTAAATATGTGTGACGGCTGGGCTAGTTAACCAACTATTAAACCTAGTTGTACGGGTTTATGTTGGCAGTGGTGCTGTGGGAAACTGAGCAATAACGAAGATATTAGTTACGTCTGGTAATATCAGATAACCAAAGGTGATCTGGGTAACTAAGTTGTATTATAAGCTGGTGCTATCTAAGACTATAAAAGGTAATAAACGTATCTATATACTGATAAGTCGTGTTATAATTCCTTGGATTATTGCACGTGATGATACGTGACTTGTAGTTGGAGAATCCCTGCTTCTAACTGTTTGTAGAGGCCAAGAGGTGTTGGGTCATAACACCTTAAGCTATTCTCTTTATTAACGTTATACATTTCTCCCAATATATGGCATTTATAGGATTGTCGGCGATACTGAGCCTTTTTATTTAAGCCTATTACCTAAATACCGAGATTGAGGGTGCCGTACTGGGAGTAAATAAGGAAAAAAGAACGACATTACAGGGGTGCAGTATAGCGAATAAGAATCATATAAAATTCAATAAAGTAAAAAAAAATTAAGGCGCATCTTAATTATAATTATAAATTATGAAAATATAGTTTATATAATTAACTATTAATGTTTCCACCATATAATTACGTAACGCCCGTAATTAATCCATTAACTAAAAAAAGACGTAATTATTTGTAAAACCATCTTAGATATCTTTTTAATATATCCGAATCCGTTCCCATACCATTCGCACGTAAAAACTTATTTACCCGCCGTCTGGAAAAACCCTTTTTGTAATTCTGATCTTTATGTTATGTTGGGCCGTTAAACCATGGTTGACCCATTGGAATAGTTCTATCGGCGTTACCATAGCAAAATCGAACTAGCGAAAAAGCTAAAGAAAAAACCATAGTAATTAGCACAACTAATGGTACTACATAATAACTAGCTATATCATAAAAGAAAGGTGGAAAGGGTAAGATATTATGTATATATGTATGCATAACACGTATCTCCAAGATAACCTTCCGGGGCTCGACGTACGCCAGCTTCTCCCCGAAGCATTCCCAGCGGGTGCCGGTGGCAAAAACCAGGCCGTAAATGGCCTCCATCTTGCGTAGGCGGGCCGGGTCGGCGTCGAGCCAGCGCCGCGGCTCGAAAACGTCGGCGTTGTTGCCGAAGGCCTACCGGTCCTTTATCACCGCCAACGCCGCCTAGCCTACCTTGGTCCCCACCGGCACCCGCCGCCCGCAGACCGCGTCGTTCCGGTCGTTTTGTTCGACCATAACCCCCATGATTGGCGGCTACAGGCGCTGGCCCTTACGGATGTAAGCCGCCAGGTACGGGAGCCGAAAAGCCTGGCGGTCGGGGATGATTACGTCCTTGTTGTTATCGAGTTGGTTAGGATCGTTTTTAGTTCGAGCCCGAGCCGCCTCCCCGTTAATCTCGGCCTATAACGCCCGGTACGCCGCCGGGTTCACCGTAAGAAAGAAGATGGTGTTACGTAGGCCCGTAGCCGTCGTACCGGCCCGCCAAAAAGCATTACGAAACCCTCGGACTTAACCTACGCGCGCCGGAGATCCGAGTTTACAAATGTTTGCAAGATGTTACTTTTGCGGACGGGTTTTACTATGTTTTGCTTTTCCCCCCCGTCGGCGGCATCGTTATGTTCGGGGTCGGGGTTTAAGTCAGGGACGCCGTCGTAACGCTCGTCGACGAAGTACCTGATAACGTTAAAGAACGGACCGACGTCGTGTTTATCATCCGGATTAGGAAATAAAGGCCGAAAGAAAAAGCTTATGATAACCTTTTGAAGGGCGGGGGACGAAGGCGGGGATGTATATAGATAGGAAGGGCGCGTGACCGCGGCAGTCGAGATGTATTTACGCTCGAGCAGAGTAACAAGCTCCCGGACCTGGGCATACATTAGCGGCTCCTGGTTATCCATATCCTTACCCGCGTAACCCGGCTAAATCCGGCTTTATAACTAATAGTGCGTATTATTATCCAAAACCGTTAATACGTTCTCTTCGTCCAGGTTTAGGCGCGTCGCCCGGTACTAGTTAGCGTAGTAGTACCCTAATTGCAAGTTTTAAATGCGTTAAATTTCGTTAGAGTCGCTGTAAATAACTTAATCCGGGCTAATTTGGACTAGAGGGCTTAGGCAATATATGCAACGATCCCGTTAATTTATTCGAGGCGTTACATATATAAAACATCGACTTGATTACTCCTGTATTACTTACCATATTCGCCGGAGAGCTCTTCAACCTTTGGATACAACCTGCCGGAGACCACGTGGCGGAGGAGCTATAGCTTGCTCCAGCCCGTAGGCGGACGTCCTGGGATATAACGAAGCCGCCGCCACTGGAGGAACCGCGTGATGATGTTATAGGCCAGGAGGTTTACGGCCACAATACGGAGGAGGAGGTATTACTACTACTACTTAGCAGTGCCATAGCCGTCCGTTATTTCCCCAGGAAAGTTAATGATAAATATAAACGAAGGTTTTTCTCTCTCTTTCTTTCTTTACTTTCGGTAATATTAATATGCATACCGTTCATACATACGTACGATATATACGAGATGAATATATGGACGTTCGGGAAAAGGACCCGACGCCGCCGTAGACCGGGGGGATAGCCATTGCCGCTGAACGGCTTATACAGACCCGGGGCGGTGTAACGAACCTGTCATACATCCACCCAGAGGTATGAGCAGTATCCGAAATGGGGTCTTGATTTGCAGGTAACAATAGGGCGAGGAATGATTCAGTGGTCTGTTCGTTAAAGAGATTTGCGGACTCTTTCCTCAATCAGAGAACGATGCCTTTGATTGAAGACTTAGATTGATAGCTAAGGAGCGAAAATTACTCAGAGGCTATCTACATAGGAAACTGGTCCATTATATATCCTTTCCGTCTCCCCTGAGTCTCCGTAGCGTCTCTGTGTGGTCTCCTGAGAGTCTCTGGATGGTCTCTGTTGAGGCAACAGAGACCGTTTAGTCAGCCAGAGGTTCACCCGTCCGGGTCCACACGCCCGGGCCTCTCCTTCAGGCCTTGGAGTCGTAACAGGTAGGCGGGGCTCGGAGGGAAGCGTGGTCGTAATTAATGATTATTAATACCACCCTTGCCGCATCCGCAAGTTGCTGTTAAGTTCGGACGCGGTCCCTGTGGATCGGGAAGATCTGGGTCCCGAAGATCACTTATAATGCTAGCCTGTTAGGGTTGCTAAGGTACGAAAAGCTTATGTAGGATTGTGGTAGGTAAGATTAAATGGGGAAGATATTTCCAGGTTATTCCGGAAACCGTAGCCGTTAGATACTATATCCTTCGGCTATCGGAAGGGCTTACAGTACATAATGAGCGGTACCGGAAAGACGCTAACCTAATTAGCGGTATGCTCCATTAAATGCCAAATTTGTGCTATTTAATTGGGTAAAAATTTCCTTATTTATTCCAGAGCTAAAAGGAAAATGTAGTTACCGCTTATATTTTGTGGCCTTCTGGCGGCCGGGGGGATACCCGTGTAAAATTCATGTTTAACTGACGTACGAATGTCTTTTTAGGCGCCCGGGCCCCCATGTATCAGTTACCGAAGTTTAGATTTTGATGATTATTAATTTAACGGAAAATTCGGCCGGTCTGGTACCGAGCACAAAATCGGATTTCGCCAGTTATCCCGATGCAGGTCTTGTCCCTAAAAGGGCCCTTTTTGCTGGCGATAATTATTAGTTCCTTAGCCTTACTATTGCCGATTACCAAACCCTTGGGGAACAATAAGTAGAGCTGAGTTTTATCAGATAAATTCGGCCATGATCGACATTTACAGAATTTACGATTTGCTTATGTTAGCAATTCGACCTGGGCCGTGCTGTGGAAATTTATGTTAACACTAATTAAATCCTGTGCCAGCATATTATCCGGCGACATTTCATTTCGCAGTTGATTGTTATGACCTAACCAGGCTTGGCCGTCCAGGGACGGTCGGAGCCACAACAAGACCATGAGCAAGGGTCACGTGATTCTCCTAGCCGCTCAGTGGGTCTCAACTGAGCATCGCTGAGCGTACTGCTCAGCAACGCTCGACTGAGCACCACGGAGCGCACTGCTCAGCGGAAGGCAACTGAGCGGAAGGGAGCAGCCCAAGGGAATGAAAGATATATAAAGACATTCATTACCTTTCCATAGTTTAAATAGCACCAGCTTGTAATACAACTTGGTTACCCAGATCACCTTTGGTTATCTGCTATTACCAGACGTAACTAGTATACCCGTTATTACTCAGTTTCTTACAGTATTACTGCCAACATAAGCTCGTACGACTAGGTTTAATAGTTGGTTAACTAGCCCAGCCGTCACATTGATGCTATAAACATATAGCTTCTGCTAGCGACCAATGATGACCAATATTGACACGTACGGTTTTCTCGTCCCGTGCTGGAGCTGATTCTTAGAAAAGAACGTTCCGTTTTGTTTACCTGCAGTATAAACTATTAAGCATACCGGCCGAGAATATGGTTAATAAACGGTTCGTGAGGCTAAACCAATTGCGATATTTTTACCTTATTCCATTTCCTTTTTCCTTTTTATAAGCTTTCATATCTTACCTATTTCCTTAAACGGATTTAAACTATTTTTCTTTTGAGTTATTAAGCGATTGTTTTATTTTAAAAAGTCGAAGTTATCGAATTTAACTGAGAAATATTAGCGACCGAATAAAACTGATTAAATCGGATTAAATATTCGAACCCGATTTTATCCTTTTAAAAACCTTACGTTTTGGTTTATTTCTATACAGTTAGCCAAATACTTTAAATAATATCGAAGAAAAAATTCGAGCTGGAAAATAATTAAGAAGCTATATCAAGCGTAGAGAAGAGGAGGAAAATAAATTATGATAATATTCGAACATTAACAACTAATACTTTTAAACGGAAGTTCGCCTTTAAGGCTTATATTATCGGCTGGATTTGCGTTATAAGTACGGAACGCGTTACTACTTAAACGTTTCTCGACGAAAAGCACGAAAGGCCTGAAAATATATTTACTTATAATAACAATAGTTATTAACTGGACAGGATTAAAAAATATAATGTCGTTATTACCGTCTTGCCGGACGGGGAATACGGCATATCTTTTGCCGTAAACGCAGTAAGAGATATGCTGCATAGCTTTCCCAATACTAAAATTAGTTTGATGGTCGGTATCGGCGACGGTACGCCAAATCCGAGTTATAATATCCGCCTGGACGATATTGTAATTAGTGTTTTTCGCGATAAGAAAAGTAGTATATTCCAATACGACTTCGGTAAAACGATATAAAATCAAACTTTCCGGCCAATAAGATTCCTGGATTAATTATTAATAATCCTAAAGGCAGCAATAAATGGACTTAAAGCAAAGTATAAAAAAAAGGCTATCGGCTTAAAAATGCTATTAATTATGTTCTCTAGAAAAACCCGAAACTACAAAAGAAGTACCAAAAACCAGACCTAAATACTAACCGGCTGTATTAAAACGGAGTTGTTTATTTCCAAAAAGATAATTTAAGTTATACGGTATTCTATGATAATAATATATCGAAGTTAATATTGCGATCTAGAAGAACTAAAAACGAAAACAATCCGATAATCCACTACGGCTTAATTGCTTTAGCGAACTAGTTAATAAAGGACGTTTCGGTTCGGGACAGGCTTGTAACAGAGATAAACGTGTTATGTTTTGAAATGGAAGCGGCCGGGCTTATGAACCACTTTCCCTATCTGGTTATTCGCGGTATATGCGATTACTTGGATTTTCACAAAAATAAAGAATGGTAGAGATATTGTAACGGCTAGGCTAGTTAACCAACTATTAAACCTAGTCGTACGGGTTTATGTTAGCAGTAATACTATGGAAAACTGAATAATAATAAATAAATTAGTTACGTCTGGTAATAACAAATAACTAAAGGTGATCTGGGTAACCAAGTTATATTACAAGCTTATGTTATCTAAATTACGGGGAAATAAACGAGTGTATATATATTCTAGGATTTTTAGTATTATAACCCAACACCCTTTGACCTCCACAAACGGTCAGAGGACAAGGATTCTCCAACTACAAAGGTCACGTACAGTCACGTACAACGATCCAAGGATCATTGGGATCATTCTCGAGTACAATAATCCAAGGATCATTAGGATCATTCTCGAATATAATAATCCAAGGATTCAGTGGAACAACTTGCCAGTATATAGATACGTTCATTACCTCTCATAGTTTTAAATAGCATCAGCTTATAATATAACTTGGTTACCCAGATCACCCTTAGTTATCTGCTATTACCAGACGTGACTAGTATACCCGTTATTACTCAGTTTCCCACAGTACCATTGCCAACATAAACCCGTACGACTAGGTTTAATAGTTGGTTAACTAGCCCAGCCGTCACATTTGGCATATTCGTTGGTATTCGCCCTGCTTATTAAGGAAGTCGTCATGAGTACCTCCAAGTTGGATAAGCAGGTTACGTAACTTTGTAAGGGGCAGTCGGAGTTAACCTAGCTGCAGCTCCGACTATTGTTAGAGAAGCCAAGACTAGTTGTGCCATAATACGATTTTCCCTTTTCGAGATCTTTGCCTTTAAAGATCAAATTATTTGTTATTTGTTTCCGGTAAGTAACTTTCTTTTTTTGTTATTACTTTTTGCAACATGTTTGTAACGGCTGGGCTAATTAACCAACTATTAAACCTAATCGTGCAGGTTTATATTAGCAGTAGTATTGTAGGAAACTGAATAATAACGGGTAAACTAGTTACGTCTAGTAATAGCAGATAACCAAGGGTAATCTAGGTAACCAAGTTATATTATAAGCTGGTGCTATTTAAAACTATAGGAAATAATAAGCGTATATATCCTACTTTTAATTCAAAGCGCTTAAAATGCTTAAATTTTTAAGCCCGTTAAGCTTTTTAAGCGTTGTTATATAGCTTAAAACGCTTAAAGTGCTGAGACTTTTAAGCCTTTTAAGCCGGTTACGTAACTTAAGGTTATTATCGGATTTTAATTTCTAAGTTTCCGATCGTTTTTGGAAAAGCTAAGTTTTGTTAGATTATAATACGATTTCTTTTTTTTTAGAATTTTTATTTTTAAAAATTAATTTTGTTTGTTTGTTGTTTTAGGTAAGTAACTTTCCTTTTTTATTTTTACTTCTTAATGCTTTCGGGGGCTGATTATTATATTTAGTCGCCTTGAAAAGTTCCGTTTTTGTTAACGTATTAACGCTTTTAATTTAGCTGAACGAGTTGTTAGAATTGGTTTTATAATGCCTTTTTGTTTTTGATATAAAAAAAAGGTGTGGATTGTAAGGTTTTTCGTAATTTTGGA
This sequence comes from Monosporascus sp. 5C6A, assembly GCA_004155035.1. NCBI lineage: Eukaryota > Fungi > Ascomycota > Sordariomycetes > Xylariales > Monosporascus > Monosporascus sp. 5C6A. The sequence goes on from QJOB01000326.1 coordinate 37,991, forward strand.
AAATGTAGGCGTTATATTCGGTACGGAAGTTTTTATAATGTTTTTGGTCCTTCGGAAACGGAGTATAAAAAACTGTTGGATAAAAAGGACCGTTTGGAGCGTAAGGAGGAGCAGGTTAGGGAGACGCTGCGTACCGCCGCCAACAAACTGGATCGTTTTTAAAAACAGCGACGATTGTTTCGTAATTATGGGTTGGAGATGCTTTGTCGTGGTATTAAGCGTGCCGAGGTAATAAAGAAGTTCGTTCGTTTAAAAAAAACGCGAAAGAGGTTATTTACCGAAATTGCCGCGTTAACATAAGCCGCAGCCCTTACTAATTAGCCTGGTATTAATAATATTAACTGGTTTAATCCTAATAATATGGATTAGGGGGTATTTATTACGGGTTCCAGCGTCATTGGTGAAAGTTTTTTAGAAGGCGTTAAGCGCTTATAAGGTTTTTGGTATGTTTCCAGATATTTTACGATTTTGGGTGTTTCTTTTACTTAATGAAATATTAGATAAGTTTATCTTTTTTACGTATGTTTAGGATTTTTTTTATTTTATATATTGGTACATTTTTATTTTATTTTATTTTCGTATTTTATATTAATTTTAATAATGTTTGCTGTTAACTTAAGTAAGGAAATATAAAAAACTAAATAAAGCTTAACTTTTGAGGATAGTTTTAATTCGTAATTGTTTTTTGAAATTTTCTTAGTAACCTTGTACGGGCCGATATATTTAAAATCGAGTTTTTAATTTGGTCGTTTGGTTTTGATGTTTTTGGTAATTTAGTAAATTATATTTCCTTCCGAAAAAGTTAGTTTTTTTAATTTTTTCTGGTTGTAATATTTCTTTATTTAACCGCGTATAAATTTAAGTTCTATTTTTATTTTTGCGTATAGCTATTTAAGTTGTTTTAACGTTAAAATGGCTTTGACGTTAATTAAACCGTTATCGCGTGTTTTTTTGTAAACTTCTAGGGTAAAACCGAAATTAGCCTTTGTTAGGGTTATTTTGATGTTTTTCTAATAGCTAGCGTTATAATCTAACTGGGTTATTGGTAACTTTTTAATTTAATTGTTTTATTCGTAATTAATATAGTATCGTAAGTAGGTTTTAAAGGTTTAATTTAGTTATTTTGTTTATTTATTTATTTAAGGTTTAAACGCGTTAGATAATTTGTAATTTAGGCCGATTTGTACCATAAGGCCTTGTTAGAACTTAAAGGTCAACGTAATGCTTTTATTTAAAATAATTTCCGTTAGTAATCTATATATGTTAAAGATGTATTGGAAAAAGATGTATGTTATTTGTTTTGCGTTTGTATTTTTCTTATAAGGTAAGAAATAGGAAAATTTCATAAATTCGATCGACGATTATGAAGATGTTATCGTAATGTACTTTTGTTGCTGGATTTTCGGATAAGGGAAGTTTAGTAATGAAATCCATGGTAATCAAATCCCATAGTCGTTATAAAACTGGAAATAGTTGCAGTTTTCCGTAAGGTTTGTATCGTAAAGTTTTTGTTTTGGCGCAAATATTGCATTTTTGTTTAATTTTTTGTACTGCTATTTTTATCTTAAGAAAGCAGTGTAACGAACCTGTCATACATCCACCTAAAAGTATGAGCAGTATCCGAAAAAGGTCTTGATTTGCAGGTAACAATAGAGCGAGGAATAATTCAATGTGTTCGTTAAAGAGATTTAAAGTACTTTTCCCTTAATCAGAGAACGGTACGGTTGCCTCTGGTTAAAAGCTTAGATTGATAGCTAAGGAGCGAAACTATTCAAAAACTATCTACAAAGGAAACTGGTTCTTTATATATCCATCTTTAACGTTTATCATGGTGTTTAGTGATCTATGTAATCGGCCAGATTACATAGATCATGGTGTTAAGTAATCTAAACAATTAAGTAGATCATACTAAGTCACGTAACCTACCACTCGGAACGGACCTTAGTTCCGTCAGTGGGGTTATTTCTTGGAGCTGCTTCCAGGAAATCCGTAACACTATCCCCCTCCTTTCAGGATCTTTGTCCTAAAAATAAAAAGTAAGTATCTCCCCTTCCTATTGGAACACCTTTTATGTTAACTTATCATGGCGGGTCGCACAGAAAAATCAATACGCAAACCTTGTTTAAACTAACGTTAATCTCGTAACAATCGGTCTGGTTACATTCGTAAGTTTGGTTTTAAGGTCTTGCCTTGTTCCAGTTGCCTTTTCTTTAGGGAAGAACAGTGTTTCATAACCGAGAAGATTCCGAATTGCCATTATTATACCCGTTTTTAACGCGATTATAACAGTTTGGCCGTTGCTATATCTTCCTTGGAAAATATCAGTTCTTAACGTAACCGTTTTCAAAAGGAATGTCGTGCTGCCAAGGACGAGCTTGTGCAGTTACAGCAAAAGTTTCAAGAAGAAATGTCGATACGGATAAACAAGTTATAACGGTTACGTCGCCAGGAGGATATCCTAAAGGAAAAGGCTTTTGAAATTTTAAAAAAAGGTTACAAATTAGATCAGTTAAAAAAACAGCAAAGGGTAAAAGAAAAGCGGCGTCGTATCGAGGCGGAACAAGCGCAGCTTGCTTCTGAAATAGACGTTATAACGAAGGCATCATCCTTCGACTGGAACGCCGTTAAAGTAGATTTGAACGGGGGACCTTTGTTACCTGCAACCTTGGCTGCGCTGGAGACGGTCGGTCAGGATTCTGTCGGTAAAACGTCTTAACCAGGTCCATTACATTCGTTAGATGGTTGAATAGTTCCCAAGTGTTTTTTTCGTGTAAGTATCTTTTTTATTTAACTAAATACTGGATTTTGTTTTTGACTATCCTGGAATCCAGTATCTTTTCGATTTCATACTCGTCGGTGTTATCTTCCAGTTTTAGGTCTTTTTTCAGCGGGGCGTTTTTAGGTGCTGGTTTAAGCAGGGAAATGTGAAAGATAAAGTGTATTTTCATTGTTTTGGGTAGTAACAGTCGGTAGTTGGTTTTAGAAATAACTTCGTTAATTTTAAAAGGGCCAAGTTTTTTGAAATCGAGCTTATCGCTGGGCCTTTTTGTTTTAATCTATAAGATATTCGAGGTTATATTAAGCCTTTGCCGTAGCAAATAAACCTTGTTTCCTCTCGATAAGATTAATCCCTTAATTCTTTTCTTGTTGTAATACTGGGCCATTCGTTATTATAGGAATTGCAGCTTAGTTTGCAGACGGGCTTAGGTCGTTTTAACCTTTATTACGATTATCTTTGTTCGTAATACAATTATGGTAATTCTAAGGGACTTGCTCAGTTGTTGTTCCGGTCGTTAGGTTTCTGCCTTGTGTTTATATACCGCTATATAGGGGGATATGCCCATGTCTTCGTTAATAAAGGTGTTGTAAGTTATCTAAATAAGTGGTAAAAGCTTTACCTAGTTGTTTTGCTAGTAGTTAACATAATTTTTGAGATACTGTTCTAAGGTCTAATTTAATCGTTTAATCTGCCCATCCGTTTATGGGTAGTAGGCTGTGGAGAACTTGAGTTTGGTACTGATTTGTTTAAAGAAGCTAGTACCAAACTTAGATGTAAATAGCTTGTTTTTATTAAAAATAATTTTCTCTGATATTCCGTGTTTATCAAGGTAGTGCCGTATGAAAACGTATGCTAACTGCTTTGCTGTCGTGTTTCCTTTAATAGGTAGGAAGTACCTATATTTGGTAAGTCTATTAACGATTACCTATACTCCATCATATTTAACTCCAGTAACTGGGTTTTTCGATAAGGGTAAGCTAATGATAAAGTCCCAAGCGATAGTATTCCATGCTTTGTTAAGGATGTCTGTGGGTTGCAGTAAGCCATAGGGCTTATGTCGGGCTGCCTTTGCCTTATTGCAGATATTGCAATTCTTAATGATTTATTTAACTACCCGGCGAAGTTCAGGGAAGTTATATTTCTCTTTTAGTCGCTTAGTAGTTTTGAAAATTCCTTAATGTCCATATAGGGGGTTTTCGTGGAATTCTTTGACAAATTGCTTCTGTCGTTTCTTTGGTATGTAGATCTTGCTATGGTACAAAAGCTGGTTCTTGGACTGCCCTTTTAGTTGCTTTACTTCTTTTCGTTCGCTTGGATTGTAGGAATCTCTGAACTGCGCCAAAAGCTTCGGCGTAGGTTGTTTTAAAATTACGCACAATTATAAAATGCTATCCTCCGTAGCCTGTAGCATCTGTATATGGCGTTTTGGGATTTTGGAGTCGTAGTTACCTTTGCGACTTAGGATGTCCGCTTGGACATTTTCCTTATTTTTAATGTGGTAGATCTTGAAGTTGAACTTTGACAAAAAAATTATCCAAATCTCATATCGTTTGTTCAGTTCTTGTGTTTTCATAAATTAAGTAAGATTTTTGTGGTTAAAATAAATGTTAAAAGGTCTTTTCGTTCTGCTAAAGAAAGGTTCCCATTTTTTAAGGGCGTTGATAATTGCCAGTAACTTTTTATTATAGATCGGATATTTAAGTTTTGAATTTCGAAATGTTTTGGAATAATACGTTACTAGGTACTATTTATCGTTATCCTCCAGTTATTTTAGGACGGCACTTAATGCGTAGTTTGAAACGTCCGTTTTTAAGCGTTTTTTTTTTGTTTAAATTGGGCATCCTTATAACGGGTTTACTGGTAATCGCGTCCTTTAATATTCGGAATGCTTCCTTGGCTTTCTTTAGAAGCTTAAACTTTTTTCTAACGTACTCCTTAATGGTAAGTTTCGTTAACGGTTTGACTATATCTCTATATCCCTTGATTAGGCCGCGTACATAACCCGTAAATCCTAAGATTTGTCGGATGTCTGTAACGGTCGCTTTATCAGGAATGGGCCAGTCCTTAACTGTTTCCAGCTTGAAACGTTAGATCTGGATTTGTCCGAAAGTAAGGGTAAATCCCAAAAAGTCCAGCTTCTGTATGTGCCATATATTTTTAGCTGGGTTAACTCGAATGTTCGCTTTATCCAATATCTTAAGCATTCGAGCAACGTGCTTTTTATGCTCCTCCAACGTCTCGGAGTAGATAAAAATGTCGTCGAGGTAGACAAACACGAACTTATCTAGGAACTGTCTAAAAGTGGTCATAACTAGACGTTAGAAACTTACGGAAGCGTTGGTAAGTCCTATTGGCATAATTCTGTATTATTAAAGTCCATGTATTATTCTAAACGCTATTTTCCATTCTTCGCCTTTAGCCATTCTAATACGATAATAGCCATCTCGAAGGTCGAATACGGTAAACCATTTAGCTTTATTAACGTTCTCTTTCAGGGTATTTATAAAGGTTAGAAAATAGCCGTTTTTAATTGTGATGTTATTTAACTGTTTATAATCGATTACTTTTTTAAAAACCGGGTCTCCGTTTTCGTCAATTTTTTACTTGCCATCCTTTATTTTTAGAAGCATAAGGACGGGGTATCCGGCGGGAGAATTAAAAGGCTGAATATATCCTCTCTTCAAGTCCAACTGTATACTTTTCCATAAGGCCTTGGACTTTTCAAGGTTTATGTAATAGATTTTGTGGAATTTGGAATAATGCCCTTTTTTGATGGGTATCCTATGGTCCTATTATCCGTAAAGGAGTAACTTATGATCCCTGTCCTTAAACAGTTTCTTGAATTGTCGGTACTTCTAAGGTACTGTAACATCTTAATCTGGGACTCGTATTTCTTTAATAATATAGCAAACTTTTTGATCTTCTTCGTCTTTCCAGAAAAGTATTTGCTTTTTCCAGTTAATGCCTGGATTGCTAGAACGAAGTTATGGCATTCCCAAGATAATGTCGTATTCTGAAATATCGGCTATGTCAAGGATAATCCTTTTTAAGTATCCTTATATTTTAACTGGAAGTTCTTTTATTTCTTTAAAAACTCGACCGTTTTTATAAGTAAATAGGCTTCCATTAACGGTACGTAATTTGTAAGACTGTAGCTTGTATTTCCAAGGAATCTGGTACTTTTTTACTACAGCTGGTAAGATAAAGTTTCCTTTTGTTCCTAAGTTAATTATAGCCTTAAATGTCTTATTTCCATAATATAGAGGAATCTCGATTTAACTTTTAAGTCCTGTTTTGGCTTCGCATAAGGTTTTGTATCGGCGGGTTTCTCGATACCTTAATATCGAAAACCTCTAAGGTTTTTTAATTAGTAAGGTTAATTATATTAGGAACGTCTCTATTCGCAAGCCTTTTTAACCGCGTGCTTAAAATAATAATTATCCATGCACTTGAACCAAGTTCGTCTGCTATACTAACACTAAGGTTCTGGTACTGTATGGATTTGGGTTGGTTCTTTTTCTTCGGATAAAGGGAAACTTAGCTAGGCTATATCCTTTCGTGGGTCCAATCCTACTACCAGGGCCTTATGTATCATATACAACATGGGTAAGTAATATATGCATCTTTATGCTATGGCCTTCTGGCTTTGTTCCGATTCCGGGTATAAGTAACAAAACCTGGGGTACTCTGGCCATCGGGAAGTCTCAATACATCTGCATTTATCATCTGGCTTAATAAGTACCTCCTCATCCCAGCCGGGCCAATAATCGTTATTTTTTTTTAGCTCGCAAATAAGTTAAATAACCATAATCGTAACAAGCAGAGAAATTAAAAAAAATGGTAATTATTTGTTTGTTATATTCTGGTACTATCGGGTTTCGGGTATACCGTATAATCAAGAAACTTACAAAGTTCGGGGGATAACTATCCGTAATTGCTAAAGTCTGGCCGTAACTGGCCGTTTTCGTCGTAAATCTTACACTCCTGCTTATCCAAATAACAAACATATCCTAACTCTATAACTATCCTGAAAGCTGTTTATCCGGGATAATACTTACAGGTTCTAGCAGTCCGATTTTGGCAGGTTAGGTAACGCTCGTACTCTGGGTCGCCGTTTTGAACCTGGCTCGTTATGGCAATGGTAAATTCTAGCTAGAAAAAGGCGGTGCTGACTTTTTTCTCCTCCTTTTCCTTTTCGCTGTTTGATTTATATTCTGCCATTCGTACCTTTTTCTGAGGTTTTTCTTGGGATTTCTTTTAAAGTTAAGGAATTCCTCCCTTCTTGGTATCTTTTTTGGCTAGGGAACGACATTCGTTCTTGTAATGGCTTTTTTTGCTACAGTTAAAACATTTTATGTTGGACTTGTTTATCTTGGGATTTCTCGAAACTGAGCTGGGCTTCTTTCTAAGGTTTGTCCCTTTTTTTCTGGATTCGGTTACTCGAATTTCTTTTGTCTTTTCGCTTATTGGATCCTTTCTTTTCGAGGTACCTATTAAAGGTGCGTCGATCGGCGATAATAGCTTAATCTGTATATTTCTTAAAGGATCCTATCTTAAGTACTTTATATATCTTATTTTTAACTTAAGGTTTCAGGCCGTCGTAATATGGGTAAAACAATGCGCTTGCTGGCAATTACGAAATAACGGCCAAGCGATTAAACTCGGTCCTATATTTTGCTGCTGATTTAGTTTATCGTAACAAATGCAGTTATTTTATTGCATGTTATTTCTTGTTGGTATTTCCGAACAAAGCTTGCATTTTATTTTCGAAATGCTTATAATCGCTAAAGATGTGATTTGTAGCGTCCGATAAGTTTCTAAGGTAGTTCTTTAAGTAGTTTTTTAGGATTGGCTCAAACCATGAAAGAACTTTCCTTGTAAAGGCTTAAAAGATAGCCAGTACTTTCTGATAATTTTCTATTAGGGAACTTTGGTAAAATTTGAGATAAATCCGGGCCTGGATTAGGAATCCTTCCACGTCTGTAAATCTATTATAAGGTTTGAAAGCGGCTGGTTTATACCCTTTAACTTTAGGTATCCCGTAATACCCGGAAGGTGGGATAGGGGATTCGCGATACGGGTTAAAGTCGAGCAGGGGTGGAACAGAGGCTCTTTCCCTCTTTTTTTGGACAAGTTTGGCATTTTCTTTCTTTAACGCTCGAAATTCTGCTGCTAAGAAACTTATCCTTTCCTCCGCAATAAGTTCCTTTTCTTTGCCCTTAGGTTCTGGTTTTGCAACCTCGGGCTTTTTTTTTCAGACTCCTCTTCACTTTCTAACTCGCCTCATATCTCGATAATATCTTTAAGGGGAGGGGTAAACTGTTGCTAAGCGGAAAAAGGTTCGTCTTAGACTCGAGTCGTAAAGGACGCTATGTTGTTAATAAGTTGGAGTACTTCTTTAATAAAGGGTAGGTCGTCTAGTTTTGTTGCTGATCTTTTACCAACCTATGATAGGGATCGGGTATACTGTTTGTCCTCTGAATGTCGTTCTGTAATATCGTCTTTACTGAGTTCAGACAGGCTCATGCCTAACTGGGCCTTGAATTATTTATCGATTATTAATTAAGGAGCTATTAAAATGTAACGAACCTGTTATATATCTACCTGGAAATATAAGCAGTATCCGAAAAAGGTCTTGATTTGCAGGTAACAATAAGGCGAGGAATAATTTAATGTGTTCGTTAAAGAGATTTAAAGTACTTTTCCTTCAATCAAAAAACGGTACGGTTGCCTCTGGTTAAAAGCTTAGATTAATAACTAAGGAGCGAAATTATTCAAAGGCTATCTACAAAGGAAACTGGTTCTTTATATATCCATTTTTAACGTTTATTATGGTGTTTAGTAATCTATGTAATCGGCTAGATTACATAGATTATGGTGTTAAGTGATCTAGATAATTAAGTAGATCATACTGAGTTACGTAACCTACTACTCGGAACGGACCCTAGTTCCGTCAATGGGGTCATCTCTTGGAGCTGCCTCCAGGAGATCCGTAACAAGCAGTAGGTACGTTATAAACGTTTTAGGGTTTTATAGATTCCTGGATGTCCATGTAATGGATGTTAATGTATATCCCATATTAAGTCCTGTTAATAATTTTCTGGAATTTGAATCTTTTCTGTTTTCTGATTATCGGGTAGGTTATCGTTATATTGCTGTATTTTCTGATGTAAATCGGGAGGTACTGCCTTAATTGTTGCAATTTGTCGTGATTTTATATATTCTTTTAAGGTAACATTAAAGATTTTGTGGTTAACTTTAATTAACTTTTCTTTAAGGTTAAGTCGTTTGCTAAAAGCATTTACTTTATTATTTTCAGAGCCCTTTTAGTGGATAATAACGAAATTATATTCCGCTAGTTTTTTTACGTAACGTAATTATCGTCCTGTAAGTTTTCGTATAGTAATGAAACGTGTAAGATTTTTGTAATCGGTATAAACCTTAATTTGATGAAGGTTTCCTTTAAGCATATACCTAAATTCTCGAAAAGCTTTTATAATAGCCATAAACCTTTTGTCGGAAATGGCGCAATTTAGTTCTGTTTCCTTTAATTTATAAGAATAAAAAGCAATCGGGTAAAGTATTTTTTAATTATTTCGGTATTTAATTACCGCGCTTAATGTATAGTTTGAAGAATTGGTTTTTAATTCGACTGGACGTTTTGGATTGTACATAATTAATACTGGTTCATTAGTAATTATATTTTTGATTTGTTAAAAAGCCTTTTTTTGTTTCCGTTGTTTATTAGAATTCGTTTTTTTTCTGGTAAGATTGGATAATAATATCGTAGTTTTGCTAAAGTATTTAATAAATTTTCGGTAATAATTGGCGAATCCAATAAATGCCTGTACCTTTCTAATGGTCATAGACGTAGGCTATTTGGTAATTGCTGTAATTTTCTTAAGGTTTATCTTAATATATCTTAGGGTAATGATATGTCCCAGATATTCTACTTCCTATATATGGAACTGACTTTTTTTGCGTTAACTAATAAATTAACGTTTGGAAAGCTTGAAAAACTTGATAAACGTATCCTGTATATGTTTTTTCTGATTCTGAAAAAAAATCAAAATATTATCTAGATAACACATAACGAAGATATCTAGGTATTTTCGAAATACGTGGTTAATTATTCGTTAAAAAGTTGCTAGTGCGTTCGTAAGTTTTATTAGCGTAACCAAATATTCGTATAGTCCGTATTTCGTTTTGAAAGCCGTTTTTCATTCGTATTCTGGCTTAATCCGAATTAGGTTATATCCATTTTTGAGATTTAAAACGGTAAACCATTTGGCTTTTTGTAAGCGTCCTTTATTTTAGTAATTAATGGTAAAGGTGTCTTATTTTTGATAATAATGCTGTTGAGATATCGATAGTTTATTATTAATCGTAGCTTGCCATTTTTTTTTGGTACGAAGAACATAGGATATCCGGCTGAAGATGTAGATCGTCGAATCCATCCTTTTTGGAATCTGTTTTCCAGGTACGCGCGTAAGGTGTGAAGCTCTGCTTCGTTCAAATTGTAGATAGGATAGAACTTGGGTGAAGTGCTTTTTTTAAGGACTATTTCGTGGTTTTATTCGCTGTATTTTGGTAGTTTCGTTTTAAGTTTTTTTTGAAATAGTCGCTTGTATTTGCGATACTGTAAGTCAAACACCCGGTCAACGCACCACCCCCTCAACGCCCTACCCCCAATTTGAGGCTATCCCCAAATTAGTTATTTATTTAAAAATCAGTAACTCAACAACCACTGAAGCAATCCATTTCGAATTTTAACGTAATCGCATTATTATGCAATTAGGATCATCAGTATCATAATCGTTTTCCTCCTCTTCGTCGTTTTGGGCTTCGTTTTGCGGAGTGACAGAAGAGGGTCCTTCTGCCTTGCCCTTAAGCCCGGCCTTTATTTGTCTAACGTTCTTTAACCGTACGAATTCTTGATTGGGATCAGCTTCAACCTTTTTCTGCTTTTTCGGGCATGCCTTTTCAAGGGCTGAAGTTAATTGGCTGTTGAGAATTTCGAGAGCGGTTAATTAGTTATTAGAAAGGTTAAGTGCTTTGCCTACCTTACGGAAGAGGAGCCGAGCGGTAGGTTTCCCGAAGGCTGGGTCGACCTTAATTAGGGCTTTCTTAAGGGCCTTTAAATCCTTTGAAGATTTAGGTGTGTTAAAACTTATGGAAGCGATTGGTTCGAGAAAATCTGGCTGTTGCGGGATGACAGACGACCCGGCAACCGGTGCATTTCCCCCACCGTTACTCTTCTTTACATATGGGTTCTTCAAAGCCCTTTTCCGATTAACGGGCCATATTCCCGTAGCTCTGAAGCCTTGTTTGATGTATCGTGAGACCCCTATAACCTCTTTCCAAGCCGTGGCGAGCGCCTATAAGAAGTCCGTCTTGTCTGTTGCCTCCGAAGACCTTCCGTAGCAGCGTTCCCGGAACCAATAACGGAACCTGCGCTTTAGGATGGAAAAGATGCTTACGTTAAGTGGTTGCCAGGCGTGCGATGAATGTGAGGGCAAGAAGACGATGTAGATTTTGTTGATCAAGCAGGTCCACATGAATTCTTTAGTGGTGTGGCTGTTATGGCCGTCGATGATGAGGAGCTTCCATTTTCGGGGGTTAGCAGGTTTCGTATGGGGGATAAATATCTTTCGCAGTTATTTCAACCCAATATCGGTATTGGTCCAGTTATTTAAAGACGTCGTGAAGTACCAGTTTTTATATAGTTAATTTTCCGTATCGGGAAACCACTGTTGTTGTACGTTAACGCCGCTGAATATGATTAACGAAAGAAGAACGCGTCTGTTTGCGTTGATATAGGTTATAACGGATATCCAGGTACGCTTAAAGGCATTTTTTAAAAGGATGAACTTTTTAAAGGCTTTACCGAGTACGAGAAAGTTCTTTCCCATGCTTTCCATTACCTCGAACTTATCAGCGTTGTATCTATTCCGGGAATATATCTTCCGTATTTCCGGAAGCGTTAGCCGGTTAAATAATACGTTGCAAGTAACTTCCGTAGCCCCGTTTAAGCGCTGATAATTAATAGCCCAACTTTTGAGAGTCCTAATTTCCTGATGGCGTTGAAGAAATTGCGTTATCCATTTTTTTCTTAACCGTTCGTGGTTGTTAGAGTTGATAAGAAGCCGTTGCGCGTACGTACGGAATCGAGCATGAGGAGGAGCGTACCTAAGCTGGCCCTGGATTACGATCCATTTAGCTAGACGGTTTTCTAGGACCTTCGATACCTTTTAACGCTTCTTATCACGCTCTTCCCGGGTCCGTACACCTTTAATTCTGCGGCGAAGATAAGTACGTTCAACCTGGTGTAGCTTGGAGGCGGCTCGAATGGACCTCCCATTTGCGACGTCATTAATTGCCTTCGCAGCACGTAATTGAGCAGCAAGACCCATACCCTTGGAATCGCCAGAATTTGAGGATTAAAATGATATGTTTCTTTTTTTAAGGAGGCGTTGTTTGATGGATATAAATAAAGATTGAGAAGGGGTCCGTGTTTAAGGTATCTCGAATCTTCGGTGGGGCGTTGAGGGGGTGGTGCGTTAACCGGGTGTTTGACTTAGTGATACATTAGCCATGTCTTTTTCTGGCTTTTCGGGCTGATGTTTTAAGATTTCGTTCATGTTACAAAGCTGTACCCGGATAATGGCTATGATATGTCGGATACGTTTGTTATACCCTTTTTCTTTTTTGTATTTTGTTTTTTTGGGTGGTGAGGTTTCTGTCATGTCCTTATGCCTGCATTCGTCGTTTTTTTGTTAATCGAATGTGGAGATCTCGTTCGTTTTTTTTTATTTATCGATAGGATGTAAAGTAAATTTTACCTGGCTAGTATTTTAATCGATTAAGGGGTTATATTAATATAACCATGGCCTTTTTAGGATCATATCGTAATTTTTTAGCAGAACGATGTCGAAATTATCTGTTTGGATTCGTCCTTAAACAAAAATCTCGAGGTAATTAATTTTGCGTGTAATTTTTCCGTTGTTGTAGGCGAATGCCTAACTTTCGACGTTCTCGGCAATGTAAGGGTTTTTCTTATCTTTCCATGGCAATCTAAGTTGATTTACCAACTTTAGGATAATGTAGTTGGCGCCTAAAACTCCGCAGTCTACTATTGCGGTATACTAATATATCCCAATTCGTATTTTTAAGGTAACAAGGTCGTTATTAGCTCCTGTCGTCGTGTTTAAAGCTATTTTGGGAAGTTCTTGTTGGTATTCCCGGCTTTCGTTATTTTAAGGCTTTTTTATAGGTAGCGTCTTTTTTTTAGGGACTTTATGAACTGTTAGACTTGTTCCGTACGTCGCTCGCATACTTTTTATATTTGTTTTATCTGGCTTTTTTAACGGCGTAACTAAGCTTTAAGCTGGAAAATCCTTTTTTCTTGCTAATGCAACCGATTTGCTAAATCGCAAATATTATCCTTTAGTTTTTTAATGGCCTTCCATCCCGCTTAAGAGGTCGGCTAACTTTAACTGGAAAACTCTGTTAACTTTTTTCGTAATACCTTTCGTTTCTAAAGGTTTATTTCGAAAACTAATTATAACTAAATCTCGGTAATAACCTTTTAACAATATTTATCGATAGACCTTTGAATTAGTTCCTTTTGGGTTTAATAATTGCACCATCCGAAATAATACGTAAGGTTTTCCTAAGGACATTTTTCGCCTTATAGCCAGGTTAATATTAGTACTGCATTTCGACTTTTTCCTATATAATAACGGCTCGTAATTCCCGGTACCACTACTGGTTTCCTTAATTATATCCAGTCCGGATATAAAAGTCGAAACCTTTTTTTATATACGGGTAATCCGTTTATATATCCGTTGTTTTTTTTTTTTACATAAATAGGGTATTGGGATTAGTTATAATTAACGAGGTAAAAGTCCGTATGCCGATTTTCTTAAATCTGTCGTTTTATTATTACTTATAAAAGGACCTTAACCGCTTTTAATCCTTATCGTAATTTTTTTTGTTTATCGTCCTTACGAACATGGATCGTATTAATTTATCTATTACCGTTTTAACCCTTTGGGAGTTTTTCGGGTGCTAAGGCCTAATGTACTTTTTTGTTAATTTGCGACGTTTTATATCGTTAGGTTATATATCCTATTTTGCCGTAATTACAACATTATATTTAGCTTATGTCTCGTCGCCAAGTTATACCAAGTTCTATAAATTCTAAAGCTGTTTTATAGAAGGTAAAAAGTATTTTACGCTTTTTTTTAATTAGCTTTAAAATATCTAATTCGTAAAGTAAAGTATTTTCGTCGTTTTTGTCGTTTTTTAAATTATTGGTTGTCGATTTTTACTGCTTCTGTAATGTATTTATCGAACGTTATAGGTCGTAAAAGCTTAATAATCTTATTTTTAACATTTTTATCCGTCCATCTTGCTTTTGTTATAAAGTTCCTAAATTCCACAGCATATTTGGGGGCTGGTTCCTTTTAACGTAATTGGAAGATTTGTTAAGTTATAATTCGTTTTTTAGCTGGATTTTCGAAATTGCTTTTAAGTTTGTTTTCGAAATTAATATAATTGGAAAAAATCTCCTTGGTACTTTTTTCCTAATTGTCTTTTACATTTTCCAGAAAGTTTCTTATAGTAGGCTTAAATTAATCGAGGGCGTTTTCCTTTAAACAGGCCGTAACGGCAAGGATTTGATTTGCTAGATCTGTAAGCCCTTCGAAATAAAGGTAAATCCGAGCCTAGGTTAGGAAATTCTGGACGTTTCTTTTTCTGTTATACGGCTAAGGCTTTTTAAGCTTTATTTTACAAGTGCTAATTAGTACCGACTGGGTTGTTATTACTTAATTAATAAGTTGTTAAATAATGGCCTCGAATTTCTAAATCGTGTTTTGGAACTGTTAAGCCGTAAGTTTAGGGATAGTTGTTATTCGTACGCTAGTCGACATGTTAACAGTTTAAGTATTACTTAAAGTTTAACTGTATTACTAAACAAGAACTTGTAACGTATAACGGCTAAGTTAGTTAACTAACTATTAAACCTAATCGTACGAGTTTATGTTAACAATAGTACTATAGGAAACTAAATAATAACGGGTAAACTAATTACGTTTAGTAATAGCAAATAACTAAAGGCAATCTAGGTAATCAAGTTATATTATAAGCTAGTACTATTTAAAATTATAGGAAATAATAAACGTATATGTCTTACTCTTAACTTAAAACGTTTAAGATACTTAAACCCTTAAACTCGTTAAGCTTTTTAAGCGTTGTTATATAATTTAAAGCGTTTAAAGTGCCAAGACCTTTAAGCTTTTTAAGCCGGTTACGTAAGCTAAGGTTATTATCGGATCTTGATTCCTAAGTCTCCGATCGTTCTTGGAAAAGCCAAGCCTTGTTGGGTTATAACAATGTTTAATCGAGTTAATAAGAAAAGTAAGGCGAAATCTATTTCGCGTTATAACGCCAAGTTTCTTGCCTTTCGTATCGAGAGATCTGGTTTCGTCATATCTTTTTGCTTTTATTGTCGTTCTGAAAAGGTGGATTGTAAAATGTCGCCTGGTTTTTTAAAATGCGCGTTTTGTACCCGAGCGGGGCGTCCTTGTAACGTTTTTGGTCCTTCGGAAGACAAGTACAATAGGTTTTCTGCCGAAAAAGACCGCCTGGAATCGGAAAAACGGTTGGCCGAAGAGGAACTTTTTTGCGTTCAATAACGTCTAAATGAGCTGTTTAGTTGCCTTGCCCGGTTGTATAATTAAAAGAAACAGTTACGAAAACGTAATATAAAAATGATCCGACGGGGTGTTTCTGGTATAAAGTGTTATGGCCCAGCAGGCTTGGCTACTCCAAAAAACGGTCGGAACCTCAAGTGGACGAAACCCGACTGTGGATCCAGGTCACGTGACTGGCTTAAAGGGACTTAAGGAGTCCTACTGGCTCCAGGGGGGCTTGGCAGCTTAAGCCAGTTAAGCTAAGGAAATGGCTTAAAAGGGCTTAAAAGGGCTTAAAAAAGTCCGATTACCAAAAAAAGGTTTAAGCCGGTTGGAACATATTAAGCCAAAACATAAATATATACGTTCGTTATTTCCATAGTTTTAAGTAGCACCAGCTTGTAATATAACTTAGTTATTTAAATTACCTTTAATTATCTGCTATTACCAAACGTAACTGGTATACCCGTTATTACTCAATTTTCTACAGTACCATTATTAATATAAACCCGTACGATTAAGTTTAATAATTAATTAATTAACCTAGCCGTTACACGTTATAAGCTTTTGTTTAATAATATAATTAAACTTTAAGTAATATTCGAATTACTAATATGTCGATTAACATTTAAGCAACTTTTACTTAAAAGTTTACAATTTAGCAACTTCAAAACAAAATTAAGAAACTTAAGGCCACCATCGAACAACTGTTATGGCCCAGCAGGCTGGGCTACTCCAAAAACGGTCGGAGCCTGGAGTGAGCAAGACCCGACTGTGGATCCATGTCACGTGACTGGCTCAAAAGGGCT
>QJOB01000327.1:0-54101 GCA_004155035.1 Monosporascus sp. 5C6A
ACCCCCCCCCCCCCCACCCCCCCCCGAATATGTGCCCCTGAGCCACGAAGTTCAGGGGTGATATGGCGTTGATGCTCTTGCTGCTGCTCGCCGTCCCCTTCCCTGGTTATGTAAATAACTGTTCTCCGGGTCTTCCTGTATCCGAGCTACCTCCTATTTCTTGCGCTCGCAACTCCATTCGGCGAGGTTGAGATCTGCCAGTCTGCTATTTCGATGATGTCCGGGTGGTTAAGGTTTCAGTTACGACCGAAAGAGGCTTCATGCCCAAATAATTTCACGATCCGCAGACGCCGAGCAAAGATTACGTAGGCCATGATATTAACAATATGCTTCTGGGGCTAAACCAGAAGAGTAGCGTCTCTTCTCTCATCACTCGAGTCAGTCATTCATCTTCCTTTTCCAAAAATACGCCGGAGTAATGCCACAGGCCCACGGATATTTCCCTGGAAGTTCAAGACCGCCTGTAACGCCACGCTGATAAAACAAATATTGCAACACTGTCATCCCCCTCGCCCTGCCGCTGACGTCATGTTACTACATCCACATCATGTTCCGGCTCCGCTGCCGGTTCTGCTGCCAGAGGGGCCTGTTACCGCCCCGAGCTGGGCTCCGGCCGTGCTCCGAGTCCGAGCCCGAGCCCGAGCCCGCCCTCTCCTCGGGGATGGTCAGGGGCTGCTGGTCTTCGTCCGGCACCTGCCCGATCCGGGCGTCCGCGTAGGCGCGCGAGAAGTCGTCTATCTCCCGCGTCGGATTCTCGGTGGAGGCTTCTTCCTCGACAGGGGCCAACGCGGTCCCGGGCCCGGACACGTGCACGGGGTCGTATCGCCGCGGTGGGGGCCCAAGGGGGGTCGCGTTATAGTTTACACCGAACCCGGGCTGATATGTATTCGATTCGGACTCGTAATGCTGCTGGCCGTAAGGATTACCATATAGAGTGGGACTAGGTTGCCGTTCTTCTTGCCAGCCAGGCAAAGGCGCGAATGCTGCTCCGTGCGAGCGCATAGGGCTGAAGGTGCGTTAGCATGCAGTTTCTTGTGCGGATGCCACAACCCAGTTGCAACTGACCTTGTATACTCCGTCCGTGGTGGCGCCGCCGGAGCAGGCCCAGGCCCTTGGCGGTCATTAGCCTGCCGCCTGCGCCAAAACAAGAATGCCAACGCGGCCAGGGCAATCAATCCACCCACCCCACCAAGTACGCCCCCGATTATGGCACCAGTTCGCGGGTCTCGTGTACGCTCTGTCGAAGGTGCCTCCGTAGGCAATATGGTTGACGAACTTTCCGAATTCGTTGATGTGGTGGTGGTCGTCGTAGTAGAAGATATGGAGGATGTCGGGAATGAGCTTGTTCTGGTAGAGCTATCGGTAGGACTGCTTTCGGTAGCAGAAGTCTTTGTGAGAGAGCCAGTGGTTGTGGGTTCTGGCGTTTGCGTCAAATAGACCGAGACCTCCGGTAAGTTTAGACTGGTCGTTAAGCCGGCAACGGACGTTTCCACGGTCGTCGCTAGGTCCGACGCCGTTCCACAGCCATATTGGCTGTAGCCGCCCGCATATACATTGTTGTAACATACATCCGAACCTCCGCAAGTATAGACGTATGGGTTTATTTCCGTCTGCGGGCCACTGTTGCTGTCGACACAGCCCGTGTAGATACCCGTCGTACAGATCCCTCCATTGGGACAGCATCCTACATATCCGTTGACCGTATCCAGCACACAATGCGATCCCGGGGCGCACGTGGCGGGGAGAGCGGAGTTTCCCCCTAGGTAACCACATATCGTATTCTCTTGCCGCCTAAGTAGTTCGAAAGGCGAGATCGGGGCGTCTGTCGGTAACGGCGGCCACGCGACCACGTTTAGTTCGTGGGGCTCGATCGTCTTCGTCTGCCTCGGCAGAGCATGGCCGTCGGCCGTCCGCAAGATCGAGGCGAGGAACAGGAAAGCGGCAGACGGCGGCAAACGGAGGAAGACGTTGTAAAACGATGCATGAGCCATGGCCCGTGTTTCGCAATGTAAACGCCCTCGTGAGGTTGAACGGGGACGGTCTCATTCGTGACAGCACAACATATAGCGAGAGGGAAAAGAAGAAAAGGGAAAGACTTCTGAAACAGCGATGCGACGGGGACGTCACCCTTGTGTTGTTATAAGAGAAAAAGGGAAGGACGACCGATAGAGGGACCCGCAGCAATTATGTGGTGCTTCGATTCAAGATCAGCAGAGTCCTCCCCTCGCATGGGGCCATAATCCCCATGATCCCCCGGACAGGCGCCATAAGATCCGCGCCGCTGGGCACTAATTGCGGCCCTTCAGCCCCATCAGACGGTTGATGGTTGGTGTATCTAAAACTGGACCTACATAAGTCTATTTAGATGCCATGAGTAATATGGTACCTCGTTCGGATCAGCCAGAGGTGACATCAACAACGCCCATTTTGGGAGTGAGTGCACGTGCAGGTAGGTATCTTTGTATTCTCCGGGTCACTTAGAACCATGTATCCAAGCACACAAATCTTGTAGAAACGTACCTACCTATCTATGTATGGGTAAGGGATAAAGCGCGCATCCGTACGATGTGCATCGCCACCGGCAGAAAAAGGGCTGGCCCCATTTCGGCAGCGCTGCGGCCAATCATGAATAGACTGATATGCATATGCTGCTTTAAATAGCAACATCTTTTTATTCCTCTTAATAGGTTCTGACAGCGTCGTGGCGGTGCGTAGCCACACAAGCTCTTTGGTAATCTAGATCTCCAATATGGTCTTGGCTGACCAACCTGCCACCAATGTGTTTTCTTCATAACCGATAGTGGCAGAGACATCCTGTTTCGGCCATTTGTTGTCCTGCCCCTTCATGTTGTAAATCGGATTAGAACCAACCACATTCCGGTTCCGAGTGTCTAGTTAGTAGAGTGTACCAAACTCTATATACCGTACTAACTCCTACAATGTGCTGAAAACGGCCTAAGCTAGACTTCGGGAAGGGTAGCCTTCCCTAAGCCAGAGTCTGTCTGAATGCAGACCGGTATTGCTCTGAAGACATCGCGCTGATAAATTCTATGCAGGGGATGTGCAACAGTGTATCCAGTATAACTTCCCAGTAGTTCTTTCTTATGGCATGTAGCCACATCGGAATTCAGACGCTGTACCTGCGCCGTACGAAACGTGATTATCTGGCGGATATGTTGACATGTGGTTACCCCCAAAAAGCATCAGGTACGAATACGATAGCCGAGAATGTGGCAATCTCTTGCCTACGTAAGTATACGGGATCTGTCAGTCATTGCGATAGACCCACATGGCAAAAGCATCAGTGATAAACACCGTTTATAATACGTCTGGTAAATCTGTGAATGGATGGTGGGCGGTAACGATGTTGTATTGGAATGGTAGCAAGCGCATGACAGCTGTAGAAATTCCTATTTGTAGGTAACATCCCCGCAACTGCTGATACCTAAACTCGAGGTTCTAGAATATGGAGCAGCAGCACTCGGGAGTGATAATTGCCGGTGAGCATAGGTGGGTGACATTCCATACGGATTGAGTTGTTGCCGAAAGCTTGTCACCGGCTTTTTCAACACCCGTCGCCCGTGTCGTCATAGGCAACCGGTTTAACCTCGCCGCCACTGTGGCGCAAGATACAGTTGTGGCGACTTTCTATTGGCGAGTAAACGTCATGCCTCACTTAACACGTGACCGGAATATAGAACTTCGACTTTAAGGGATGCCAAGACACCTGATTCTGTACAGGGCCCAGGGATTATTGCAGTTAGTGCGATACTTGCCCCGGTTTTTTCTGACAATTCAGTACATTGGATTACCCAACCGAAATGGAGAATGTATGTATTTCCTATACAAATTAAAGCAAAAGTTACCTAACCTAAGTAATTACCTGTCCTTAGCAACCGCTGTAGCCATTATCGTTTTTTAATACCTTCTTTAGCCTGTCCGGCATATTTTTCGTGTAATTTTCGATTAGCGAAGCAGGAATTGCCTTTTAGGTTTTATATAAGGCATTTTATAACTGATAAAAGGTTATATTTTCCGTATCATAATTGGTATATAACCAATGTTTTATCTAAGCCTATATATTTTTAATAACGTTAAAGTTAAGGTTGTTAGGCGGCCATTTCATTAACTCGATTTTGTAATAACGAAACGTTATTTTCGTGATTTTTGCGTTATAAGCCGAAACGTTGTTCTGTTGTAAAATTATCGTAAGGTACGTATGCTTTTATTAATATATTAAGGGGAAAATATATTCGATATATTCTTTTGCCGTAATCCTTCTATATCCCTTAGGTTATATAAAACAAAGTTTTTTAAGCTTACCGTAAATGGAACCCTAAAATATTTATCCGTAACTTTTAACGTGGAATATATCGAATTTTTCCGGGTCCTTGTAATCGTAAATCGTGATTTAATGCGTAAAGTTGCTATTCGTATACGTCCAGGTCTCGTTGGTGAAAACCGGAAGGTATGGCGAGGTTTCAAGCCAATTTTCGGGATTGGGTTTTAAACGGAGCTATTTTTTAGCGAAGGCCTTTTGCTTATTCCTTATCGTTCGGTTAAATTGTAGCGTACGGCGGCGAATTCGGCGGTTAAAGCCTAAGGCTTTTATTGCAGAATTAATCGCATCGTTACCGAAGTTATTTAAGTCCGGGACGAAAAACCGGAAGTCCGGCCAAGGGATTTTTCGGTGGCGGCGATTTTCATTAAAAAAACGCTTTAACCGTTAAAGAAAAGGACCGCTTATTACGATGGGGTGCTTTTTGTAGCTACGAGATGTTAATGGACCTTGTAGCGCCAGCTGTATTTGACGCTAGAAGTGGCCTGTTTTTTTTTCGATTTCTTTATATAACCAATTAGCCATATTACGAAGCGTTCGAACGACGATCTTTTTATCGCGAGTAAGGCGGTGGTAATGGCCCGTACGTTTTTTTCCGTTTTCCGCTTAGGTGCTTAACGGACCTCCCTAACGGTAGGCTGCTGCGTAACAAGTTGCATACGTTCAACGCAGGCAACAATAAGGCTTGTGGGCTTAAGACCGAAAGCGTTGCGGGCAACGCTTCGCTGTATGCTTACGATAGTTATAGCAATAGGGGCTGGAGCTTTAATCCCGTATTGGCCCTTATTAAGGTACGTCATATGTAGTTCCCATATAAATTTGTATGTAGGATACATAAAAATGGCTTAGCCAATGGGCGAAGAAGGGTCTAGAACCGTGGGGCTTGTATGCCACTAACTGCAATAATCCCTGAGAACTGTAGGCACGATGAGTCCGCATCTCATATTATAGCGAGGTAGAGATTCTACTGTAGAAAAACGTGATACGAGTCCCCTCCGACAGACACTATTCTTAGTATGGCGGGTCCGGCCATTACTTGTTTAAGGCTACTGCCTCTTAGAGTCTTGGCTTGGCATCAAAGCACGGGCCCAACTCCGTCTCCGCATTCCCGTTGTGGTCCGTCGTGACACACAGTCGACTCTGTGTGCCTGTTGCTAGCAATCTTGCCTTACGTAATTATCGTCTCCCGGGATGACGCCTCTATATTGATTGACTGCAGTGTCGTCAGCCTTACAAACATCATGCCTCTTCGCGTCAGATCGCTCCCAATGGCAGTGGAACGCCCTCCCTCTCCTCACTGGGCTGGACCCGATGACAACACTCCGCTCCCAGATATAGGCCACGCTGACTCGTTTCGTGACGTTGTTAAGAAGATTTCAAGGTACGTCGGACCCTTGTTCAGAAGCTCAAACCTGAAACTCATAGGTGTTTAGGTACATTGTCGAAGTTGTGTATTCGCCAAGCACATTCGAACAGCTTCGGACTACCTCTGCTGGAGATCCCCTAAGAACACTCGTTGACCATCTTACCCACTCGGTAACCAATCCAGCCACTGTAAATGCATTGCTGTACGTTAACTTTTCGAGTTTTGTTCCGGCTTCCACTCCGCAAACGAGCATCAACTCCCTGTGCTAGGTGGTCTTAAACTGTTCTCTTGACCCAATTAGGATGTAACGGGTCCATGAATTCCATTGAGCAATAACAGCTGATGATCTATCACGGGGAAAACTCGGCTCTCAAATTAATAATCAGGGATATTAACGTCGAGCAGCGCACTCCGATGGCATTACGGCACCAGCTCCGACGAAAGAGGGGTTGGCGAGGCCCGTGCGAATGCTTGCGAAATCGTTGCTTGGAGATTTCTGACTCGACTCTCAGAAAGAGAAGTTATGGATTTTTGCCTATATGAAATTCCCCAGGACCGTGAGAGCGAGCAGCCGTCCCCTAACTACGAAAACCCCGAAGAAGGTGAGAGTGATGAGCGTACGTCTTTGTTGAGACGTTCGCGGGGCTCTTCCCCGGATGACAGGACGAGTCGTTATCAAACTGGCTCTTTGAGACGAGACAATCTGCTTCAGTCGGTGTCCAAACTTACTATGAGCATGCACAGTATGGCAGGGGAAGGCGATGACGAGGATGATCCCACAGCACCGTTCGTCTGTCTTAATGCCCTGGAGATAGCGGCTATTGCGGACGCCAAGAGGTTCCTCAGTCAACACGTAGTGCAGAAAATCATCACCGACATATGGAACGGAGAAATCATCTTCTGGGATAGTCTCTCGGCCCATTCGACCAAAAAGCCTCGATTCTACAATCGTAGTACAGCTGACCCCTTTTCAAGGCTTAGAGTACCCAAGTACCTTAAAGCATACGAGGTTATGTTCTTCGGCAGCTTCTTGGGTCTTTACTACGGCGTCTTGATCGAGCAGAACCGGTATTCTATCACGCCTCTCGAAATCCTGCTCTATACCTGGTTCGCTGCTTTCTTTTATGACGAAGTTAGCGAATACATCGATGCAGGAAGCATATTCTACGCCACAGACGTATGGAATCTCTTTGACATGTGTATGATCGCCATCGGAATCGTCTTTGCTGTCCTGAGTGAGTCTTTCATCCACACTTCAACAAGTACACGATGGAATTAATTTACGTTGCAGGATTTGTCGGGCTGTCTACTATGGACTACGAGTTGGTTGATATTGCATTCGACGTCCTATCCCTCGAAGCGCTCTTCATGGTGCCCAGGATCTGTTCTGTTCTGAGTCTATCACCATACTGGGGCACGCTTATACCATGTCTAAAGGAAATGGGAAAAGATTTCTTGAAATTCATGGTCCTCGTGGCGATCATCTACATGGGTTTTCTCACCACATTTTCACTTGTCGGAAGAGCGACGTTCTCCTTCCCGCATATGGCTATGATTGTGACAAAGATCTTCTTTGGTTCCAGCTACGTTGGGTTCGACGTGATGGATCAGATTGATCCAATCTTCGGTACTTCTACGTCCGTCTCTGTTTCTCTCCATATCGGCTGACAGCGCGACCCCAGGCCCTCCTCTTATGTTTATCTTCGTCACGTTGAGCTCCATCCTACTCATGGGCTCCTTGACTGGTATGCTGAGCAACAGCTTCTCGCGAGTAATCTTACATGCTCGCGAGGAATACCTCTATATCTACAGCGTCTACGTGCTCGAGGCCTCGACTAGCAACAGGCTTACGCACTTCTACCGTAAGACTCATGTTTAGAAACCCCTCAACCTCGTTCGGTATTGACCTCAAGCCCTCAGCACCCTTCAACTTGATTGCTCTCGGCATATTTCGTCCGCTGCGCCTGTTTCTCCCATCAGACGGCAAATTCCGACAGGCCAGGATAATCCTCCTGAAAGCGACGCACGCCCCGATCGTCGCGGTCATCAAACTTTACGAGTGGATCAGCTCGAAGTTCAAGGGCTCCGACGGCTTCCAGAGCTTCCGAGACCCCCGGCCGGACCCGACGAAGCGGCTCTCCGCACTGCCTGCCCACAGACGAGACAGCAGACCGCCGTCGGGCTACCGACATTCAATGCTGCAGCCGCCGCAACAGTCGGGCGCTAATGGCGCACCTAAACCCCGACCTCGGGACCCGGAGTCGGATGACTTCGTCACGGATGCGCCGACCGACGTTGAGGTCCAGATCGCGGAACTCGCGTCGAAGATTGACCGACTTACCACCTTGGTTATAGCATTGCAGTCGGATGTGGGCACAGAAACGGTCCGTATATAAGTAAGGTGGAGTGTTTAGCACATGTCGTGTCATTTCAGACACGCACCCTCACGGGTCGACTTCGCCGCGTAGTGCCAGATACTCCACACGAAGGCACACGCACAGTGGTCGTATAAGAGACTGAGAATTGTGCACTTGTATAACGGCGTTTGTTTCGTTTAGCGTTTCATTAGCATATACCATGGTAGCGTGTACGGCGTTTGCAGAGGTCGTTACGAGGGGCCAGCCTTTTTATAACATTCGTTCGACCATTTTCTTGCGAGAAGGACTTGTGATAGTATCATGGCAATCAAGTGAGACTTCCTCTGTTGGAAGTAAGACCATATACCAGATCATTTTCAATGCATTTCGTCGACCACACCTGAGATATCTTTAGCCCTTGTGAACCATCCGCCTTCCTGCCTACTTGGGCTTTCTCTAGGTCGATAAGCTACAACAAGTCGTCAATTTCAAGAAGAACCACAGCGCGTCACCTGTGATTTCGAATGGTTGCTCCATTTTCAAAGTGGCCCCATGATTACTTCAAGGCTCGAAAGCCCTGCCAAAACCTAGCAAAACCCCTTTTCCAGCTACGGAAGTAGTCGTAGGAGTACTTCGAAAACACCACATCCGCCTGCTAGACATCGTTTCCCAGGAAAGAAGCCGCTTTTCTAGATATACCTGTTACGCCATAGCCTCATGGCAGTACATGTAGTCAGCGCTCCCTTAGTCAAGGAGGAAAAGGGGCAAGTGGGGCATATCCCCCTAAGCCAGGTCGGGCCCGCGTACGGCTACAAGAGGATCACTACGGAAACATAATCTAGCACGAATGCTGGAGTTTTTCCTCTGGTTTGCGGTGTCAATCTGTGTGTTCGGCTAATCGACGTTGGGCATAAAGATAATCGTAATCAATCGATGTAATCCAGAAGGTTTCCATATCGACTTAGACAGCTCGGAATACTTTATTAGAAAACAGGTTTGCGAACTTACTAGGCGTTATGACCCCTATCTATCTCATCCCATTTTAATTACTGAAGCAAGCATTAAGAGCCGGGTTCTGAAGTTCAGAGGACAACACGGGCAGAGGATAACAAGGGATGGCACTTAATTAAGTCTCCAACTTGTCGACCAATTGGTGGTTCTATTGACACTGGGCAGCAATAGAGCATTTGTACATACCGGTAGACTGATACTCTAATGCATCAATCACTTCCCTGGCAGGAGTAATACTAGCCAGATTCATCAATTGCTTCATCTGATTTGTAAACTTAGACTTCTTTGGGGTCTCCGACACCCCAAAATAGCTCTAAGGAGTTTCTCCGCGGGGAGACGAGGTCTGTCAACCAGCCGAAACCGAGAGTTGCGTTATTGGACTACATAGCCGCTGGTCGAAATAAATCCATCACTTGCTATCTGGAGCTATTCTGTGAGGAACCTACTGTACACTGTCTGTGAGGAAAACACGCAACCTTGCGAATTAGCAAACGTATCTGCTCTGTTGCAGGTATTGGTCCATGGTAGGCATCGGTCTATTTCTTGTAGACATCACAGCAATCGATATGCTCCTGCTCGAAAGGTTTCACGTGTCTTAGAAGGGACAGCAAGCCAAACACTATCCCATGTGAACGCGTCTTAACTAGAACTTACAATGCCAATGCTCGGACAAAAGTGAACCACTGACAGAGCAACGTCGACATAACTGTTTTCCCGTAACTGCTAGCAGGCAAACACGCTTCCACATGCCATAATGGCAATAGTGTGGAGGGGAAACATCCTAAGGCAACGAATCCAGAGTGCTTGAGGGGGAAGGAAGGCTCTTTCTCCGCTCTTCCTACTTGTTAACAATTTGTTGCTTCGCTGACAACCCCACCTTACATCCCATGATGCCGTACATAAGTTCAGACTCGACATATTGCCGCCAGTGGATAGTGTTTGGACTACAAGAAGGAGGTTGAGCCATGGGTAGAGGCAGTCCCTCCAGAGGCCATGCTCGACTTGGTTCTGCCATTGCTTTAGATTATATACATATACGACAATTGTTACGGGAGGTTTATCTATGTTGACGAAGTCATATTTCATAACTGCCATTTGCCTGTCGAGGCAGACATGGTAAGGAATAATGTGTTGCCAGCCAATGGGTGCATACCGTGACTGTACAATGGGACTGTGTCGCCAGGCTTTGACATCCCTCTTCACTATAGCAGAGTGTGCTCGCTAGTACTCGTCTGGGTTATCCTACTGTCGATACAATGTGGGAGGTACTCGGTCGTTAGGGGTAATTATCTATTGTTCGCCGGAAAACCAGAACTTACGGGGCAGCCTTGCAGCCCTTTTTTCCTGTTTAAGCCATCCCGAATCATCTTCTTTCCATCTTTCACAACTCCATACCTTCAATTCAACGATTCTTCACCGCGCGGAGTCAGCACACATCCAATTCCTTTTCTACACCATCCTTCCCTGACACTCCGTACGCATTGGTTGAAACATCATGACTACTTCACGGGTCGAAAGACTTACTCGCCGTGCTCTACTAGCTGTAACTGAGCTACGTGGTGCTGGGGGGCTAACCTTGGAAGCATACAAGAACATTGTCAACCTTCTCGGACTCGACGAGGAGGGCTTCCCCTCGACAAATGGTGCCAGGGCTACGCCAATGGGCCATCAAACGTACCTTACGAATGGCCAGGTTAATGCTAAGCGTGAAACCACTGCTGAACGTGACTCAGGTGTGGAAGGCCATGAACCTGTAACGACTGCTTCGACCTCTACTGGCACTGGTGCTGGTACTGCTGATGGTACTGCCGCTACTAATTTAATTGGCGCTGCTGCTGCTACTGCTGGTATTACTGCTGGTACTACCGCTGCCACCTCCACTGGCACTGCTGCTGATACCGCTGCTTGTACTACTGCTGGTCTTGCTGCTGCTAATTCTACTGGTACCTCTGATGGTACAGGTGCAAGTTCCACTGGCATCGTATGTCCACCGTATCCTTTTCTCTCTTTCCAACCACTATTCGATTTCCGCTCCTACTCCGTTGTACGGAAGGCTGACCCTCACAGGAAGCCATCCCTTGCGCTCCCGTCGCTGTGGTATGTGAGCAGACGGGTAGCTTTTCGATGGAGCCGGCCATTGGCCTCGATGAAGCCAAGAAGCTCCTGGCTGTTGCCCGCCAGAGCCGCCGAGAAGAGGCTGCTCGCAACCACGAGATCCGCAAAGCCATGGCGAATGACTCTTTACCTAAACGGGAGTCCGCTGATCCCGTGTTCGTTGACGAGGAAGCCGACAAGTTCCGAAAATCTGAGTACCTCGAGAGCCGCAAGACATTTTCGTCCTCCGATCGACATCATCTAGCCAAGCCCGGCGAGCTCGTACTGGTAGCTTTAGATCCTCATGATATCCTGGTACAGACGCCCGATGGCGATATCGTCTGGAGACAGTCCACCGAACTCTTCCGTCGAGCGGAGTCGATGCCACACGAACGAGCTCGACCTTCTTTCGACAAGCATTTCACCAAATGTGACGAAGAGGGTAACCTCATGGTCGACGACCATGGACACCCTGTCGTGATCCAAGAGACTATGCTGAGGAATGCCGAAGTCTCGAAGAGAAATGGAGCAGAGACAGTCGTGGCACCCAAGAAGGAGACCCGGCAGGACCACCGTCTAAAGAAGGACGGCGAGATCATCATTCGCTGGACCGAGAACGAGATTGCTGTGCTCAAGCCCAACGGCGACAGGGTTATTCGGCGGGCCCCTGAGCAATTCGTCCGTAGTTACAACCTGGTCAATCCGACCGTCCCCGAGAAAGCTGACGACTTAGAGTACCACACATGCGACGCTGAGGGCTATCAACTGAAGGACGCTTACGGCCGCGAGGCGGTCTTGGCTGAGACCCTCCGCATCGTGGGGCCCTCGATGCGGGCCGGGAAGCCTCGTGCCAGGAGAACCACAGCGACCGGAAAAGTGTTGAAGGCAAGCATGCACAACCGGTAGGGCATTTTGGGGGTGGGGGTTCCGTATGGTGTGAGGATCGGCGCTCACGGAGTTATGGCGCTCACGGGGAGTTACGGAATTACCTCAAAGTTATGAATTTCGTGGAAGCTGAGGACGGTCGAGGTCTTCTGAGCGGATGACAGCATTAAGCCTGTACGGCCTGTATAGCAAGGTCGTAGAAAAACCTAAAAAGAATGGTATCACGGGTATATTAAGTGCGTGCTGCTATGGAAACCAGTAAGAATGGCAAACTAAACCGACTAAGCAAAACTCTAGTAACCTCATCCTTGAGGTTGTTCCATTCAGGGTTCAGTCGGCCGAAAAATTGATAGTTATGGGTTGATCTTCAGTTATGTTGCGCGGAATCCTGCGATAATAGAGGGTCAACAAAAGGGGTTTGGCCGGTAGGCTATCAGGAACGAGGCTAAGACATTGGGCAATTCGTAAGTATTCGACCATATCATGTATGGGACGGATAGCCATATTGTGAGGCGAATTTCTCTGCGAAACACCTTGCACGCTTCATTATTCGTACAGTAACTGTTGCCACCCGGCTACAGCATAAAACCAGGTTCAGAACGAGGCAGGTACTTGCCCAACCTTTACCGTACTCCCACATATAAAGGGGATTCCAGAATCCCATAACCCGTGCCTCTACGATTCCTTTCGAGCGAATCGCCCCATAGACGTATTAGGGATATGCTTAGTGCATGACTGGGGTCAATAGTCACTCAGCATGATATCTTGTGCACGGGCATAACGACCTGAAGTTCAGCAGTCCCATGCGTGACCCTATACAACTGGGGTGGAATACTGTTTTGGCAACATCAATGCGGTTCAATCCCGAGGCTGATGCAGCGCATGGGATGGCTCGAGTTCAGAGCGAAGACGGGGCCTGCAAGGACATTACGATACATAGCTTATGGTGAGACTTTCAAGTACCGACTCGATACTCAGCTTGTATAGCCGGATCTGCACTGGAATATTCACCATAGAACGGGTGCAGTATTGAGGGAAGTTCGGGGATAGGACTCAGCTGAAGACCCGCAATCGAACGGACATTGGGATGACCGTCCAGCTCATTAGGGGAGTCAGCAAGGATATAATCGGACTCTAGAATGACGCAAAGCGCGTTGAGAAGCAACTTGCCTATTTCAGCCTAGGCCCAGCCTTGCCTCGTGGGTTAATTTTACGCAATGGTTATTTCTCAAAACGGCATATTGTTCTGGGTAGACGATTAGCTGGGGTCCTGACTGGGTCCGGGTCGTGCTTAGATCGGGCCAAGACGATCACGCCTTCGCGCACCAAAATTTGAACATGGGAAAAGTTTATTTGACCGAGCGAGTAGATCAGCGCAGCCCGCGCAAGGGGATGCGGCGATCACGTATGAAGGCGCAATCATGCGGATCCTTGCCGATGGTAACCAATTTCCCAGTTAAATACTAACGAGAAGCCCCATCACTACAGTGTGTTCCTGCATCGTAGATATGAGTCTCTCTGGAACTGCATCGTCTTTCCTTGCCTCGAGCGTTGGCTTATTAGCTGTGAACGAGTCTCGTGCTCCACGATAGCTGTCCTCACAATGTTGAAAGCCTTCACTCCACGGACGTCCAGCTCGAAGAAGGATGAGGACGCTGCCGCCGACTTCCCGGACATTCATGTTGGTATGTAGTGCACTGCTGCCCTTCACGGCACATTCTCCATAATCTCGGTATTAGACTCCCTAACACCGAAGATACAGAGGAACTGCAGATTGCCCGTAACTCTAAGCGTCAGATTGGCATCTTTTCTGCCATTTTCCTCATCTTCAACCGCGTGATCGGTACGGGCATCTTCGCAACCCCTGGTGCTATCCTGTCCCTGTCGGGTAGCGTGGGGCTTTCTCTGTTCATATGGGTGGCGGGAATGCTCATCGCGGCGGCCGGTACCGCGGTCTACCTCGAGTTTGGCACTGCCATCCCCAAGAACGGCGGAGAGAAGAACTACCTCGAATACGTATACCGGAAGCCCAAGTTTTTGACGACGGGCTTGTATACCGGCTACGTCGTCCTGCTGGGCTGGGCCGCTAGCAACTCAGTTGTATTCGGGGAGTACATCCTCCACGCCGCCAATGTCGAGGTAGATCGGTGGAACCAGCGCGGTATCGGATTAGCCTGCGTGACTGTGGCCTTCCTGATACACGGCCTGGCCTTAAAATGGGGGTAAGGGGCGCTCCTAAGTTCAGCCTTGTAGTTCCCCTCGTGAGTTCCAGGGCTTAGCACTAACTTCAGTCCTACAGCCTGCGTCTACAGAACCTGCTCGGGGCAATCAAGCTCATAATAATCTTAATCATCGTCGTCGCTGGCTGGGTCGCTCTTGGCGGGGGCGTCAAGCTCGAGAAGAAGCCAGACAACTTCACGAATGCTTTTGAGGGAACAACTGGTAGCGCTTACGGCGTGGTCACCGCGCTCTACAACGTTATCTGGTCCTATATCGGCTATAGCAACGCCAACTACGCCTTGAGCGAGACGAAGAATCCGGTCCGCACGCTGAAGATCGCGGCTCCGTTGGCCATAGCCATCGTCTCGGTCCTGTACATGCTGGTCAACATCGCGTACTTCGCGGCAGTGCCTAAGGAAGAGATCCTCGAGTCCGGCCGCCTCGTCGCGGCCTCGCTCTTTCGTAACGTGTTCGGCGAGCGCGCTGAGCGCGCCCTCTCCGTCTTCGTGGCCCTGTCGGCCTTCGGAAACGTCCTCAGCGTCATCTTTTCGCAAGGGCGGCTGGTGCAGGAGCTTGGACGCGAGGGCATCCTGCCCTTCTCACGGTTCTGGGCCAGCAACCGGCCGTTCAACGCGCCGCTGGCCGGCCTCTTCGAGCACTGGCTCGTGTCGGTCATCATCATGATGGCGCCTCCACCCGGCGATGCTTACAACTTTATCCTTAATGTCATCTCTTACCCGTTGGCCATTGTCAATGCTTTCGTCGCTGCCGGCCTGCTGTACCTGTACCTGAACCGCAAGTCCTGGAACTGGAACCCCCCTATCAGCGCCACGCTTCCCGTCGTCGTCTTCTTCCTGCTTAGCAACATCTACCTTGTTGTCGCCCCTTTCGTCCCGCCTCCCGAGGGCCAGAATGCGTACGAGACGCTGCCCTACTGGATTCACTGCATCGTGGGATTCGCCATCATCTTTGCTGGTGGGGTGTACTGGCTCGTATGGGCTGTCATCCTGCCTAAGATTGGCAAGTATGAGCTCGTGCGGGAGACGAGGATTGATGTGATCGATGGGTGGGACAGGAATGTCTTTATCAAGCGACCATTATGACATGGCGGAGATACTGATAACCCGCATAGAGTTTTAGATAGAGGACGTTGGCTTCCACAACTTATTTCAAGGAGACATGTTCAGAGTTCATAGAATATACCCAGCTTAGTATTTACATATAAACCTAATCAGTTATCCCTTCTTACGATATTCGAACTGACCATAACTCGTCTGTGAGCCGAGCATTTGTCGATTGTGGGAGCGAGCAATTCCATGAATTAAAAGGTATTCCTCGCGCAGCGTACGAGAAGTTCAACCTTTTCCAAGAAACGAGATGGTAAGGGAAGATCAGTATGCTGAAGACGCAGGAAAGGTAACCGTAATGGCGTAAGGGCAAGTCACAGTCTGTGGTGGGCTATGCAATCTCCAGCTGGTGTATGTTCCTCGATTCAATCAGGACAGAAAACTTATACTGGCTCGAATAATTCCTTGCAGTTATTGCGTTTCTTTTAGTCGAGAAAGCATGATCACATGCGGGCAAGGGTTGGAGATGTGGAGTAGGGGAGGCGGGTTGTCCCGATGCTCTTCACCTCCTTGGATAGCCGAGTCGGAGCGCGATATCTGTTTGGACAGTTCCTTTGTGAGTGCTGGGTCAGTAACCATCTAGGAATGACGTGACGTTGGACCACCTCCGAATTCTCGTTCTATAAAGCTTTCATTAGGAGGTACTTGCACGTAGTTTTCGTGAGTTCACGCCGGAGGACTGGGCCGTTGTCGCCGAGCTGGCCTGGTATTATCGTCTTGAGTCTGGGCTCTAGGCAAGGGTCGGGCGATTTAATGTTAACGGTTCGTCCCTACCTCTATGTACAGGCTATATTGACACGTACTGAAACCGATATGGTACATGTGCTACTACCTTTTTCGCGTTTCTCGACTTACCCAGTTACTATCCCAGTTAATTCAGGTGGGAGCGAGGAGATATGTGAAGACACATGTTAATGCGGCTATCTTTTCAACTTGCTCTATTAGTAAAGCATGGCTAGACTTTTGGGCAGCAAGACGTTGTGTACAATTACTGAAACGCTGTAGTGTTTGAATAGGGGTAAACACGCTCTACACTAGTTGCGTATTATAGATGAGTAACTACCTATGTCTCACGCCTAGGACTACCCCTAGGAAATACTACGGAGTTTCAACTTATATTTGTCGTATAAAATTATGGAATATGGATTTATATTAGTATACAGTTGATGTAATATTGCGTTTTTAGGATAGGTTTGGCTGGGCCTGACAGTTTCCCCGTCTCTCGAGATATTCATGCCGAAAACGACTCTTCCATAACGACGGGCAATCATGCGGGCTAATTTTGGTATTATTGTTTCCCCTATGTTTAACATCTGTGTTAAACTGACGTAAAGCATCAGAAGTCCAACTGCTGCCATATCTCCGCTTGCCCGGAGGCCCTCTAGAATCTAGGCAAGGATTTCTGCCGGGATGATGTAGGGTTTGCACTACCCACCCACCCACGCTAAATTTTCCACCCACTGGCCACCCACGAAAAGATAATGCCACCCACGAAATGGGTAATACATGTTAGTATTACCCATTAATTATCATTTTTACCCATTCAATTTTTAAAAAAGGTTTTATACGATTACATATAATTATAATGCGATATAACATTATATAAATGTTTTATTAATAATATAATTTTAGTAATAAAATTATTCGCCGATTAATACGTTAATTAGTACGCCGTCCAAAAACAACTGTTCGTGGGTATTATTGATAAGTAAGTACTTAAGCATACCCACGCCACCCACGGGTGGGTACCCACGGTCGTGGGTGGGTGGATGGGTAACCACGGGTACCCATTGCAAACCCTAGGATGATGATAAGCCTTATCACAAAATTCTTCAATCGCCGTTGCTAGAAATAGAACCATGAATCAGCTCACTGCGGGGCTGGATGATTTCTTGATGAGTTGGAATGTCGGTTAAAGCATCTGCCTGCTGCTTCTCTCTTATAGTCTGGCGTCGTAGGGTGTGGGAAACCGTAGAAGAAATTGTAGTCCAAAGCAAGGGACATGAAGGACTGAGCCATCAAGTGGCTTGACGAGGTTCTACCCCAATCGAATACAAGAGTTGGTTTACGTAAAAGGCAACTTGACTGCGGTTATGTAGCGCGTGGGTTGGAGTAAGAAGTATCCACCTTTTACCGCTGTGGCAGCCAATGGAGGCATTCCCCAACCACATCCTACCACACTTACAGGAGCTTTAATACGACAACCGACTTTGACTCACAACTAGGAATCCGGAATTCGGTAGCATGGCGGGGCGGACTTGTGATACAACTTCTTCAAATTCCTCCCTCTAGACATAGGATAGCAGCGGCAGTTATTTCGCAATTATTACAGTGATCAATATGGAACTTCAATTCTTCACGCTAGACGTTTTTACCAACACCCGGCTGGAAGGCAACCCCCTCGCGGTAGTCTCAGTCCCCTCGACGCTAAAAGAGAAGCTGTCGCAGGAGACGAAGCAAAAGATCGCGAAGGAATTCAACCTTTCTGAAACTGTGTTCTTACATGAGGGCAGCAACGTCGACTCAACAGAGCGTCACATCGACATTTTTACAATTGAGAGCGAACTTCCTTTTGCCGGACACCCTACCATCGGGACGTCTGTCCTGGTAAAGTACCATTTACACCCTTCCGTCAACACGCTCGTCGCGAAGTGCGGGCCTATTGGGCTGGAGACCGGTGCTCGGGACTACATCCGCGCCAAGATTCCACACGATGCGCATCTGCACGCGAAGACGCTGGGCGACGTCGTGGGCCCGGACCATCCCGGCTTATCGCCGCATCAGGTGATTCGCGAGGCAGAACTGAGAGCCCCCGTGTTCAGCATCGTCAACGGCATGACGTTCGTGCTGGTGAGGCTGCCATCTCTAGAGGTGCTCGGGAACGTGCAGAAGACGCCGCTTAATTTCGAAGAGCTCAAGGAACCCTTGCTGGACGAGGGATGGCGGGATTCCTTCGTCGCCCGGTATTATTACGTCGATATCGATGTCAAGGGCGACGAACGGCGCCTGCGCACCCGACTGGTAGTGCCGGACTTTGAGGACCCAGCCACGGGAAGCGCAGCCACCGCACTTGGTTCGTTCCTGACGCTGACCGAGGAGAAGAGGAGCCGGAAATTCGAGATCACTCAAGGGGTCGAGATGGGGAGGAGAAGTATTATCAGGATTGAAACCACAATAAAGGAAGACAGAGCGCGGGGCAAGGTGAGCTTGCACGAAGTGTGGCTCGGCGGAACGGCGGTTGTGGTTATGAAAGGGACTCTGAAACTGGATCAGTGAAGTCGAATCAGTGCAGTTGAGGCTGGAAGACATTGGGTTGAGGAATGGGACTATGACCGAATGTTGGTCAATGTTGGGTATATATAGATATATGGACCTTACTATTGGAATAAACTGTCTAGCCCCTATATCAAAAGGTATAAGTCGAGATCCTGGCCATTTATCGCTATAACTTACAGCAAGCCTTCCATCTGTAGGTGCTTGCGCTTTCTACCCATGATATGCGTCGTCTTTCAAAGGCATAGCAACAGAATCGTAGGCTTGTATCGTTAATACTGGGATTCTCGAGTATCACTAGTAGTAATGCCTTCATTATACGATTTATATACGGCAGGAATTAAATAGGAGGTTGGCTTCAGGCTTACGCCTACTTAAGTGGCTCCTGAAAAGCATGGATCCGGATCAGTCATCGCCCTCAAATGCAAGCAAATCCAGCTGGACGTAGAAGCCAGGCCAGTCAGTAAGGCAAGTGAAAATACCAAGGGAAAATGCGGAACCAGGCCGTTCAATCATCACCCTCACGCCCGAGTCCTCAGATAATATGCTTTGCCAGCGCCCACTCACATAGCGTACTCTTAAAGACAGCTCCACTGGCCAATAGAGGTTACAGGTCCTACCAAGACTATCGAAGTTCATTCTCTTGTTTTATCTCCCATAGAAAGATTAAACCCATTAACACCATCTAAAACGTTCTCGCAAGCTCTATTCAGCATGATTGTGGACTTCAATGCCTCACTACGCGCGATTCTTCCACGGGCATGTCCTTGAACTCGAAGTTGAATGAGCTGTATATTCAGTTACCGAATTGCAACTGCAAGAATCAGCTTGTCAAACCAGGATACAATACCTGCGCAATAGAAAACACTGGCAAAGGCTACGTATGGAGTGTCTATATGAGAGCACAGTGCCAAAGCTTCTGACTAATCAAGGTCCTACCTAGGAAGTAGGCAGTGTTGCGTAGTCCCCTATTACAACATGGCCCACGTAGTTGTTATGTAAACGTCGTAGTACGGCAGGGATACTCCGGAATATTGGGCGAGGGTGACTTATAAGAGAGCAGCTACATAAAATACTCAAAGCGCGAACTCGGTCAACGCAATGAAGTTTCTAGTGTTTATCAGAAGGCAGCACTGAAAACCTCCTATTTGAATCAACCGTGAGCATTGCTCAGATCATTATAACAAGAGCTGGATTGCTTTGTACAGCGTGTGTCACTAGCTTCGCATCTTTGCCCGAAAGACCGCAATTCCGTATTTATCTCATCCCACAACAGAGTACACGCAGCAAGTACAAATCCGTTACAGGCGGCTTTTAGTCTAATTGTAACATCCTTCATCATACCTTCTGGTTCGCAATCGCGATTTATTTTGAAGCTGGACGACGCGACACATCCAAGGGCCAAACTGACTGCCCAGAACTCTGCGTCGCCAATTCTGAAACTTACTCTGGAGGCGAGCTTCAGCGTCGCCTGTATGGAGTCAATCTCGCCTAGACTTCCAGATTTCTCCTGACTCAGCTCCGAATTGAAATCTACAATTTTGCTGTTCCTGTCAACATACCTTTTCGACCTCTAGTAGTCAATCTTCGATCAGACAAGTTTTTCGGGTTCATGGAATCACGTAACCAGCAGCTGATTGAAAGGAAGGCAGTGGGAGATACTCCGTGGGGCAGTACCAGTAACTCCCAGCTGCGAAATGCTGGGAGGGCCGCGGAGATCGACCTTCCCGGCGAATAGCGTGTCATTCAAGTATGATCGAGCGCAAGACGCAGGAAAATAGGATGCGAAGGGATTAAGATATGTCACGCCCAGTCCACCAAGGCTCTCAGGCGGAAGAGCTGGGCCATCAAACGCAAGGTGGAGTGGTGGACCCCCATACAGCGAGTATGCATCATTCCGCCCAGACACATAACGCTCGGGACCCGCTCGACGTTGTCCACAGTAAAGATGGTCTTGTCGCACTTTCCAAACACAAACGCGAGCCTCTACTGGCCGGGATTAGCCAGTCCTTCTACGCAAGTCAGCATGCTAAGGAGCATCCTTGCCCCTATAGAAGTAGCAGATGTCTGCTACAGCTTTCTCAGCGGTGAGAGTGAGGGGAAAGAATTGTCATGGAAGACGCACTTCCTGGAGTGGGGAGGCTTGAAGAACAGGCTTGGCAGCCTTTAGGAATATTCGGGAAACGAATGGAGAATACTGAATAAGGAGCCAGAAGAAATAAACAGAGGGACACCTCCCAGTACTTTTCCCGTCGACGGGTTCCCAAATGGAAGCGTCACACGTATAGCTGTTATCTCTCTAGCCTGTAAGACAATGATTACATCCGAATGTATCGTACTTCGTCTAGACATTCTAGTAATTAATTCTTAAATCTCCGTGGTTCGGGAATAACCATTATTACGCTTCGGCAATTGATCAACATGCTTCAAGACGTAGATGCCACAGGACATCGGCGAAGACCTCCGGGTTGCTTGCCGATTCTCTAAGTTATTGTCGGAGAATATGAGGTAGGCCCCTACCCAGCAGTTTTTGGGCTCGCCATGATGCTGCGGACGCATATGCCCTACTGTAATAGTGCTACATCATCCGGAGTAGATCACTGCCATGAGCGCATCTAGAACAGCTAAGCTGGCTAATCGGCACGGGAGCCCTGGACCTAACTCTCACATCAGTAGTTAACGGGTCTACGGTAAAGAGACACGCGGTGCTCCATATTAAGCAACCCACAAAGACATATCAGAATATGACGGGCTGAGCAGCTCGAGCTTGTACGTTGCTCTTAGGTCCCGGCTAATGACGTGAGGCGTACAGGGGTGGATTGCCGGCTTAGGAAAGTTGTGGAGGAGGCATGCCTGCTAGCGCCCCTGGCTAGCAACGGTTTTTAATGGAGCCCAATGACGCCAAGACCCACATGGACGGCTATGGCTACTTACAACTCAATGGGGCATACTACCAGCACCGAAACTCATGACCAACAACGTATATATATATCTATAGGAAGGTCCTTCCCCTGGTACAGCCAGAATCGCAAGAGCCATTGGGCTTGACGAGTGTCCCAAAACTATTCTTTCTCCATAACTTCCTCCCCTCTATACCCCGTCCTGCGATTAAACGCTCCCTTCCACATAGCCAGTCTTCGGAAGCTCGTGGTTCCACTTTTTCGAAAACCAGTCCAAGCTGGACGCAAACGCTATTACTATCTTTTCCCCCGTTCTGTAACAGAACCAGGGTACTTCGTCCTATAACTGCGTTACGGGAATCCTCGTCGACGACCATGCGCCAGTCTTCTACAAGGCTTGCTAGACTACTCACCCAGCTCTTAGTCTTGAGCGGCCAGAGGTGCTCAGCTATATCACTGTATTCTACGTACAAATTCAATCCTCTTGAGCATTTAGCGGGAGTGGCACCCTACTTTGAGCCTCAAGACCCACCAGCATCTCCGAAGTCTCCTCAGGGATGCACACCGGTGCGGGCAGCGTACCTGTCTCGTCATGCCGCCATCTACGCTAATGACTACGACTTCGAAGAGTACATCGAGCCATTTGTGGAGAAGCTAGAGAACCACACCGGAATCGACTGGTCGAAGATCCCGACTCTGAACTTCCTCAGAGACTGGGTAGCCCCCATCACGGAGGCCGAGCAGTCGCTCCTGACGCGCTTTGGCAAGCTGGAGGCCGCGCAGCTCGGCGTCGCGCTCTCGTTCCGGTACCCGAACCTCAGGCTCCCATCTCGCGTCTGGACATCGTCTGCAGAGCGAACTCTCGAGTCTGCGAAGGCGCTGGTGCGCGCCTTGGAAAAGGAGGAAGACCATATCGACATCGCCAGCATCTACGAGTCGGAAGAAGCCGGCGCCGATAGCCTGACGCCGTACAAGAGCTGCCCGGCTTATTCGTCGTCAGCCGGCAGCGACCAGTCGGAGGTGTACCGCGATATCTTTACTAGGCCTATCATTGAACGGTTGAACGCACTCGCACCAGACTTCAACTTCACTGCCAAGGATGTATACGGCATGATGGAGCTCTGCGGTTACGAGACGGTCATCCGCGGCAGCTCGTCCTTCTGCGATCTTGACCTGTTCTCCCCGGACGATTGGCTAGGTTGGGAGTACTCAGCTGACCTCCACTATCACTACAACTCAGGATATGGGTGCGACGTATCGGGGCCTGTTGGACTGCCCTGGTTGAACGCCACGGCCAACCTCCTTCTCAGTGAAGGGTCAGATGTGGAGGACCTCTACATCAGCTTCACGCACCGAGAGCTGCCGCCGATGGTCGCCGTGGCCATGGGGCTGTTCAACAATTCCAAGTTCGGTGGAAGCGAGGCTACGGTGAACGACACGATGCCCCTGAACAGAATCAATCACCGCCGCGCGTGGAAGAGCTCGCATATCTTGCCCTTCCTGGGTAACATTGCCATAGAGCGACTGAACTGCACCGGGAGCTACGGCTACAACAACGGCGAATACTACCGTGTCCTTGTAAACAGTGCACCACAGCCGCTTCCGAGCTGCGCTGATGGGCCGGGCACGAGCTGCTCCAAGGACGGCTTCGAGAGCTACGTGGAAGACAGGCTCCAGATGTTCTCCGGCTTCTCCGAGAAATGCGGAGTCGACTATAAGAATACCACGGATGAGCTGAAAATCTACTCGGTTCCCAGTTAAGGGAATGGTAACACGGTTGAAAAGAGATACGCCGCGTTTCCAAGATAATCATGTCCTAATTTAATTATCGTTCTTTCTTAGTCATAATCTATAATAAGCGATTAATTACACGTACCATTCATATAATACTGGAACCGAGACCGTGAGCTAGGTGTCAGTCACAATTCGTGAGTCGTGTGGCAGCTCACAACCAAATATAGCAGGACAACACAATGGACCGTCTAGGGAATGTCCATAAAGCAAGTGCTTGATAAGTACTAGATAAATGGTAAGGTTTCACTTATCTAAATAGACTCCTCTTACGATACTAGTGGAAGGCAGCTTGAATCACTCAAAACTTGGCTTTACCATTACGACGTTCGTGAAGAGATCCCCGGCCCGTGTTCCAAGTATCTTAGGCAAATAGGATCTCATCTATTGAGAAATAGTGCGCCAGGACTCGTGAGACTTACCAATACATAGAAAGCAGATGACGTAGGAAAAGGGCGTTCGAATAGGGGTTGGAACAGGGGCTGGAATAATTAAGGGCTGGAATAGGGGCAACCAGAGGACACAACCCTTGTGTACGTATCATTACCTATGCAGTTTCTAGACTTTGGAGCTTGTTTCTTATGATGAGTCTAACGGGTATCCTGAATGGCGTTTACTTCGTGATAAAATAATTCTATTTCTGTCCCCGAGATAGGGAGTATTCGAAGGCGACTCTCACTGCGTATCATCCTTGGTGATCCTAGCCCACTCAATGCTTTTGCGCCAGATATTCTGCGGTACCTCCTCGGTTAACTTCACAGGATCGGGACTGGTCTTCATTGAGCTGAGTGAGTCAGCCTCGCTTATAGGGATGAGTCTTATTAATCCCTAACTCCACAATATCCACAGAAGGCTCAGCCGAGGAGCAAAACGCCGGGTCGGTAAAGCGACGAGGCGTGGAAGTAAGGGGAGTGATACAAACTTCTGCGTCAGTTTGCCAGGGCTGGGTGTGTTGGTATGAAAAGCTCGTGAGTCACCGAGGTTGCCTGGGCTGATAGACACAGCTATAGTATTACTGGGATTGGGGCCCTTGGAACCTTGATAATGGCCAAAGTTGTTGATTCTGAACATATAAATAATAATGATGGTGGGTATACTTACTTTCTACTGCTAGAGATTTAGGGTATCTAACCAAATGGTGCTAACTAATTTCGCGATATCATAGCTCTGGAGCCACGGCCTTGCTTATCTGCATGTGGAAGTATAAATTGTTTCTATCGGTCCGGATTTCTGCAGCATGCAGGAGTGTTTATACTGCTCAATTCATACTGCAATACTGTGTAATACGAGGAAAAAAGGTCGATATGGTTTCCGCCAGGCGCGAATTCGCAGAGAAGACACGTGGTAGAGGCATATGGGCGATATGGTTGATTTGTATACTGATTTAGTAGCCGCCAACTCTGTATTCAGGGTTCCCATTAAGATATCAGTAGTATGCATTGCATATAATAGACTTGAGAGGTGAGTACTAGACGGCAGCCGTACCTGCTGTTAATGTACTAAAACTCGTGTAGGGCCGGAAGATTAGCCGAGTCAACTTCATGGATGAAAGCCTTCCCCTTTGGTGGTGAGAATGGATATCTCGTAGCCTTTAGCGTATTGGCATCGGCAGACTTCTGATAGTAAAGATGGCTGTAAACCATGGGCGTGTTTTCAAATGATCTCCGCGACATGGAGATGGACCGAGCTGCTGACCCTGGGGAGAATAACAGCGCCAGCCATACTTCTCCTGATAGAAAATAGAGTCAAAACAAAAGTCAATCAAGAGAATGATATCGTCCTTGTCATCAGTTCGGACAGGGAATATTGATTCCAATCACATTTCAGACCATGCCGCATATTTTTCATTGACGAACGCCTACACTTTACAGATACCCGTGCTGACCGTTCTTGATTGACATGGCTAGTCTACCCCTTTGTCTCGGTTTACTTTTCTTATATCCTGGACGGGGTAGCAACGTGCGGGTTATCCAATCATGCCGCAGTATTATACATTCAATATTCGTGCAGAGATGCTTTCAGCCAAGAATGACTGGGCTTGTCCAGCAAAAGTAACATAGATCAAGGGGCAAGCTACTGAGGCAAGGAACATCATATCCAAATGTAAAGAGTTTCTTTTGCATTATGTACTATCGACGAACTACACAGAAACGGCAAGGCGAGTGGCGACAAGGGTTCTTTTACAGCACCGGTAGGACTATGTCTACCTTGGCGGGTTCGATTCCAGTTCTCTCATGCCGGAACCAGCCATCACCTGGATAAAGGGACCGGGGTACAACCGGAATCCGGAGATTACATAGCTATCGAATCTCCGGGATACGTCAACAATTTTTACATTAGCATCATCGTCGCACGATGTGCATTCCTTGTTTCTCTCGCATCGCGGCCCGAATATACGGACGGATAACAACACGGTTCACTATGCGCTTTCGTTGTCCTACGCCGCAACGTGCTTGGCAATCGTTCGCAGGATGGCGCTTCCTCGTCTTCCTTACAACGGCTACTTGTCTTCTACTCCGTATGGGCTTGTCGCAGTTGGGCTTATCAGCCGTGATGGAACAATATTTTAAAGAAGTTTGTGAGTAGAATATCTTCTACCCGGTTCTCTATACTGTTTCTGTCTTCTCCTATTCAAGACCGACGGTGTCTCCAAATACCCCGCGTTGTGAATCTGTTCAATGCGACGATGGTTGGACATGTTACGTGCTACTCCTTCCTTGATTATATGCCGATTCTAGGCATACAATGTCCTTTCGGCCGATACCAACCTGCCGTGCTGTACCCTGGGTGTCGACAACCCGTGGCCGCACCGGAGATGGCACCACGAGCTCCGTGGAGGCTCCCCTTGCCACCGGAGGTATCTAAATGATATCCGTGGGATGCGTGACACGCATAGAGTAGAATCTTTCTCCCACTCTGACAGGACCTATTGAATCCCCTCCGAAACGCTCCGAACGGTTCGTGTCAGGCGGGAAGCTATTACCATGACCATGACCGGATATCTTCGGCAACCCAAGAAGATCAGTGCAACGTCGGTAATCTCAGAAAAGCCTGGCCTGACAAGTTGCATGAGCGCATTTCGTCGTCGGTCGCCATTGGAACGATGCAATTTACACTTGGCGGCTTCTAAGAGCCAAAGACCTGATGATCTCATAGGTCAACCTACCATCTCCGCTCGGCCCATCCCATCCAAACTTAGAGAAAGAAAAGCTTCGAGGTCGGAAGCCGCTGATCATTACCCAACACAACACAGTTGATGAAAGCTCTAGTGCAGGATATTGGCATCATAAGTGTGAGAAGAAGGCATGTGATGAGCGATTCTCGGCCAACGCGCCGCAGACGGACGCTAATGCTAAATGAGGAAGTTGGCCTCTTTTGATAATACTATTGTATGCTAAACTCCCAAGTGGCATTGAGTCGCATACAACGGCCGTTGGCATATATATCCCCAGCAGATCCCTAGCTAGTGATAAGACATCTCCCTTTGCCCAACGCTCAGATCTTTCCAGTTGAGACGAGGATCTTATTATAATTCAAGATGCGGTTTCATAAACAGTTGTGCTTACTATACGTGACAGCACACCAGCCAATCTCAGGGCTATCCGCCGGGTTGAATAACCTATTGGTAAACCTTGAGGACTACGGTCAATTCACAGGAACGAACATCAACACAACCTTCAGCGGCTCTCCGCTGCTCTCAGTAGTAGATGCGTGGCTTGGAATGGAATATGCGACCCAGCCGGTGGGTGAACGCCGTTTCACAGCCATGGATTGGCCGGAACCGTTCGAGGGTGTGAAGGAGGCGACGAGGTACAGCAAGAAATGCATTCAAGACTTACGAACACCGCTGGAATTACAGGACGAAGCTTGTCTCACATTCAACGTGTACCGGACTCACGGTGTCTCGTTCGATGAGAAGCTACCGGTCCTAGTTTGGATCCA
The DNA here is from genome assembly GCA_004155035.1 of Monosporascus sp. 5C6A. NCBI lineage: Eukaryota > Fungi > Ascomycota > Sordariomycetes > Xylariales > Monosporascus > Monosporascus sp. 5C6A. The sequence continues at coordinate 27,306 of QJOB01000327.1, forward strand.
TGGCGGCGCCTTTCTCATTGGCGGCTGGGACAAATTCGATGGAGCATCTTTTGTTGCTTCATCCCCGGCACCCATTATGGTTGTGACCTTCCACTACCGACTCAACTCCTTCGGTTCTCTGCCTTCGCGGCTGTTCGCTGACAAGGGGTTGCTGAATCTGGGCTTGCGCGATCAGCATTTCTTTCTCAAGCAGTTCATGCAGAAACATATCTCCGCATTTGGCGGAGACCCTGACATGGTGACGCTCGGTGGCCGTTCAGCAGGGGCGTATTCAGTTGGGTTTCACTACTTCCACAATTACGGCGAGGATGCTGGCGCACCCTACTTCGCCCGTGCCATTCACCAGTCTGGCGCTGCGACTTCGCGGGGTTTCCCTAATGCCACGTCCCCCCATTACGTGGATCAATTTGAAGTATATACAGCTCATCTCAACTGTACCGAGGGCGACGACGAAGAGATTTTGAATTGTCTGCGCGCTGCCAATGTGTCTGATATTAGAGACGTTACCCTGAAGCTGTACTATGATTCGGTGGAGACGGAATCGTACCCATTCCAACCTGTTCAGGGGGGGCCGCTCTTAGAGAAATTCGGGTCTGAGTCTGGATACGACGGCACCTTCCACAAGCTCCCGGTAATAACTTCCACGGTGACGGACGAGGGCATAATGGACGTGCCAGGGACCCTCGAGACAAATGAAGACTTCATCAATTACTTCAGAGGAGTATCTCCGAAGCTGACGGACGACGATCTTGCATTACTGGGCAGTCTTTATCCGGATCCCGCGACGGTGCCGACGTCTCCGTTCACGAATTCGCCCAACAGCACGCAGTTCAGGCGGGTGTCCGCGGCGTACAGCGACTATATGATCATCTGCCCTGGTCAAGAGACCGCCTACCGGGCATCCAGGGAGGGCTTGCCCACGTGGAAAGCCCGCTTCAACACCAACGACTCGTGGCCCGCTTGGCAAGGCATCCCGCATGGTGCAGATGAGAGGCACACCTGGAACGAGCCGCAAGTGCAGTATCCGAGGGCGAGTTCAATCTACCACGCCTACCTGGCGAGCTTCGTCGCGACGGGCGACCCGAACACCCTTCGATACCCGGGGTCTCCCAGGTGGCCGAGGTACGAGCCTTCCGGGTCAGGGAAGGAGGTGGACAGGGCGCCGCCGCGCCAGCTTGTCATGCGACTGCGGGGCGAGGCGGCTGTTGAGTTAGATGATATCCGACGGGATGCGTGCCAGTATTGGAGAGACCCGGAGAGGGCGCCGCGACTGAATAAGTGACATTGCCGTGGCCTACGGACTCCTGAACGTAACTGTCGAAAGAAATTACCAGGGAGCCAATTGTGGGGGTCTTGGGTTGGCGAAGAACACGGTGTGCTCAGGTTGGTTGCTGGCACATACTTGTCCAGCGACATTGAGGGATCGTGCTCTGGCCAGTGGTATGGCTGGGAAGTAAGCGCCCGTCACGGGACATGAAACATATCTACATACTTTATTTTCACTATCAGCTGTCGCTTTGCCCAATGGTGATGTGCTGTGACTGACCAGTCATCGGTTGACACCTGAGCTCGACCCCGCCACAACAGCCTGGTAAGGCATTTCCGTAGTACCTGCCAACAGAGCCCCTCCCTCCCTTCGTCCGTGTCGGGCTTCTGATCCGCACGCTATACCACCTTCGAAACCGCCTCCCTAACCGTCGGAATATCGTCGTTTGCCATGGCTGAGGCCGTGGGACTCGCGGCAAGTGTCATTGCCATCATCGAGCTGTCCGCCAAAGTCGCGAATCTCTGCCTCGAGTACTCCAACGCCGTCAGAAACGCCAGGGACGATATCACATGCCTCCGAACCCGGTTAGAAGATCTTGGCACAACCCTCCAAGGAATCCAGCATCTTCTTGATGGCCGGAATAATCAAGAGCTTGCGATGTCGCGAAAATTGGTCGACTCTCTTGGTGACTGTACATCAGAGTTGGCCCAGTTGCAGAGCAGGCTGGATCCGGGCAAGGCGCGTAAGGCGATGCGTCGCTTCGGACTCCGTGCCTTCAAGTGGCCGTTCGATAGCAAGGAGGTCAGCGGGATCGTCTCCAACCTAGAACACTACAAACAGACCATCATGCTATGCCTGCAAGTCGACCAAACGTGAGTCCATAAACCGGCTGTAGGTTCTGGGCACGACGGATCAGGCTGACATCATCGTTTTGCAGCACACTTTTGCTCGATATACGTCAAGGGATTGAAGGCGTGTCACTCCAACTCGAAGGGAGCACATCGATTACTCGCAAACCCTGCTTCGGCGTCCCGTTCGACCGAGACCCCGACTTCGTTGATCGGCCGGATGTTATGGCGTGGATAAAGGAACAATACACAGGCTCCGCCGGTCGCATGGCCCTCGTAGGCATGGGCGGGTTTGGGTACGGGCTACCGCGCTCCATGAACTCCTTTGCATGCCTGGCCTTCCGCTGACAGACCAAAGTAAATCGCAGCTTGCTATTCAATTCGCGCATCACATCCACGACACATCACCGCAGACCAGCGTTTTCTGGGTGCATGCGGGTTCGAGGCCGAGATTTGAAGAGGCGTACCGGTCCATTGCAGAAAGGTTGCAGCTACCTAGGCGAAATGATCCCAACGTCAATGTGCTCAGACTCGTCTGCGACTGGCTGCAGACAGAGGAAGCTAGCTCGTGGGTAATGGTCTTGGATAACGTTGACGATGTCAATCTCTTCTACCCCAGCTCCAATGGCGGAGGAAACAAGGCAGGATGCTGTCCAGCGGACGGGAACCCTGCTGCAAGGAGCGAGCAGCGGCCACTCGCAGCCTTCCTGCCGAAATGCCGCAATGGAACCATTCTCGTCACATCACGCAGCATGGACGCCGCCGAGAAGCTGACAGGTAGCCATAAGGCTATCTACCAGATCTCAACCATGGACGACTCTCAAGGCCTCCAACTTCTCCGGACCAAGCTGGAGGGGGACTTTGACAAGGATTCCGCGGCTGACCTTCTTCGGGCTCTGGATTATATCCCTCTGGCCATCACACAAGCCGCAGCGTACATCAACCGTCGCGCCCCACGCGTATCGGTAAGGACATATCTGGAAACCATGCAGAAGAGTGACAAGAAAAAGGGCAGTCTTCTCAACAGCGACGCGGGGGATCTTCGACGAGATGAGACTGTCTCCAACTCCGTGGTTACGACATGGCAAGTCACCTTCGAACAGATACGCCGCGAGAGACCATCTGCAGCGAATCTGCTTTTCTTCATGAGCTTCTTCAATCCGCAGGGCATTCCCGAGTTCGTGCTCCACAACTACGACACCGATCTGACGGACAACGTGGACATAGACGCAGAGAGTAACGACTTTGAGGATGATCTTGATGTCCTCCGTGGCTACTCACTCGTGTCCATGACATCAACGCAGGATGTATGTGAGATGCATCCCCTGGTACAGTTTTGCACGCGAGCTTGGATATCTGTGGTTGATGATGCAGAACGATGGAGACACGTATTTTTACGGGTCATGTCCAGGCATTTCCCAAGTGGTAGCTTCGAAAGTTGGCCCACCTGTCAGATGTTACTCCCTCACATTGAGTCGGTGTTGGAGGAGGAGCCACCTCATGACGACCTGCAGAACTGGGCCCGTTTGCTGACAAATTGTGCATGGTATATGTACACCATAGGCAACTACGGGGCGGCGGAAAAGTTGGGCGGGAAAGCAGTCGAAACAAGGACCAAGGTGTTAGGAAAGGAGCATCCCCATACGCTAACTAGCATGGCGAACCTGGCGGCGACATATAGGAAGCAAGGCCGATGGAAAGAGGCGGAAGAGCTAGAGGTGGGAGTAGTGGAGATAAGGAAAAGGGTGTTAGGAGAGAAGCATCCCGATACGTTGACTAGCACGGCGTACCTGGCGGCGACATATAGGAAGCAAGGCCGATGGAAAGAGGCGGAAGAGCTAGAGGTGGGAGTATTGGAGATAAGGAAAAGGGTGTTAGGAGAGAAGCATCCCGATACGCTGACCAGCATGCACAACCTGGCCGTTACATGGAAAAAGCAAGGCCGCACCGGAGACGCTTTACCTTTGTTACGAAACTGGGTTGTCTTAAAAGAGCAATTGCTTGGTGTTGACCATCCAGACACGGCGTTGTCGGCGGCCATTCTAGCTAGGTGGGAGAATGCGAGTGCGTTACCATAGGAGAGGAATGATTTTGAATTGTCAAGATGAAGGAACGCTTACCAGATAAACTGCAAATGCTACACTTATAATCAAATCAAAGCTTTAATCGACGAAGAGTTAGAGAAGCATATCGTTAGGGGGCAGCCGGCTCGATTTCAAGAAGACAAGATCACCCAACGACTCGAAGCAATTGTGAACGCATGTGACCAGGGGCTTGAAGGAACATTACGTATTGCAGCTCTCCTTGGCTCGCTAAGGTACCTCCGCACCCACCTCAAGGCCCTCCGACCCAGAATATTACGGGGATGTTCAAGTTCTCCGAGAATTCTTGAGTTTCGTGGAGTAGTGCACTTGCAGAACGGAGCCGCCTCGTTCGGGGAAATGTTGAGCAAATCGAGGACGAATCTCGGCCTATCCAAGCTTCTCCGGTTTTTTCGGTGGTATAAGATACCCGTCCTCATCGTCTGAATGTTTGCCATTGTTTCTGAAGCTCGATTCGTTGTTTTTAGTGTCATGGCCAAGTGGATTGAATCGGGAATCGCATGGTTGGCATGTAGACGATTTGTGAAAAAGGTCACTTAAACTGAAATTTAAAATGTCGTGTTGCCATATTCGGTAGTGCCTTTCATTAAAACATTCTTGAGCTGCCATTCCTCAAATTGAGCAAGAAACGCACTGGCGTTAGAGGGGACAGATCTTGCCTGTGATGGTGTTGGACCTAGCCCGACGTGTGCCGACGTGTGACGCTCCCTCGATGATGTCAGACCCAGCTGAAGGCTAGCTCTGTTAGCTGCGCAATGGCTTCTAGCTTTGCTACTAGCGGATGCGTTGTTGGATGCGTTGTTCGAAGCTCCGGTATCGTTCCTTCTCAGATACAGCTATTTTACGTATATTTAAGGAGGCTTCGCAACCTTTCTTTCTAGACAGGACCTCTTAGAAGGTCAACCTGATAATATCTACTTCTTCAGCCATATATGCTTCAGTATGTGATAACAGGATCTCATATCTACAATGAGCATGATGACGCAGGATATTACTGACACCACTAGTTGCGTCTTGGAAAGTAGTTTATCTGAAGATGGAGTTATCTCTCTTCATCTTTTACTTCTACATTCGTTTTTTTATGATATACTGTATGTTACGCATGCAAGATATAACGTCAACAGAATGAACCTCGCACCTCTTCCTCAAGCCAATTCACTCCTAATTGTCACGGTAAGGCTGAGCGCGAGAAAACGCTGCATACATTGCCTTCATTGATCCAGGGCGCTAGGGAGCAGTGGTAGAAAGCTCTATATATTGTGGGAGCACCGGAACAACGTTGTTCCGCGTTGCCTAATTACCGGATTCGGGGTCTTGATGGCTAACCAAGCTACCCCTTTTCTGCAATACAATCCAGCCAAGACTATTCGAAAGTTATATCCGTACCTTTGGAAGACACTCATATAGCTTAAAGCCCCTTTAATGGTCATGGTACGCAGCGGGGACGTGAAAGAAACCCGAGAAGACATGAATGGATCCTCCAGGGGTTTAAGGGCGTCAGATATTCCTATAGTCGACAGGAACCAACCAATTGGACTGAAGGCAGCCGTGTAGAGTATAATGATACCATTACCAACCATGCTATCAGTTGCAAGAGCTGCGGATTGGACGCGTGCATGGTCTTTTGACGCTGCTATAGTACCCTCAGTGGCTGGAATCGAATCGTGCGAACCGTCTGGTCCCGGTTATTGCCTATTTAGAGTACCTTGCATCGGCTGGCCTTGAAGTCGTTCGGTCGACTCATACTGTTGAAACCTTGGACCGTGTCTTGGATTATGGCAAAAGATCGGGCGCTCGAACTGCGTTAGTAGTTCTAGCGTTATTTAGTTATATATTCCTACACCGTGGAACTCGTCAAGGGAGACATCATAGGCGCCAATTTGATTATACTTTTTGGAGCGACTTGGTATCCTAGCGTCGATGCCAGACCCTGCAGATGTGCTGACATTTTTCAACCGTGTCACAAAGTGAAGCGATGATAGGAATGAACCACCGATTTTTGTTAGGATGGTAGATTCTGTGAAGGCCATGGGGTCCCAGGCATGCAGTAGACGAGAAGGATGCACGTCATTTCAGTAATATCCGAGTGATAACGCAGCTATACTGTATAGCCAGTCTGGATCAGTCATGTAATTAACTGTTACTCCCAGACGAAAGGCAGCGGCAGCACAGCCCCTAATTGTGAGGTAATTAATCATGTTAGCAAGAGGATACCCTCGTAAGAGGAACGAGTCACAAGGCCTTACTCACGTCAGGCCAACAGCAAACATCAATGCTATACCGAGTTTTCTCCTTAGGGTCATATTTAGACGCCATATAACCCTCTGCGGAAGCAATAGAACAAACATATAGGAAACGAGATTAAATATTCCGATAATGAAGTGAAGAGGCCTTCCGTTGTAGCAAGTACCAGGCACCGTTTTATCTCATATTCTCTGGATTGGTACGAAGACAAGGTTGTCTGCAACCCAGACCGAAAAATAAATAGGAGGCTAGTCCACAATAGGGCGTGGCAAGTCGACTATAGCGAACACGATAGTTAGTGATGTTACTTATAGGCATTTTCGTGATGATCTGGACTCCGAAGTTACTTACAAAAAAGCTCCACGTGTGCCTTTCGGGGCGAATATTCGGATCCAGTGTAGTAGGATGGCGGCTTTTACCAGGAGCAGCGTGGCCATGTAGAAGTTGGCGCCCAGATGGAGACCCTGCGCTTAGTCAATAGACATAACATGCCGCCCCTTGATATGAAAGCGTACATGATGGGCCCCGGACATGTCTCTGACGGTAACATTCCATTGATGCAAAAGAAGCCAACAGGATTAAAAAATGATAGACACAATATACGGAGGCGATATAGGTGCACTATAAAAGAGTAATTAGCCGCCTTTTGTAAAGTCTCTTTCGTACATAGAGAGCAGGCCGGGCTACAAAGCCTAGTAAGCTGAAACTACTAACGCTAGTTAGAGAGTGAACCAGTATACACGTCGACAACTGTGATGGTCTCACTGTCATCCAGGTGTAGCTTCTTAGTAACGAACGCCCTCACATAGCCCTGAAGAAGAAACGCCAGCGTGACGGGAGTAAGACATATGAGAATTACGGACGTTTTGGTTCGGAGTGTGATCAAAATTGGACTCGATTCCTGGAGGGGTTCGAAGGGCTGGTTCATCGAGAATAGCCTGTTGCTTCTCAAGCGGAAGTAGGTATGACATGTCGAGCGACATCTTGGATGCTGCGGACTTGCCGAATTCTTGAAGCGACCAGACACTGGACGGTGAAGTTCTCTGTGAACAAGAGTCCGTGTGAAGACCGAAGCCAGCGAGCGATCGTTGTCAGACCCTGAGCGCCGAAAATGTGAGGCCCCACTATGGCGGGACACTAATTACCAGATCTTAAATCTCATAGGATACATCAATGTGAGTAAGCATCGAGTGACACTATGACTCGCATACGCAGGGGTTTCGGTGACTGCTGCATCTCCACCTACTGTGTTGCGTTGCTTATCCCTGAAACATCCATCCCTACATTCTTACGCCCGTTTGTTTACTGCATTTTCCACTCGCCCAGTTAAGAGCCATCAGCAGGCACCTCCCTTATCTCCGGCCAGGCCATTGGCCTAAGGATCTGCTGCCCCTCCTGCGGCTGCGGCAGCTGCGGCGGCTCCCGCCAGAATTGTCTGGTACTGCGGTTGAGTAAGATGTAAAACGCACAGGGTAGACTCAAAGAAGAATGTCGGAAATATGGTGTGTCAATTGATGGTGTATGAGCTATGGACTTCCTGCAACAACTAGGGGGAAGTAATGCTATATATTCGTAGATAACGGTATGAATAAGCGTGTCGTTGGCTTAGTGTTTCCTGATTTCCATAAGAATCTATAAGGTTATTAGGGATAATAGTATTTTCCCTTCGACGTTAACTTCTTTTTTGAGGTTCTCCTAACGGATTCCTAAAGGGTCACGCAGTTGGAACACGGCGAGACATGATGCCCTTCACGAGCGCGCTGATAAAGTGCCCGGCGAGCACGGCCCAAGGCTACGCTAAAGGAGGACTTAATGACGCCGTAGCCACAGAACAGCGGATGCTCCCTAAAACATGTAAGCTGACTATAATCGAGCTAAATCCCCGGTTTACGGCCGTACCAAGGGAAGGCTCCAGAGCAGCATGCATACTCCCATTTCGAATCAGAGTGTCCCCGCCCCGCTTAGCTTCTGAATTACACACCTTTTTTTGTATGGGCCTTTTCAGAACGCGTGTAAGCCTTTGACAGCAATACAATAATAACGCGTTAAAGCTGTTTTAATGGACGATTTGTACGATATACGATATTTCGAAACGTTTAAAGCGTTAATTAGCTTTAATCCGAAATCCAAACATAAAAGACGTTTTATAACTATATAGAAATATAACTTACTGGTTTATATAACCGAAACTAGTTTCCTTAATAGTAACCTAATTGTTATTTTCGACGTTAATAAGCGTACGATTAAACGATATCAAATTTAATATAGGGCAATTAAGCGATTTCTTATAAACGGCGTTAATTATTATTATAAAAAAGCGTTAAAGTTATTTTTTTAAACTTTTAACGTAGGTGTTATATATTATTACCCGTTGTTCCGGAACGTATTGTTTTAGTTAATTAATTACGTAAAAGTTATTAAAAAATTAACTTATAAGTTTAACTTATATTTCGACGAAATATAATAATTCTTTGCCGATTATTACGATATATACGTAGTTATTTTTACGATTTCGAAATATTTAAAAGTTATTAATTAAAGAAATAAAAGGTTAAAAATTAAAACGGCGTAAGCGGATTTAGGTTAACGGATATGGTATTTTTACGCCGTTATTAAATATATTTCGGATATATTTGTTTTCGTAAATAAATCGGGTGTTAATAAACGTAATATTAACTATCGTTCCGGTTAAGTATTTAAAAGTTTTATTTTTTTCGTACGGAAAATTTGAAAACGTAATTATCGTTTTAATATATTACCGGCGTTTATGGTTAACGGGTTATTAAATATTTTTATATATTAAAGGTTTATTAACTGCGAAAGTTTTATTTTGTAATTAAAAAAAAGGTATTATTATTAATAAACCCGTTTTTAGGTTACGTTCCGTATTAATAATAAATAACGTTAATTTTTATTATTCGGACGAGATATATACGATATGCGAAAAAGTTAAGGTAAAGTTATAATATTTTTTTTATATTTATTTAACTTTAATTTTATTAAAACGTTTTTCGGTAACTTTAAAATTTATATCCGTCGCTACGTTAAATATACGCTTAACGATTTTCCTAATAATAAGTAATTCGGGTTATTTCTTGCAAATTGTTACGAACGGGTTAAGTAACGGAAAAAAGAAATTAAGGGTTATTTTAAAAAAGCGCGTATAAGTTAAAATTTAATTAATTAATATATATATAATAAGTGTGACGGCTGGGCTAGTTAACCAACTATTAAACCTAGTCGTACGGGTTTATGTTAGCAGTAGTACTATAAAAAACTAAGCAATGAAAGGTAAATTAGTTACGTCTGGTAATAGCAGATAACTAAAGGTAATTTAGGTAACCAAGTTATATTATAAGCTGGTGTTTTTTAAAACTATGAGAGGATAATAACCGTATTTATATATTGAATTTTCTTTGCTGTAATACCTGGATTATCGTACTCGAAAATGATCTTAATAATTCTTGGTTTATCGTATTCGAAAATAATCCCAATAATCCTTGGATTATTGTATTCGAAAATGATCCTAATGATTCTTGGATTATTGTACGTAATGTTACGTAATCCGTAAGTTGGGGAATCCTTGTTTTTTGATTGTTTTTGAAGGCCAAGATGTATTGGGTTATAATACAATTTTTCCTTTCCGAAATTTTCGTCCTAAAGATTATAAGTTTTCTTTTTCCTACTGTCGGAAATATGGTTAACAAAATTCGAAAGCGTATAAAGCTTATTTTAAAAGAAAAAACTGCGCAGCGCAACAGTTTTCTTTCCGCCGTTTTTATTAATCCTGTCCACATAGCTCCTTATTTATTTTGCAAGTTCCGTAATTTTAATTACAAACTGTCCGAAAACGATTTATTTCGTTATTTGTCTTATATTAAGTACAACCAAGCTAACTGTAATATTAAAGGTTTAAGTTTAAAACAATTACAGAAACTGGCCGCGTAATACCGAAAGTTGGAATTGGAATTGGAGGTTACTGAAAAGGAAGCTAACCAAATAAACGCTTATTTTTGCCGTCTTCGCAAACAAAAAAGAATATAATATAATAAAATAATGAGAACTGTAACGCGGGGTATCGACAACCTTGAAAAGTTGGAGCGACTGGAACGCGAGGAAACGGGGGAAACGGAACAAGAACCTTCCGTTCTAACAACGCAAACCTCCGCACCTGTCGGCTGGTTGGGTATCGAAACCGTTAACTGGTCTACCGTCGAAGACGTAAACTGGGGTACGCTTATAACTGGTCCCGGTATCGTTGGTAAAAGTCCTTTAAAAGGCGCTAGGCGTTCGTAAGATTTTTAGCGGGTTCCCAGGTATTTTCGGAATCCGGGTGTTTTTTCCACTTGATAAGGTATTAGGTAAATCCATCTTTTTTGCGTATATCCAGGATTTTCTCCATCTCGTATATTGGTGCATCTTTTTCTGCCTTATCTTCATATCCTGTATTAACTTTGATAGTGTCTGCTGTTAACTTAAGTAAGGAAACATAAAAAACTAAATAAAGCTTAACTTTTAAGGGCAGTTTTAATTCGTAATTATTTTCTAAGATTTTCTTTTTAACCTTATACGGGCCGATATACTTAAAATCGAGTTTTTAATTTGGGCGTTTAGTTTTGATATTTTTGGTAACTAAGTAAACTATATCTCCTTCCGAAAAGTTTGGTCTTTTTAACTTTTTCTGGTTGTAATATTTCTTTATTTAATTACGTACAAATTTAAACTTTGTCTTCATTTTTGTATGTAACTATTTAAGTTGTTTTAACATTAAAATAGTTTTAATATTAACTGGGCCGTTATCGCGTATCTCTCTATAAACTTCTAATGTAAATTTAAAATTAACGTTCGCTAGGGTTATTTTGATACTTTCCTAGTAGCTAGTATTATAAGCTAACTAAGCTATTAGTAATTTTTTAACCTAATTATTTTGCTCGTAATTAATATAACATCGTAAGTAAATCTCGAAAGTTTAATTTAACAGTTTTATCTATCCATTTATTTAAAGTTTAAATACGTTAAATAACTTGTAATTTAAGCCGATCTATGCCATAAAGCTTTGCCAAAACTTAAAGATAAATATGATATCTCTATTTGATATAATTTCCGTTAATAGTTCATATACGCTAAAAATATATCGAAAAAAAATGTATGCCATTTATTCTGCATCGGTATCTTTATTGTAAGATAGGAAATAAGAAAACTTCGTAAATCGATCGACAATAACGAAGATATTATCGTAATGTACTTCTGTCGCTGGGTTTTCGGATAAGGGAAACTTAATGATAAAATTTATGGTAATCGAATCCCATAATCGCTATAAAACTGGAAATAGTTGCAGTTTTCCGTATAATTTATGCCTTGGGGCCTTTGCTTTGGCATAAATGTCGCATTCTTTTTAACTTTCTGTACTGCTGTCCTTATTTTAAAAAAATAATAGGTGCGTTATAGCCGTTCTAACGTTTTGTAGATCCCTGGATATCCATAAAGTAAATATTGGTATACATCCCATATCAGGTCCCGCTAACATTTTTTTGGTACTTGAATTTTATCTGTTTTCTGATTGTTAGGTAGGTTATCGTTATATTGTTGGATTTTCTGATATAAATCGAGAGATATTGCCTTAATTGTTACAATTTGTCGTAATTTTAAATATCCTTTTAGGGTAATATCGAAAATTCTGTAATTAACCTTAACTAATTTTTCTTTTAGGTTAAGTTATTTATTAAAAGTATTTACTTTGTTGTTTTTAAAGCCCTTCTGGTAGATAATAATAAAGTCGTACTCCGCTAGCTCTTTTGCGTAATGTAACTATCGTTTTATAAGTTCTCGTATGGTAATAAAACGGGTAAGATTTTTGTAATCGGTATAAATCTTAATTTAATAATAGTTTCCTTTAAGCATATATTTAAATTTTCGAAAAACCTTAACAATAGCTATAAACTTTTTGTCAGAAATAATATAATTTAATTCTGCTTTTTTTAACTTATAAAAAAAAAAGTAATCGGATAAAATACTTCTTAATTATTTCGGTATCCGATTACCGCGCTTAATACATAATCCGAGGAATCGGTTTTTAGCTCGATTAAGCGTTTTAGATCGTATATGATTAATACTGGTTTATTAATAATCGTATCCTTAATCTATTAGAAAGTTTTTTTGTTTCCGTCGTCCATTGGAATTTGGTTTTTTTTTTTGGTAAAATTGGATAAAAATGTCGCAATTTTGCTAAAGTACTTAATAAACTTTCTGTAATAATTGGCGAATCCGATAAATACCTGTATTTCTGTAATAATAATAGGTATAAATCATTTGGTAACTGCTGTTATTTTCTTAAGGTCCATTTTGATATGTCCTAAAATAATGATATGTTCCAGATATTCCATTTTCTATGTATGGAATTGATTTTTTTTACGTTAATTAATAAATTAACGTTTTATAAAGCTTATAAAACTTAACGAACGTATTCTGCATGTGCTTTTTTTAATTCTGAAAAGATTAAAATATTATCCAAATAATATATAACGAAAATATCCAGGTATTTTCGAAATACGTAGTTAATTATTTACTAAAAGGTTACTGGTACGTTCGTAAGTTTTATTAATGTAATTAAATATTCGTACAGTTTATATTTCGTTTTGAAAGCTGTTTTCTATTTGTGTTCTGGCTTAATTCGAATTAGGTTATATTTATTTCTGAAATTTAAAGCGGTAAATTATTTAGTTCCTTATAAACGGTCCTTTATTTCGGTAATTAATAATAAGGATATCCTATCTTTAACAGTGATGTTATTAAAATGTCGATAGTCCATTATTAATCATAACTTGCCGTTTTTTTTGGTACAAAAAACATAAAGTATCTAGTTAAAGATGTGGATCGTCAAATCCATCCTTTTTGGAGTTTATCTTCCAGGTACGTTCGTAAAATGTAAAGCTTTGTTTCGTTTAAATTATAAATAAGGTAAAATTTGGGTAAAGTGCTTTCCTTAAGTATTATCTCATAATCCCATTTATTATATTCTAGTAATTTCGTTTCGAGTTTTTTCTGAAATAATCGCTTATACTTGCAATACTATGGTAATATATTAGCTATATTTTCTTCTTTTTTTAGCTTTTCGAACTGGTGTTTTAAGATTTCGTTTATGTTATAAAGTTGTACTCGGATAGTGGCTATAATGCGTTAAGTACGTCTGTTATGCCCTTTCTTTTTTTTACGTTTTGTTCCTTTAAGTAATAAAATTTCTATCGTATCCTTATACCTGCATTTGTTACTTTTCTCCTTACTAATCGAATATAAAAACCTCGTTCGTTTTTCTTGCTTGTCGATAAGGTATAAAATGAATTTTACCTAGCTAATACTCCAATTAATTAAGGGGTTATATTAATACAACCATGGTTTTTCTCGGATTATGTCGTAATTTCCTAATGGAATAATATCGAAATTAATTATCTAAATTCGTCCTTAAACAAAAATCTCGAAGTAATTAATTTCGCGTGCGATTTTTCCGTTATTATAAGTAAATGCCTAACTTTCGACGTTTTTGGCGATATAAGGGTCCTTTTTATCCTTCCATGGCAGTCTAAGTTGATTTACCAATTTTGGGGTAATATAATTAGCGCCTAAAGTTCCGCAGTTCACTATTACAATATACCAGTATGTCCTAATTCGTATCTTCAAAGTAACAGGGTTATTATTAGTTCCTATCGTTATACTTAAAGCCATTTTAAGAAGTTCTCGTTACTGCTTCCGGCTTGCGCTATTTTAAGGCTTTTCTATAGGTAGCGTCCTTTTTTGGGAACTTTGTAAATTGTTGGATTTATTCGGTAAGTTGCTTATATATCTTTTATACTTGCTTTATCTGGCCTTTTTAACGGCGCAGTTAAACTTTAAGTTAAAAAATCTTTTCTTTTTATTAATGTAATTGGCCTGAAACTTCGCAAATATCGTCTTTTAGTTTTTCCATAACTTTCCATCCCGTATAAGGGACTGGTTAGTTTTAACTAACGAACTTTGCTAGTTCTTTTCGTAATGCCTTTCGTTTTCGAAAATCCATCTTAAAAGTTAGTTATAACTGGATTTCGATAATGGCTTTCTGATAATATTTGTCGACGGACCTCTGAATTAATTCTTTTTGGGTCTAATGATCGTACTATCCGAAATAGCACGTGGGATCCCCCTAGGGGCATCCCTTACCTTTGGGCCATGTTAATACAAGTGCTGCATCGTTAACCTTTTCCTGGGTGGTAAAGGCTCGTAATTTTTGATACTACTGTTAGTTTTTTTGGTTATACCCCGTCCGGGTATAAAAATCGAAACCTTTTTCCTATATACGGGTAATTCGTTCGTAAATCTGTCTTTTTTTTTTTTACGTAAATAGGGCACTAAAATTAATTATAATTAACAGGGTGGAGGTCCGCGTACCGTACCTTTTAACCCTATCTATCGATTGCTGCCTATAAAAAGGCTTTAGCCGTTTTTAATCCCTATCGAATTTCCTTTTGTTTGTTATCGTAACGAATATAAACCATGTTAATTGGTCTACCGTCGTTCCGACCTTTTAGGGGTCCCTCGGGTACTAAGGCTTAATGTACTTTTTTGTCGGTTTTCGGCAGCAACTTGTATCGTTTAGCAACATATCCTATTTTGCCGTAATTGTAACATTATACCTAGCTTATATTTCGTCGCTAAATAATGCCAAGTTCCTGTTACGAACAGAGGGTTCTCACCACAACCAACTTGGTGCTCCTTGGTACAGTTGGAGGTCCAATTCGGTAAAACCTCGGAAACCAAGGCTTGGCCCTTCCCACCAAAGATCAAAGTAATCTAGGTAATCTAGGTGATCTGGATTAAATTACATAAATCACATAGATCCACGACACATTTACTATTGGAAAGATAGATATATAAGGAACCAGTTTCCTATGTAAATAACTTCTAGATAATTTCGCTTTTTAGCTATCAATTTAAGCTTTTAACCAAAAACAACTGCACCGTTCTCTGATTAAGGGAAAAATATCTTAAATCTTTTTAACGAACACGTTAAATCATTCTTTGCTATATTATTACCTGCAAATTAAAACCCTTTTCGGATACTGCTTATACTTCTAGGTAAATGTATAACAAATTCGTTATAATTTAATAACTTCTTAATCAATAACCGACAAATAATTCAAGGCCCAGTTGGGCATAAACCTTTCTAAACTCAGTAAAAACGATATCACAGAACGACATTTAAAGGACAGACAGTACACTCGATTCCCGTTACTAGCTAATAAAGAATCAATAACTAAAATTAACAATCTACCCCCTATTAAAAAAATGTTTCAACTTATCGACAACATGGCGCCTCCTACAACTCGAACCCAAACCGGCTCCTCTTCCTTTCAGCAGCAACCTGCCCCAGCCCCCAAAGAAACTATTGAAATACAAGGCAACTCAAAAAAAAAAAGGATTATGAAAAAAAAAAGCCCGCAACCGAAAAGCTAGAACTTAAAGGCAAGGAAAAAAAACGGACAACAAACGAAAAACTGGATCTCTTGGCGACAAAGATCCAGGCTTTAAAAAAGGAAAATGCCAGACTTGCTCGAAAAAAAAAAGAAAATGCCCAACTTACTCGAAAAGAAAAGGAAAAAGCTTCCGTACCACCCTTATTTGCCCCCGACCCCTATTGTAAAACCACCATTCCACCTCCTGAATACCATAAAATACCAAAAGTCAAAAGCTACAAACCTGCCGCTTTTAAACCTTATGATAGATTTACAAATATAAAGGAATTCCTAATCCAAGCCCGGATCCATCTCAAGTTCTATCAAAGCTTTTTAATAAAGGATTATTAGAAAGTACTGGCCATCTCTTAAGCATTCGCAGGAAAAGTTTTCCTATAATTCGAACCAATCCTAAAGGACTACTTAAAAAACTACCCCGAAAGCTTATCTGACGTTACTAATTATATCTTTAGCGATTATAAGCATTTTAAGAACAAAATGCAAACTTTATTCGGAAATACCAACAAAAAACAGCATGCGATAAAACAACTGCATTTATTACGATAAACCAAATCAACAACAAAATACACGACCGAATTTAATCGCTTAACCGCTATCTCGTAACTGCCAGCAAACGCACTGTTTTACCCATATTACGACAACCTAAAGTTTCAAGTTAAAAACGAAATATATAAAATACCCAAAACAGGATCCTTTGAAAAATATACAAATCAGGCTATCATCGCCGATCGACGCACCTTTAACAGGTACCTCGAAAAGAAAGGATTTAACAAACGAAAGGACGAAAAAAGTTTAAATAACCAAACCCAGAAAAAAAAGAACAAACCTTAAAAAAAAACCAGCTCAGCTTTGAAAAATCCCAAAATAAACAAGTCCAACATAAAGTATTTCAACTGTGGCAAAAATAACCATTACAAAAACGAATGTCGTTCCCCAGCCAAAAGAGACACCAAGAAAAAAGGAATTTCCCAACCTCAAAAAAAATCCCAAGGAAAACCTCAAAAAAAGGTACAAATAGCAGAATATGAATCAGACAGCAAGAAAGAAAAGGAAAAAAAAGAAATCAGCACCGCCTCCTTTCAGCCAGAATTTACCATTACCATAACGAACCAGGTTCAAAACGGCAATCCAGAGTACGAACGTTACCTAACCTGCCAGAATCGGATTGCCAAAGCCTGCAAATATCATCCCGGACAAACAGCTTCCAGGATAACTATAAAACTAAGATATATCTGTTATCTGGATAAGCAGGAATACAAAATTCACGACGAAAACGGCCAGTTACGGCCAAACCCTAATAATTACGGACAGTTATCTTCCGAACTTTGTAAGCTTTCTAAATATACGGTATACCCAAAACCCGACAGTACCATAATACAATAAACGGATAATTACCATTTTTTTAATTTCTTTACCTGTTACGATTATAATTATTTGACTTATCTGCGAGCCAAAAAAGATAACGATTATTAGCCAGGTTGGAATAAAAAGGTACTTACTGAACCAGATAATAAGTACAGATACGCTGAGATTCCTTAATGGCCAAAATACTTTAAGTTTTGTTATTTATATCCGGAATCAGAATAAAGCCAGAAGGTTATAGTACAAAAATGTATGTATTACTTACCCATGCTATATATAATACATAAAACCCTAGCAGCAGGACTGGACCCACGAAAAGATATAATCCAGCCAAGTTTCCCTTCGTTTAAGGAAAAAAAACCAACCCAAGTCCTTACAGTACCAGAATCTCAGTATTAATATAGCAAACGAACTTAATTCAAGTATATGAACGATTATTGCTCCAAATACGCGGTTAGAAAGGCCCGAAAATAACGACGTTCCCAACCCTATTAATCAAAAAACTTCAAAAGCTTTCGAAACTAAAATATCGAAAAGCCCGTTAACATAAAACCTTATACGAAACCAGAACAAAACTTAAAAATCAGATTAAGATTCCATTACATTATGAAAACAAAACGCTTAAAGCAATAATTAATTCAAACGCGGAAAGCAACTTTATCTTATTAGCTGTAACAAAAAAATACCAGATCCCTTGGAAGTACAAATTACAGTTTTATAAATTACGCACCGTCGATAGAAGCCTGTCTACTTACGAGAACGGTCGAGTTCTTAAGGAAATAAAGGAATTTTTAATCGAAATATAAGAATATTTAGAAAAAAATTGTCCTTAACATAGCCGACATTTCAAAACACCACATTATTTTGGGAATACCATAGCTTCGTTCTAGCAATCCACGCATTAACTGGAAGAAACAAATATTTTCCTGGGAAAATAAAAAAAATCAAAAGGTTTGTTATGTTATCAAGGAAATATAAATTCCAGATTAAAAAGCCACAGTATTTCAGGAATATAAACGATTTAAAAAGCTATTTAAAAACAAAAAGGATTACGAGCTACCCCCTTATGGTTAATGGAACCATCGGATATTTATTAAGAAAGGACATTACCTTAAACTTTACAAAATTTACCATATAAACCCTAAAAAGTCCAAAGCTTTGTAGAAAAGTATACAACTGGACCTAAAAAAAGGATACATCCAACCCTCCAACTCCCCCGCCGAATACCCCGTCCTTATGGTTCCAAAAACGAAGAACGGCAAACAAAAAATTAACGAAAACGGAAACCCGGTTTTCAGAAAAGTAATCGATTACAAACAGTTAAATAACATTACAATCAAAAACGGCTACCCCCTAACCCTCATAAATACCTTGAAAAAAAAACGCTAATAAAGCTAAATGGTTTACTGCACTTAACTTTCGAAATGGTTATTATCGCATCAAAATAACCAAAGGCAAAGAATAAAAAATAACATTTAAAATAATACATGAACTTTATAAGTACAAAGTTATGCCAATAGGACTTACCAACGTTTCCGCAAGT
Source organism: Monosporascus sp. 5C6A (assembly GCA_004155035.1). NCBI lineage: Eukaryota > Fungi > Ascomycota > Sordariomycetes > Xylariales > Monosporascus > Monosporascus sp. 5C6A. The sequence continues at coordinate 46,175 of QJOB01000327.1, forward strand.
TTCTAACGTCTGGTTATAATTACTTTCAGACAGTTCCTGGACAAGTTTGTGTTTGTTTACCTCGACGACATTCTTATTTATTCCGAAACGTTAAAGGAATATAAAAAGCACGTTACCCAAGTACTCGAAATATTAGATAAAGCGAACATTCGAATTAACCCAGCTAAAAATATATGGCATACATAAAAACTGGACTTTTTGGGATTTACATTTACTCCCGGACAAATTTAAATTTAACGCTTCAAGTTGGAAGTAATCAAAAACTGGCCCATCCCTAACAAAGCGACTGTTATAAACATCCGACAAATCTTAAAATTTACGGGTTATATACGCGGCTTAATTAAGGGATATGGAAATATAATCAAACCATTAACGAAACTTACCATTAAAAAATACGTTAAAAAAAAGTTTAAACTTCCAAAAAAAACCAAAGAAGCGTTTCGAATATTAAAGGATATAATTACTAATAAACCCGTTATAAAAATACCTAATCCAAACAAAAAAAAGCACCTAAAGACGGACGCCTTAATTATGCATTAAATACCGTCCTGGAACAACTAAAAAATAACGATAAATAGTACCTAATAACGTATTATTCCAAGGCATTTCGAAATGCAAAACTTAAATATCCAATCTATAATAAGGAATTACTAGCAATTATTAACGCCCTTAAAAAATAAAAACTTTTCCTTAACGGAACGAAGGAACTTTTTGACATCTACTTTAATCATAAAAATCTTACTCGATTTATAAAAGCACAAGAACTGAACAAACGATATAAAACTTGGATAATTTTCTTATCAAAATTTAACTTCAAAATCCACCATATCAAAGGTAAAAAAAATGTCCAAACGGACATCCTAAGTCGCAAAAGTAACTACAACTCTAAAATTCCAAAACGCCATATGCAGATGCTACAAGCTACGGAAAATAACACTCTACAACTATACGTAATCCTAAAACAACCTACGCCGAAACTCTTAGCACAATTCAAAGATTCCTACGATTTAAGCAAATAAAAAAAAATAAAGCAATTAAAAAGGCAGTTCAAGAACTAACTTATATACCATGGCAAGGTCTACATACCAAAGGAATAACAGAAATAATTTGTTAAGGAATTCCACGAAAACCCCCTACATAAATATCAAGGAATTTTCAAAATTACTAAGCGACTGAAAGAAAAGTACAACTTCCCTAAGCTTCGCCGGGTAATCAAACAAGTTATCAAGGACTGCAACATTTACAACAAAGCAAAAGCAGCCCAATATAAGCCTTATGGCCTACTGCAACTTACAGACATCCCCGACAAAATATAAAATACTATCGTTTGGGATTTCATTATCGGTTTACCTTTATCGAAAAACCCCGTTATTAAAGTTGAATATAATGGAATATAGATAATCGTTAACAGACTTACCAAATACGGGTACTTCTTACCTTTTAAAAAAAATATAACAGCAAAATAGTTAGCCTACGTTTTCATACGACATTACTTCGACAAACATGGAATACCTAAAAAAATTATTTCTGACAAAAACAAGCAGTTTACTTCTAAATTTAGCACCAGTTTTTTCAAACAAATTAACGCCAAACTTAAGTTTTTTACAGCCTATTACCTACAAACAAATAGACAAATAAAGCGATTAAATCAAACACTGGAACAGTACTTACGAAACTATGTTAACTACCAGCAAAATAATTAGGTAGAACTTTTACCATTTGTTTAAATAGCTTATAATACCTCCGTTAATAAGGACATGGGCGTATCCCCTTATACGGCAATATATGGACACGAGGCAAAAACCCAACGTCCAGAATAACCACTAGGCAGGGCCCCTAGAATCGCTACGATTACTCCACGAACAAAAACGATCGTAACAAAAGTTAAAACGATACAGGCCCGCCTACGGGCTGAACTACAATTTCTTTAGCAAAAGATAACCCAGTACTACAACAAAAAAAGAATTAAAAGACCAATCCTGTCGAAAAAAAACAAAGTTTACTTACTACGGCAAAAGCCTAATACGGCCTCGAATATTTCACAAATCAAAACAAAAAAGCCCAGCGATAAACTCGATTTCAAAAAACTCGGCCCCTTTAAAATTAACAAAATCATTTCCAAAACCAATTATCAACTGTCACTACCCAAAACAATAAAGATACACCCCGTCTTTCACATTTCCCTACTTAAACCAATACCAAAAAACGCCCTGCTAAAAAAAAACCTAAAGCTGGAAGACAAAACCGACGAATACGAAATCGAAAAAATCCTGGACTTCAAAATAGTCAAAAACAAGATCCAGTATTTGATTAAATAGGAAAAATACTTACATAAAAAAAACACATGGAAACCATTTAACCACTTAACGAATATAATGAACCTAATTAAGACGTTTTACCGACAAAATCCTAACCGACTAACTCCAACGCAGCCAAAATCGCAAGCAACAAAAATCCCCCGTTCAAATCCACCCTAACGGAATTCTAATCGAAAGAAAATACCTCCGCCATAACGTTCATTTCAAAAACAAGCTGTACTTACTTTACGTCCATACGACGCTGTTCCTCCTCCAACCTTTCCCGTTTTTCCAGTTAATCCAATTCCAAACCTTCTTTTAGCATTTCTAAGGCTTTCTTTTTGAGAAGATCCTGTTAAAAACGTAACCGTTTCAACCGACTAATAAATCCCCTCGTCTTCCTTTCTGCAGCCTCCTAATAAACCAAAAATTCATCTTCCAATTCCCGTTACTCTCGCTATAATCGCTCTTACGTTTCATTTATCTTTTTCAGGGAATTCATTATCAAAACGTCGCAAAAAAAACGCTAGTAGCAAGTACAATAATTGCAGCTTAAATACTCCGCAGCGTAAAAACACTCCTTTTCTCCAAGGCGGGTACAATTAAAACAAAAAAAGGCCCTAATCCCAAACTTTTTGATTAATTCTACACGACTATTACGAAAATCCCGCTAGTTCAAACGTAATTTCCTCTTTTCCTTTTAAATACGACCTAACATATTAAAATCAATTAAGGACTCTAATACCAATCTTATTAAGGGACCCCTCACCTTTTATCTTTAAGACAAAGATCCTTAAAGGAAAGGAATAATGTTACGAACAAAAAGTTCTCACCATAACTAACTTGGTACTCCTTAATACAGTTAGAAGTCCAATTCGGTAAAACATCGGAAACCAAGGCTTAGTTCTCCTTACCAAAAATCAAAATGATTTAGGTAATCTAGGTAATCTGGATTAAATCACATAAATTACATAAATCCACGACACACTTACTATTGGAAAGATGGATATATAAAGGACCAGTTTCCTATATAAATAGCTTCTAGATAATTTCGCTCCTTAACTATCAATCTAAGCTTTTAACCAAAAGCAACTGCACCGTTTTTTAATTAAGGGAAAAGTACCTTAAATCTCTTTAACGAACACGTTAAATCATTTTTCGCCATATTGTTACCTGCAAATCAAGACCCTTTTCGGATACTGCTCATACTTCCAGGTAGATGTATGACAGGTTCGTTACAGTTCCATAAATCCTGGAACTATTCCATAAAAAATAAAAAATACTTCGCGCTTTTTTTCTTAATTAACCTTAAAATATCCAACCCGTAAAATAAAATGTTCTTTTCTTTTTTGTCGTCTTTCGAACTGCCGATTATCGATTCTTATTACTTCTGTAATATATTTGTCAAATATCGTAAATTACGGAAATTTGATGATCTCATCTTTAACGTCTTCCTTCAAACTCTTATAAAACACATCGATTAAAATATTATTTTCTTTATCCGTCCATCCTGCCCTTGCTATAAAATTCCTGAATTCCACAGCATACGTAGAAGCTAGTCCTTTCTAGCGCAATTAAAAGATTTTCTAAGCCGTAATTTATTTTTCGTCCGGGTTCTTAAAGTTGCTCTTAAGTTTATCTTCGAAATTAACATAACTAAAAAAAAACTTCCGAATAATTTCCTTTTAATCGGATTTTCCGTTTTCCAAAAAATCCCTTATAATAAGTTCAAACCAATTAAAGGCATCTCCTTTTAAGCAAGCGGCAACAGCAAAAATCTAATTAACTAAGTTAATAAATCCTTCAAAACGAAAATAAACCCGAACCTGGGTTAAGAAACTCTAAATATTCTCTTTCCCATTATAAAGCTATAATTTCTTAAGTTTCATCTTACGAAAACCTACTTACTAAGTTATTACCATCTCGTTAATAAGTTGCTAAACGGTAACCTTAAGCTCCTTAATTTTATCTTAAAACTGTTAAACCGTAAGTTCCGGAATAACGGTTACTTATACGCTGGTCGATATAATAATAATTCGAATATTGCTCAAAGTTTAATTATATCACTAAACAAAAACTTATAACGTATAACGGCTGGGCTAATTAACCAATTATTAAACCTAATCGTACGGGTTTATGTTAACAATAATATTATGGAAAACTAAGTAATAAAAGGTAAACTAGTTACATCTGATAATAACAAATAACCAAAAGTAATCTGGGTAACCAAGTTATATTACAAACTGGTACTATCTAAAACTATAAAAAGATAATAACCGTATCTATATATCGAATTTTTTTGCTGTAATACCTGGATCATCGTACTCGAGAATAATCCCAATAATCTTTGGATTATCGTACTCAAGAATAATCCTAATAATCCTTAAATCATCGCATTCGAAAATGATCCCAATAATCATTAGATCATTGCACGTGATGTCACGTGATCCGTAGGTTGGGAAATCCTTATCTTTTAACCGTTTCTGGAGGCCAAGATGTGTTGGGTTATAACAATAAGAAAGTAACGTATTAAATAGTTATTAAAACTTTTCCTGTATTAAATATCTGTATTTTTTTAATATCCGTATTTTTTAAGCCTTTTTTTAAGTAATATTGTTTTAAGATATTAATTATCCCGTTTATCGTGTTTTTTTTTAATTACTTATAATTTTAAAGCGGTAATAACGGGAAGTTTTAATTTCGGATAATAACTGCTTTATTATATACGTAGGCGTTAAAAGAAGGTTATTAAGTTAGAAAATTTATGAAAAGGTTAAGTTATTAATAAAAACGTTAATAAATACGTTATAATATTATTATAACTTTTTTATTAAGTAGTAAAATCTTTTAAAACGGGTTATTTTCTTAGCGTTTTGTTAATTGGAAAAAAGATATAATTACTTAACGGATAAAAAAGATCTATATAGGAAAATACCTTATTTTTTCATATATATTAATTATCGTATTAATTATCGTATTAATTATTTTGCGAAATAACTTATATAATTGCGAATTGGATAGTATTTTAAGGTTTTAAAAAACGTTTTCGAATTTAAACGCGTTTCGTATATGCGAATTAACGTAAGATTTAAAGGGTTTGAAAACTTTTTATTTGATTTTTTAGGATATAAATTATTTGTTAAGAAAGTAACGTATTTATTAAAAAGTGATGTTATTATTTCGTAAGGCGTTATATAGATGTTTAATTTTTTTTATTACCGTTATGGGCTATTGCGAATTTTTTGCATACGTTTTAAAGCAATTTATCGGTATTTATATTTTTGAGGATAAAAAGCGACGAATTGTAAATAAGTAGATCGAAAAAGTTATTATACGTTCACGTTAAAAGAGGTGAAGGTAATTGTTAATTATGATATTCGCTTGCCGTAACCGTTAGATTCGAAAGGGTTTAAAAAATTTAAACAGCTAGTTGATTTTGTTACGTAATATATTTCGTTAAAAGCTGTTATCCGTTAACCCGAAACTTATTAGTTATTATATTTAAAAAGCCTTTCCCGAAGTAATTATGTATAATATTCGTATTATTATTATTACTGTTATTTTTATATTTTAAAAACCTAACTTTAAGAACTTTTAAAAGCGCGTTTTTTTCGCGCCATTTTTTAACGTTCTCGAATCTCGTATTTGCCGCTTTTTCTTTTTATAAAGTTCGTTATATAACTTAATAAAAAGCGTTTTATATATAACATCGGATTTATTAATATCGTTATATTAACGAACGAATTACCGGGATGTTATATTATGATAACGAATACCGTTTTTAACACGACATATCTGGAAATTAATACCCTTGTAATTAGGGCAATTTTTACCTTTCTTATATTTAAACGCATTCGATAAAACCTTACGGACCTTAAAGTTTTTATTAAATTCGGCCTGTATACCGGAAACAGGTATAAATGGGTATTTCGTAATAAGCTTCCAATTTATTATAGGTATTACCGAAAAGGAACCCTTAAAGGAAAGAGTTATAAACGTAAGCGTTTTTATAATATTACGGTTTCGGGAAATTTTAACGAAAAAATCATTATTAATGTAAGTTAATTATTATAGAACGTAATTATTTAAAAACGACAAACGTTAACATTATATAAGGAAGGTTTTTCGGTTTATTACATTATTAAAAGGTTCGGGGGTAAAGTTAGATAAAAACCGGGGTTTTTTTAATCGAAAATTAAAGTTATATATAAAAAAAAAGCTTTTTTTGCTATTGCGTTTCGCAATATTAATAATAACTTTAATAAGTTTATTAACGTCGAAAATACCGTATAATAACACCTTAAAAAGTTATAATATAATTTCGTAATTAAGTTTGCGGCGTTACGTAAGTTTCTTAACTTAAACGAACGTACGTTGAAAATTATATTTATATTCGCCTTGCAATTTTTCGTTAATATAATTAATAATATATTACTTAATAAAATTAAGCGAATTTATCTTAAATACCGTTATATAATAATTATTAATATATCGTTTAAGTTATTACGAATTAATAATTCGAAAAACGTTTCATATTTTGTTAAATTATTCCTTTAGAAGTTTGCCGTTGATAATAACCTTAATAATATTCAGAAACTGCGTACGTATATTTAAATTTTTCGGTTTAAAAACGTTAATAGGAATATCTTTATTTAAAACGCCTTTAAAAAGCTCGTTTCGAATAACCTCGTTTTCGAAAGGTTCGGCTTAATTAAGTTCGTTTTCGGAAAACCAATTTCGAATAGCCTCGTTTTCGGAAGGTTTATTTTCGAAAGGCTCGTTTTCGGAAGGTTCGTTTCGAATAACTTTATCTTTAAAGGGTTCGTTTCGAATAACTTCATTTTCGGAAAATTCGTTATCCGTAACTTTAAGGGCGCTTCTAAGGACGCTTTTCGTATTCCCGTCGATATCCGTAAGCTCCGTAAAATCCTTACATTCGGATTTTTTAAGGTTTTTAGCAACAGAAATAACTATCGGCTACTTACTTTTACTTTTATTTTTCGGAACGGTTTTTATAGCAATTAATTGCTTATTAACAGCCGCTTTATAAATATTATTAACCCGGGTGTTAAAAAAAGTAATTAAGCCTTTTTTAACAGCTTTAATTACTTTTATAAACGGCTTACGCGACCGTTTCAGAATTATTACAAAATTAACCCGAAGAAATATTTCGAAATATTCGTTCGCGGTTTCGTTAATTCGAATTAGCCATGAAAAAAAACGCGTACGGCCAGGTAACTTAAAAAGGATTCGGTTAGGCTGGCCGGGTTTTCGTAATACGGAACGTAAAACAAAAACTAAAATTTTTAAAAAAATCATTAATAATAAAAATAATAAGATTACGCAAAAAAAAACAATTGCGAAAGCTTCGTTTTCTGTTATTATGGCTATTATTATGTTGCTATTTAAGGTTTACACGCGTTCTGAAAAGGCCCATATAAAAAAAGGTGTATGATTTAAAAGCTAAGTGGGGCGGGGACATTTTGATTCGAAATGGGAGTAGAAAGCAATAATCTGAACTTGCCGGATAACGGAGATTTTTTTTTATCATTTTTCTAATTTTTAAAATCTTTATTTAATTTCCATTACACAAAATCTTTTTTTTTTTTGGGGGGGGGGGGGGGGGGGGG